>JAOWAN010000001.1:14683716-14694168 GCA_028566635.1 Lobelia cardinalis
AACACATGACTTGATCCAATGATCCACAAGGAGGAAAGTTCTAGGTTGACGAACACCCTTACCTGAACTTCCAAAATGATTCACAAGCACTCACGAACCCGCTACACACCTTAATCTATCACAACACAACATACAAGTTTTAGTATTCATACTAATGAACCTTAAACGAATCACATAAGGCTATCATGTATAAATAGCATATAGATATCATTTACTTCTAAGCAAAGATGAATCAAGCATCATTTTACGTGTATTATAAGTCTAGATGCCAATGCAATAAAAGTTATAAACAACCAAAACCCTAGCCCAAGTCTACAGTGTTCTGGGCCCAACGTCCCAGCGTCCATGGCCCAGCTTCCGGACGTTCGAGGCAGAGACTTTTTACAAAGGGAGCGTCCCAGCGCTCACCACCCAACGTCCGGGCGCCCAGCGTCCCGACGCCCATCCAACGTCCGGACGCTCGACGTCCGAGCGCTATGTTGGCGTCCGGACGCTCAGTCCAGCTTTGCCAACCCTACGAGCCCAGAAACTTGTAACTCAGAAACCATGCATAATCTTCCTTCCATGAAACTCCCAGAGAAATAAAAGCATGTTTAATCCTACCAAAACACCCAAGGGTGAGCTATTTGCACAACCCTAACCATGCACATCAACACACCCTCAACCACACACTTCGCTGAACAACAGCTAACACCCACACACACACACACACTTCAGTCTCCAAGGAAGAAGATGGAACATTCAATTTAAGGAACTTACCACCCTTTTCCTTGGTTGATCTAGGCCACAAGAATATTTCTCTTCTTCTCCTTCTCTCCTTCTCTCTTTTCTTTCTCTCTTTCTCTCTGCTGAAGGTGGCTGGGAAAACTAGGGAAGAAGCTCCCAGTAGCTTTAGCCCGTTATTATCCATTTCAAAAGTGTGAAATGTCCCAACTACCCTTCACACTTTATTTTACCACTTTATCCTTGGATCCCATGGTTATTACCTAGTTAGGTAATCACATTCCATACATATTTCCTTTTAGCTAATCATTGTAATTAGCTGAGAGACTTGGAAATATATACCAACCACAATATCAATTTGGAATGCCATGCAATGCAAATGAAATGAAATTAATAATATAAATGCAAAATCCTACTACTTGGTTCGGGGCGCTACACCATATCTAGCTCGGCGATGAGTCCTTCATATTCAGCCTGGTTGTTTGAGATTCCAAACTCAAAGTTGATAGTCTTCCTGAAATCATCGCCTGGGTAGGAAGGAAGAAGATATACACCTGTTCCCCCACCTTCATTGGTCGAGGAGCCATCGACGTATAGTGCCCAGCACTGTAATGGCCGCTCCATAGGAGGCTGCACCATTTCCACATTTGGTTGAGGGTCTTGTTCTTGATGGTTAAAGGAAGCTTCAACCATGAAATCTGCCAAGGCTTGAGCTCTGATCGCTTTTCTGGGCGAGTAGGTCAAGTCGAAAGACATGAGCTCTATTGCCTACATCATCATTCTGCCCCCCACATCAGGTTTCTGCAAGATCTGTCTTAATGGATAATTGGTGTAAACAGTGATCTTGTGAGCTTCGAAATATTGCCTGAGCTTCCGGGCTGCCACTACTAGAGCGAATGCGATCTTCTCTATGTCCATGTAACGACTCTCCACGTATGTCAGAGTCTTGGAAGCATAATATACAGGCCTCTCCGTTTGCCCATCCTCTCTTAACAAAACTGCCCCGACAGCCTACTCTGAAGCGGCCAGATAAAGGTATAACCTTACTCCCGGAACTGGACAGCTGAGGATTCGCGGGCTGCCCAAGTAGGTCTTTAATTGCCCGAATGCCTGCGAGCATTCTTCTGTCCAGATCATATTTCGACCTCCTTTAAGGGCCTTAAAGAGAGGGAGTGACTTTTCGACTGACTTAGCGATGAAGCGGCCAAGCGCAGTAACCCGCCCATTCAGCCTTTGGAGCTCAATAATGTTGGTGGGCTGCTGCACGTTGACCAAAGCTTCGATTTTTCCTGGATTTGCCTCGATTCCTCTCTGGCTAATCATATAGCCTAAGAATTAGCCCGCTGTCACCCCGAATGCGCATTTGCTAGGATTCAGCTTCATATGGTTCCTGCACAAATTGTTGAAAGTTTCCATGATGTCGATCTCATGGGGCTGCTCCTTTGTCTTGATGACCATGTCATCAATGTAAGCCTCTACATTTCTCCCAATCTGATTGCCAAACACGGAGTTGACCATCCGTTGGTAGGTCGCCCCTGCGTTCTTTAGCCCGAAGGGAATCATGGTGTAGCAATATATGTCGCCGGCTGCTCGGAAGGCGGTCTTGATCTGTTCGCCTGGTTCCATTTTGATCTGATGGTACCCAGAGTAGGCGTCAATAAAGCTTAGCACCCTATGGCCCGATATCGAATCGACTAGCTTGTCGATCCTTGGGAGGGGGTACCAATCTTTGGGGCAAGCTTTATTTAAGTCGGTGAAGTCCACGCACATTCGCCATTTCTTATTTGCTTTCACCACCGTTACTACATTAGCCAACCACGTGACATAGGTGACCTCTTTTATGATGCCCGCCTTGAGCAGCTTTTCAACCTCTTCTTTCAAGGCAATCTCCTTTTCTCGAGAGAATTGTCGGGCTCTTTGCTGAAAAGGTCGATACTTTGGGTCTCCTTTTCTCGAGAGAATTTCCACCTCCTCACTTATGCCCTCCATGTCTTCTACCCGCCAAGCAAAAACATCAAGCAACCTCCATAGGAGATCGATGATTTTTGTTCGCTCCTCAGGGCTAATGTCCTTCCCAATTTTGATTTTTTGATCGGGATAAAGCTCATTAATGATGACGTCCTCGACAATCTCGTTCGAGCTTTGATCCAGATCCGTGCGCTCTCTAGGTTCCATCTTCTCGATCTCTAGAGGCGTCTTCGCCCTGGCCCTTTTTTGAGGTGGGCCAGGAGTTGATTGCAATTCTTGGGAAGGTTGCTCCTCGGATTGAGGAGGAGCATCGGTGGTAGTGGCAATAATGCAGACCTCTTTGCTGGTGGGGGCTAGTTGATCCACATATTTGGATCGCTTAACTGTGACCCTTTCCTCTCCAGACGTGACTACCAGCTTCTGCTTGTCCTTCCTGGTTCGGACAACTTGTTGGAGGATGGTCTCTGGTCTGCTTGGATAGTACCGACACCACGGTCGGATGAATAATTCACACATTGATGGGGGATAGACACCAGCATTTCGTAGGAACACTAGGCGGGGATCCCCGTGATCATGTTATAGGCGGCGTTGACAGCCACCACCATGAACTCCAAATTGGCCGTCTTGGTCTTCCTTCCTCTTCCAATGGTGACCGCCAACTCGATGACTCCTTTAGCGGACACCTGATGCATGGTGAAGCCCTCTAGCTTCGTGCAAGTTGGATTGAGATGGGCATCAGTCAGCCCTATTGCTAAATAGCAGCTGGAGAAGAGGATATTTCTCCCCGCACCAGTGTCGATCAAGACCCGCCTTATCTTTGTATCGAATATGGTCGCAGAGATGACAATGGGTTGTTCTTGTGCGAACTTTCTTGCGACCATTTCTCCTGGGGAGAATGTGATTGGATCTTCATTGTCCAATTCCAAAGTAGGAGTGTCCCTCGCCTTAATCAGACTATTTATCTGATTCTTAAGCTGATTGGTGCTGGGGTACTCTGTTTTGATGGTGTAGATGACCTTCTCGGTATGATAATCATTGGAGTGGTCATCATCATTGTTCTTCTCCTTTCCTTTGTCTTTACCCCCCTTGGCTTTATATTGGTTCAATGATCCTTGATCAATGAGCCTCTGGATCGCCCTTTTGAGGGACAAGCAGTCTTCTGTAAGATGACCATAGTCATCGTGATATTTGCAGTTTGTCCTTGTCCCTTCTTTTGGCGGAGGTGTTGCTCATTGCCCTAGGTTCGGGCAACTTATCCTCCTTCTGGAGGGCGATCATGATTTGACTTATCTGAGGAATTGGCAGCTGCCTTCTTTTTCGGCTTCTCGTAGTTGGCCTTAGGGGCTTCTGCTGAGGCAATCTTTTTTGCCCTTTTAAACATTTCACTCCTGTCCTCAGGGTTGCGAGAGGCAAATTCAATTTTTAAAATGCTTCCCGGGGCCAGGCCGCCCTGAAAGCATTTAATCGCAAAGTCCTCAGAGATCCCGTTGATCATGGACCTTCTTGAAGCGCTCATAATATTCCAAGTTGGTCTCACCATCTTTCTTCTTGATGTTGACCAAGTTGATCTCTTCCTTGGGCAGGTCGCCCACACAGCTGAATTCCTTTAGGAACATCTTTTTGAAAGACTTCCAGCTGTCTACAGAATTTTCAGGTAACGCCCCGTAACATTTCAAAGCTTTCCCAGAGAGGGATTTTACGAACCCCCAATATCTGACCGCACTGTCGTCTTAGACCACGCTCATCTCAGCTTTATAGCATAGAATATGATTATTGGCATTGGAATAGCCATCATACTTCTCAAATTTTGGAAACTGGGGCTATCTTTCACCCGTCGGGTGAAAGGGTCTCTACCGCCCGTTCGTGGTTTCTTGACCGCATGTGCCGCGGCCAGCTGTTCCCGTAGTTCGGCTATCTCTTCGTCTTTTGTGAGAGTATTACTCCCACGGCGGCGGTGAGGGTGATGGTCACCGCTATGCTCTGCTTCTTTCGCTACCTGATCCCGTCGGGATGGTAGTAGTGGGAGACTGTCGTAGTTTGGCTGTAGGCGGCTATGGATCCCTCTCCTCGTATCGGTGAGGCGATCATGTATGTTCTTGCTGGGAGGCGAGTTAGCCTCAGAAGGCTCTCGATCATGTCTCCTCTTTCTCCCTGTAAGGGGATCCACATGATCGCCATTGCCCAGGATGGCGGTTTCATCGATTGGGGCTTGACCCCTTCTCAGAAGCTCATTGTTTATTGCCACTAGCCTGGCGAATAGCTCGCCTTGCACTCGAAGGTGCTCTACTCTCTGAATGTCAGAGGGGTTCACTGTGACGGAAGTGGATCGGGAATTGCCTTCGTGAGAATTCCGACGGCTCTCATCGAGATGGGAGCGCAAATCTCTTCTCCTGTACCTCTCTTCATCACGTCTAGAGTTATGATTATCATTGTGTATAGTTGATCGGAGATGTCTCCCATCTCTATCACGCCCCTTTCTCTCCCACTCACCGTCACGATCACTCCGGTGATCCCTACGTCGTTCCCGTCGTCAATCATCGTGATTCCCATTGGGAAACTCGGGATGCGAATGATGGGAACGGTTGGAATCATCAGAATGGTGTGAATGGTGAGAATGGTGGGAGTGATGTGAGTGGTGAGATGGATGCTCTTCAGTCGCCATCTTGATTACAAGGTAATTATGGATCTAGGTGTTTGTCCCGTCAACGGAACCAATGATAGAGCTCGGATATGTACGATCCACGTGTAGGCAGGATAACGGTTCCAAATGTGAGTTCCACGTAACCTGTAATAAGACAGTGAACACCTAAAGTGATGAGCAAGGCGTGTGCCTCGCTCGTACGCTCCGGCGTGAGAGTAAGTAATTCGTAGGATTAGTACTGCGGAACCCTAATTAGTTCTGTGAAGAACGTAAAGAGGATTGCTCACAGATATCTGTATATGCAGAGAGTGCGTGTGTGCTTGTGGATAGTAATTGATTGTGTAGAGTGATTAAGTGATTACCCTGATAAAGGAGTAAAGAGAGACTATTTATCATTGATGATGAAGGTGGCTGATACGGATAACATCGGCAAGTATAGTGAGGTGTCCCATATAACCGTTGTATCCAAATCATTTCCTCCTTATTAGGAGGGCTTGTCAAGGACGTGGCCTGTCCATTTTGAATAGGATAAGACCTAGTCTGGCTTGGTTGGAGAGATCCAATGGATGCTTGACACGTGCAGCATGCTCTCTATTGTGAGTCCCCAAGTTAGGCTTGACCGCCCTCCTTTGGGCCTCAAGGAGATCAAGATGGGCTAGGCGGTCTAGAAGTGACCGCCTGGGGATAGGAAGTCAACTAGCAGCCCATGGGGCGGGTTGATGTCATCATGCTAATGTAGGTCGGCTTCTAGCGTTGGGTGGCTTAACCGCTTACCCGTAGGGCAATTAACTCAGGAGCTCACCCAAGCAGCCACATGACCGCCCGTTGGGTTGGGTCATGGATGATCAATGAGGGTCCCTTATCCTGAGATAGCAATGGTCCTTGTTAGGGATGGCAACGGGGCGGGTTAGGGGTGGGTATCTCCAAAATCCAACCCTACCCGACTTTCTTACACCCCGCCCCGAACCCGCTCCGCCCCGCAATTGCAAAAATCCGAACCCGATCCGCCCCGCCCCGTCCACATTAATAAAATTTTAATTTTTTTATAATTTAAATTTAAAATTAATTCTTTTTAATTTTTGATATAATTCTAACTCAATTTAACCACTCAAAATATAAAAATATCCCTTTTTCAATATATACTATGTACATTTTTTTTTTTAAAAAAAAAGTAGACATAACACTAGTCGGGGCGGGTTAGGGGCAAAATGGAACCTAAACCCGAACTCGTCCCTAACCCGATCGGGTCTTAAAAAATTGTGAGAAAATTGGATTTTTCGGGGCGGGGCATCATCGAGTTCGGATCGAGTTATGAGAAATTGCCATCCCTAGTCCTTGTGATGAGCTTGCCCGTTTGGCCTTACCCTTACTTAGAAATTGGGCCTAATGCTTGGACCCATCAATACTATATTTAATTAAATGCTAGAAATATCAAATAAAACATTTAAAAAATAATAATTTTAATAATATTCTTACAGATTGTAATTAATAGATGGGGTTGAAGTTAGAAAAGAAAAAAAATTGCTACAAAGTTTTTTTTTTATCCTTAGCTTAACAAGTCAATTTCTTAAATTATTCTTGATTAACATAACATTAACGTCTAATTAACGACAAGAACCATTAATATCCACATTTTATGAACTTGTACCAAAATTTTCTAAATTCAAAGACTATCGATTAAATGACGAAAAATTCAGGGACCATTTGTGAAGTTGTCCCTTATGAAAATCTAATCAATACTATGAAACTATAAAAATAATTATTAAAGCATGACTAGATAAATTTTTAATAACAATCTAAGCCCTAACATCAAAAGTGGTAAGGCCAATTATTCATAATTCTTCCTTTTTAATGTAAGGTGTAAGAAAGTAATGGCTTTCATTAATTTAATATCATCAAATTCCCTAGGTCTATGTATCATGCAATTATGCAATCTGCCCGTCGCCACATAGAGATGCCAACCGCAAGTTAATGCCAAGGATCATGATTGGGGAGAAAGTCTATCATCTAATCATAAACACTATGTAAGTCCAGAAAAATGCCAAAAC
The DNA here is from genome assembly GCA_028566635.1 of Lobelia cardinalis. Classification (NCBI taxonomy): domain Eukaryota; kingdom Viridiplantae; phylum Streptophyta; class Magnoliopsida; order Asterales; family Campanulaceae; genus Lobelia; species Lobelia cardinalis. The sequence continues at coordinate 14,691,097 of JAOWAN010000001.1, forward strand.
TATGGCTTGCCATTTCTCTAACAAGAAGAAGATCAATCCGGGCGATTTGGGGTAAAATTCACCCCCAAAAACAATCAGAAAAGCAGAGTATTCTGGGTGAAGAAAGTTCAACAACGACTTCAACCGTAATGCAAAAAGATACAAATGATTTAACCTCAGTAAAGTTGGGCTATATAACACACTAAATATCATTCATCCTTGTGCAGTCAGATTTGCACTAATAATAAAACACCACCACTGAAAAATGCAAGAAATCTCACCATATCGTATGAAGTAAAAACTTTTGCAGTAAATTCACAGTACCCAAAATCTGTGTCACCAAGCACTATGCATCTACAAACGTTATATTTGACGTGGGCTTGGGGGGCTTTGTGCTGACATAAATACATGAAGCCCCTTTCCATGGCGAAGGGTCACCAGATCAGACCTGGGAATAAGAATGTTGTGATGTTCAAACAATACCTTAACTGCAAGGGAAAAGGGCCTTCTTCTTGATATTATATAATCCCAAATGAAGCAGAGCTCCATCAACATGACATATCAGTGTTCACAAAGTTGCACTAAGAAGCCTCATATAGAAGGGAGAGAACTCAACCCCTAACCCAAATGGGCTCGGAAGCAGATCCATAATCATTTGATCAGGACATAGCTGGTCATTGTTGGGGGTAAAAATATTGCTAGCCTTCTAAGCTTAGAGAACCATCAATTGTTCTACCACTTTCACACTCCATCAAAGCTTTGGCATTGAGTTCTCTACCAAATCTCCATATATAATTCAGACCAACTAGAAGTTCTGTAATCGTTGCTTCAGTTTTCTCCTGGTTTGCATAATACAGGGTTTGCACAAGCAGCACATTTGTTCTAGAAAGAAAGTTCTGGTGTTCAAAACTTCTTTCAGACTGCCATCTTATCATGTTATGAGCGAGCGGGGCTAACCATTCCAAAATTGCCGACATTGCATCAGTCCACTCTCCAGCGAGAACTGTGTCATATACTGATGAAGCCAAGGTCTTGGTATAAGGTTTTAGCCTTCCCCTGAGAGCATTCCTCACACTGGCTGGCAACATATTGTACAGATCTTCTCTTGCATCATGACCAATCAAGTGCGGAGACGCCACAAGCTTCTCAAGTACAATAATAACATTTGCATAGTGCAGTGCTAAAGCAGCAGCACCAAGACATTCAGGGGGAGCTTTGAAATTTCTTTGTTTCAAACACAAATTTGCAATATCATCATGAAGTAAGTTGCCACGATCATGACACTCTACAACACAGTCTTCTATTTCACTGATAGTTACAGAAGAAACAGCATTTGAGTTTAAATAGCAATTTCTCACGGGCAAATCATTTCCAGCAACCATGCATTCTTTAAATGGTCCTACAGTACTCAGCCGATTAGGTGCAAGACTCTTTCCTTGAAGAGGCAATGACTTATCACGACCCTGCCAAAACCTAAGGCCACTTTTTGCTGCTCTAGGTAGCGGGCCAAACTTTGACGTAGACTTCCCGAGAGGACCTGAATAAAAGTTCGGGGTTTTAGTTTTTCCAGAGATAGAGCTCGAGTGTGCATTTGGATTGCCAAGAGGACCAGAGTAGAAACTATTTGCCATATTAGTTCGTGTCATTGGGCCAGATTTGGTAATCAAGCTCCCTAACGGCCCGGATGAAAACCTGCTAATCCTATTCTCAGATGGGTGAACTGAAGACTGCAACATCGAAGAAACGGATTGACTTCGATGAATAAAATCAGAATCCAAGCTTCTTGAATCTTCAATTCCAGGAGGTAGCACGTGATTAATTCCAAACACATGCCCGATCCTACTAAAGATAGTGAATACAGATCTTGCCAAAAGGAGAACTATGTAATCATAAGTCCTATTCCAAAGAGAAACCTCCTTTAGACGCTTCACCTCGTGCTTCTTCCAAGCAGCCTTCTTCTCATATTCGACCAAAACAATATTATCCTGATCATCATTATTCTTCATTCTTCTTAGTATCTGTTCAAGCTCAGAAAGGGTTTCCATTTCCTGATACAAATTTGCATTGACCATTATAAAATGTTCCATCTTCTTCACCTTTCTACCCATCTTCTTCCACGTAAACTGCCACCCATATTGATCCGCACCAATCTTGGTCAGCTCTTCAAATGCACGCTCAAAACTTCGTACAAGGGGATCACTGCACTTCTTTGCAAGCCTGCCAACAGCTTTTGCTACATTATCCAAGTTATGTAGCATCTCTGCACATATTAAATCCACAATACGATCATCATCAGCTGATACTAGCTTCTTAATACCCACAGAATTGGAGATCTCCTCTCTCAACTTTAAAACCTGGTTATCACTCAAGGAATTCCATTGATGGACCAGCTTTGACATTAAGCTTGCTACCTCAAAAGCTAATACTCCAACACGCACCTTTTCAGGACTACCATCATGTTTCTTCGAATTTTTCCACAGACTACGAAACCATGACTCAGAGACCATGGTCTCCCCCTTACCAATAGCAAAAACTGAGGAGCGATCTCTTAGTCAAGCTACCAGCAGATTCCTAATATCTGAGTTCGAAACAGAGCAGACCAACAATCAGTCAAGCTTTATATTAGTACAAACAGCAGAAAAATACACTCATACTTTACATGCTAAGGAATTTCAAAATGAAAAATATTGATAATTCGATTCAAAACTACCGTACGCAGAACTGATAATAATCATAATAAAATTTAAAAAAATCCCTTGATATATACTATAATTTGCTGATTGGAACTGATGACGGAAATAGAAAAAGACAACGGATTTAACAAAAAGAATTCCACACCAAACTTGGAAAGCTCAATACAATCATATACCTATCAGTCTTTCCCTAATTTAATAAGGTATTTGCTTTATATATAATGATTCCTCTTCTTTTCTTTTTTTTTTTTCTAAATTCCTTCTGATTAGGTGTTCAGTCCTTTTCTCTTTATGAGAATTCCAAAATAGAAATAATGACCTTTGTATCATTTATTCTGCAAATTCTCAATTCTAGATTTGCACTCAAGCTAACAAACAGTACATCCCCCCCCCCCCCAAC
>JAOWAN010000001.1:14694178-14715223 GCA_028566635.1 Lobelia cardinalis
AAAAAACTTTTCCTCTAACAAAATTAACAGTAAATTGATTTGAATTTATTTTTTTTTCCTTTTTTGGCTGTGACAAGCATCAAATGTCAAAAACGGCTATTTGCAAATTAGAAGGAAAAAAAAAAGAACAAAAAAATCAACCCGGACGCACAGTAACAAAAATTAAAGATATGCTTTCACACACACACACACACACACACACATATATATATATATATATATATAGAGAGAGAGAGAGAGAGAGAGAGAGATTCTTGAAAACCCTAGTGAGGAGAACATGATTTTGCATCTAAAGTAAGCTACTCCCTCCCTCCGACCCAAAATTGTCGCTCATCCTGGAAGGGACGGAGGGGGGTACTAAATTACCAACACAGGAACTACAATCTAGAAAAGCAAAAAAGAAGCCTGAAGTAGTGAAAGGGAGACTTACGGATTATTTGAAGTATAGTAGAGTTGTGAATCTTTGAGAAACCCGGCACGAATCACGAGGTGGGAATTTCGACAGAGAGGAGGAGAAAAGTGTTGGGGGTTGGGGGGGAAGTTTTTGTGGGAGGAGGAAAGAGAGAGGATGTTGCAACGGACAGAGACAGACACTCGAGTCGAAAAGAAAGAAAGAAGAAAGATTAGAAGAGAAGGGTAACTAGGGACTAGGAGAGGAGGAGTTGGGAGTGAGAGCCGGAATAGTAGAGAGAGAAAGGGTAACGGGTATTTAGTGTATTTGGTTAGTCTTTACCCCTTTGATTTTCGCTTATATGTTCAGGAAGCCCCTTTTAAGTTGAAAATTGAACTTTTTGGTTTTTTTTCATGCGAGACTACTTTAATATCAACCTGAATTCTCTTATGATAACGAGTTGATAGGGTTGGGTAGTTTTTTATTTTTTAATTTTTCTCTCATTGGCCCCATAAGTTTTTTATCTATTTCTCTCTTACTTTTTACTTTAATCATTACAAAAACTTAAAAATTAAATAAAAAAACTACTCATTCAAACACACATGTGTGTGTTCTTGCTGTAGGCTTTATGTTGTTGGAAAACACTTGGTCAATCGACTAAATCAACCAAAAAACCAGTCGTATGCATTATGAACTTGTCCCTTAGTGTAAAGGTACAAGTCCGCAATGCATATGAATAATTTTTCGATTGATTTTGTCGATTGATCTAGCACGATTATACGTTGTTTACATTTTTTTTTATTTAGTCACAAATTTCGAGTTCAAAACTCGAGAATGCAATTGTGATAAAACTATAGTAGAGGGAGTTTTATTGTTGTTGTGATACTGCTCGACTTGAATCGTGATTAACTGACATCCTGTAAGGTAATGAAACTTGAATAATAAAATAATAACAATAATATTCCATTAATTTGGAATAGATGACCTTTTAAACTTGTACACACTTATATGTATCGACAAACACATCTCTAATAAATAATATCTCTTTATTAATGATAAAAGAGGTAAATATAATTAATAATTATTGATAGTTGGGAGAACAAAAGGGCAAATTATGAAAATATAATTAAAAAAGTCTAGAAATCCTTCTGAACTATTACAGGATAAGTAATTTCTAAAAGGTCATTTATTCCGGGATAGAGGTAGGGGTGTTAGTCCAAACCGCCCAAATTGACGACCGAACCAAATCAAATCAAACCGATGAGTTTGGTTTGATTTCGACCAACGACGGTTCGGTTACGATTCGATAAATTTTTAAACTGCACGGTTTGGTTCGATTTGCGGTTTCGACACCTCAAACCGAACCGAACCGAACCGAACCGAACTAAACCAAACCGATATCTAATGTATATGTATATATTTCTATATACCCCTTTTAATTTTTATATAAAATAGAATAATAATTATATGCTAACTTAAATTTAATTGTATTATAATGAACTTATAAATTTTCTTATTTTAAAGTTGTATTGTGCTAAATATTAAGTAAACAAACAACATAATTGAGTTGTTTTTCAACTTTTATTATAATCATAGGCTATGTGTTAAATATAATTTTTATATTTAATTTTTTGTTATAAATCTTATGTTATATTTAGTTTTTATTTATAAAATTACATAATTTTTCTAAACCGATAAACCGAACCAAACCGAACCGCGGTTTATCGGTTCGGTTCAGTTTTTTAGTTTAGCGGTTCGGTTTAGGTTTGAAAAACTTCAAACCGATAGGGTGCGATTCGGCTTGGGGTTTATACCACAAACCGAACAAAACCGAACCGTTGCACCCCTAATCCTGCCTACGAGTATGGAGTCCTGCTTAGGGTAAAGCGTAAATTATACCTTGATGCGATAGATAACTTAGATTGGATGTGTGAATGCCTTATTAGATTCATTGTATTTGTTCCCCACAAATTCATAGTTCTTTTTCTTTGCACTTGATCTAAAAAAAGAGGGATTTTGTATCAACCAAAGACTCTTCAAGGGTGATCTTGAAGAGATTATTTCTAGAGAAGACCAATGTTCGAGACTATTAATACAGACGAGAGTACACATCGAAATAAGCTTCAAATAAGGAATCACAGGTTTATCAAATGATGAAGAAGAAGATGGAATAGGGAGAAAATATGAATAAAAATAATAATTTGTGTAGTGATAATAAGATTGTTATTTTGGAGAGAGAACATAAAAACAACAATATTTTTAAAATTAATAAAATATTTAAAAAATATGTGCTACATGTATACTATGTATACTACGTGCTTTATAAATAGCCGCTCCCTAAATTAATTAAAAATTACTCAAAAATTTTAATTTAGCACTAAAAATAATGGTGTTGTACAAAATAGAAATAAAAATTTTAATATTTACCATTTACTTCCTTTTTTTGACTACCCATTTCTCTCTCCTAGTTCATTCGACGACCGCAACACGCTCCAGCGCAGTAAGTAAAAACCCTCTTCCAAAATCTCTCATCGGGCCGGGCCTTGTACTTGTGATTGGTAAGGGACATGGATTTTTGTATGTATGGTTATAAATTGTGGGTTGGTGGAGATGCGTGAAAGTGTTTACTCTAATTTAGTTTGATTTTTTGAGAAGGAATTAAGGGATTTGTTAAAGGTTTTCTTAATTTGGTTCAGGGAACGAGTGATGATATGGTGTAGGATCGCAGTTTTAACGGTGTTGCTATATAAAATAGTGATGTTATGAATAATATCATGAAACTGCTTGTGTTGCATATCAATGAGGAAGTATTCTTGCGCATTCAGCAGCCATAGCGGTAGGAAGGTAACTTCTCGAATCAAATATCAGCCACCCTTCACTCTGTTTGTGCATTTGTTTGTTCTATAATGGTATGTAAACCCTTAATTTGATTAAAACCTGATGGCACCTAGACTAACTAATAAAGCAACCCACGAAGCTGAAAACCCACTTGAGCTTTCTCTTCTACAATCTTTTTACTTTCTTGAACCCCAATTGAGACCTCCATTCCCATTAACTGTCCCCACCCAACTGGAATACCTAAACCTGAACAGGGGTATTCTTTATGGAATCTTGTGTGAGCCCAAGTTGGCTACAGTCCATATTAAGCATTTACATGGCATTGTTGTCGATGGGTACGGCTTCTTTACAAGTACACTAATCACGATTGTTAATGATTTGTATTCGAAACTTACTGAGTCTGTTAAAGTTCAGCTGATTTGGGTTGCTTCTGAAATGATTTACGTTTCAGCTAGAGGGGTTGACAGTTTGTTAGTTGCCCTTTTGAGACAACTTCTTGGTGGGTGTTTTATTGAAGCCAATTTGTGGCTGTGTTCCGAGCTGGTTAGTCTCTTTTTGGCTAAATGGGATTGCTTGTTAGAAGAAGAGCCATTGGTGTTATCGAGTGCTTTGTATGTGTATTTGAGAGTGTTGGCTGATCATTGTAGGGTATCTTCTGACATGAAATTAGAGGCATTGAAGAGAATGGAAATTGAGTTCTGTGTTAAGATTTTAAGGGAGCAATTCCATTTGTGTTTAAAAATTGGGAGGGATTTAATCAGGCTTCTACAAGACTTGGTTCATGTGCCCGACTTTCGAGCTATATGGAAGGATTTGCTATTGAACCCTCTGGGTTTTCAAACAGTTGGGTTTTCAGATATTTCTCAGCTTTACGGCTCGAGGACTTCAAGCCATTACTTTTTGCTTCGTGTAACTCCGGAAATGGAAGCTCATTTGCGGTTTTTGCTCTCACACGTGAAGTTAGGGAGTCAAATGAGGTACCAAGTATGGTTCGGAAGGAAGTTTCTACGTGGGCCCGAGAGTCAGACCCTCGTGATTGACCTTGTTCGTTTTATATGTTGTGGGCACCATCCACCAAACAGCATAATCGTATCAGATGTCATCCAGAGATGGGCTGTCATAGGCTGGTTACTGAAATGCTGTAGCAAGAATTATGTAGAGGCTAATGTTAAATTGGCTTTGTTCTATGACTGGATTTTCTTTGATGAAAGAATCGATAATATAATGAATATAGAGCCTGCAATTCTTTTAATGGTAAACTCTATACCCCGATATGTTGACATCACTCAGAATCTTCTCGAATTTTTGTTCCTTTTGGTGGACTTCTACGATGTTGACAGGAAGAATATAATTGTTCAGAGTGTATCCTCTGCTCTTGATGCACTTGTTAGGAAAGGTGTGATTCCATCACTTGACTTGTTGACTAGCTGTGATATGATTTCCCCTTACCTTAGAGAGAGGCTCACGAAATTGTTGTCGAGCAAGGAGTTTGGTGTTTCTAAAGAGTGGCAACCACTTGCGCACCACGTTTCACCAGCCTTGAATTTGCCACCATGTTTGATATTGGACTCCCAAAAGTTGCCGCTTGATGTTGCTCTTACAGTCTCAGATAATGCTGTGATGTCTTCTGGGCCCATGGAAGTGACTAATGACATTCAAATGGCTTCTCTTGAAAAGTTGGTTCAAGATCTTGGAGAAACCATTAGAAGTTCCAAATCTGAAGGCCTTCAGGTCTTGGATGAGATACTTATGTCATATATAAATCTCGATAGCCAGATATTGTCTACGAATGCTGTTCTCTGCCCAGAAGCTTTATCCTCCAAAATTGCAATAGAACTTGAAAGTGGTGGCTACAAAATATTTGATGAAAGTTTTGATGAAAACATTCAGTTGGCCACTGGCCTGATTATTCGTTATTTGATATTTTCTCAACACTGGGGTTTGCATGAAATGCTTTTGTTTTGGTCTAAAAATGGTTTTCAAGTTGGAGCTTTCTTATTGTCTTACGCATCAAGACTTGCTCATGATTCAAAGGTTTTAAATGAGTCTGATGAAGTGAGTGAATCCGGGATTTCATTAATGAAAATACATGCTGAGCATCATCATCGTTTCAGGAGTGTAAATATAAAGGAGTCTTTTGAAGCTATTGGTTCCAACATGGAGGATAAACTAGTTGCTAAACTTTTAGATGGGGCTTTTTCAGCATACAGGTGTTTTCTTATGAATTCTAAAAACCTTCTAAAAGGGCCCGATACACCCGTGGCGAAGCTCATGCTCTTGGATCTGATGTCTTGCTTCAAATGGGAAGGTGCCCAGTTGAGATCCTTACTGCACTGCATCTTTTGTCATTTTCCTGATTTAGCGACCTGCAACGAAGACCTAGTAAAGCTACTTGTATGTCAGTTGGATGATTCAGATCTTCTTGATATCCAGTTTGAGCTAGGATTGAAGAAGTTATCAATTTTTGGTGAGAGTACTGAGGCTATTCTTTTATTAATCAAAAGCTCACTCGACTGGGGGGTTGTGGAACAGCACAAATTATGGAGCTTGATCAGAGCCGAGTTAGCAGTCTCCAAGGTTCAAATTGAAAAGATCGTGTTGGAAACTTTCTTTGGTGGTTGGGATACAAATTCTATGTTTGTTGCTATTAGTGGGCTTTTGGCTTTGTGCAGCTGCCTAGCACCGTCACATGAGCTTGTTGGGGCAATAATGTTATTACCAGATGAAAAATTCCCCAACTTTTCTTCAGCAGTACTGGCTACCTGGGCAACATCCAATTCCTCAATGTTGTTTCATAGTTTAGCCGAATTCTTGAAAAAACTTAACAATGGAGCTTCTTCAGCTAAAAGGTTGGATAAGACTTTAATCAATAGTTCTGCTTGTTTATGGTTGCTACAGTTTTTGGATGCACTGGGTACGGAAGATGTAAATAGTTTGATAAACCGGCGTGTTGATCTTCCGGATATTAGGTCAATGCTCAGCTGTGATAAGTGATTTTTATTAGATTCGTGCAATAGGTATGATTTCATATTTATTCGAATAACAATTTGATCCTTTAATCTAGGCTATTTTTATGGCATGGTCTTCAAACATAATATGTGTGTTTTCTTTCTCTTATAGTGGTCATTGACGGTGGAACTATATTTTTGGTCTTCAGTTATTCCTTCAGCCAAACTCCATCCTGTTTTCGGGTAAGAAAATGCATAGTTGATTATCTCCCCCTCTTATTTTGCTAAAATCTGGTAATTTTGTTAGAATGAATATGCCTGCGGATTCCTCAAACAGATTGATATGTATGAACCTCTGAAGTGGGAATTCAACAATATAAATGCAAGCTTATGGTCTTAAAAGAAATTGCACCATAACTTGAATGCTCCTTGATGATCAACATTTTTGAGAATCTAGTACTAAATATGTTGCTCTATTTTGGGGCTCGTATGTGAAAAGTGGATTGGAGACGGCGTCTGAAGTGTTCTACAAACATGAGAAACCACATGGAACCACCCGGGGATGATGGATGATGTTATTCTGGTTTTGTAGGGAAATAAATTATAAGCAGAGCCGATAGGCTGCAAGGCTGGAAGGCTGGTGTCATAGGGCAGGTACACATAATCATGAGCTGGAAGGCTGATGTCACAGGGCAGCTACTCATAAGTGTGAGAGGCTCACACCGAGCATTGTGATGCCTCACAACAAGGCACACTCGACAATCACTAAGCTAGAACTAGCAATAAGTGAGCTACATGGGTAAAGCGGGGGATACGTGTGATTTTGGGTGCCATCACCAAATGAACACAACTCATGCTTGCATTCGTTGAACTACAAATCGGGCATGCGAATTTGATTATAAGAGCAATTAAAGCGCTTGTAGGCAACTTGTAGCTTGCGAGAGCATGTCCCCTTGTATAGATCGATTGGCCTTTAAACCCAGAAACTGGAACATACATTGCATAAGGTTTTCACTACCTGGTCTTCCTCTCACCCCTCTGCACAGTTGACGGCATGTGGTATGTACTCATCCCATTTTCCATCATTTTCTGTCCACGTAAAATGCTAGAAATTCCTTACCACATTCCTCGGATAAGCAAACAATCTCTGGTGTAACCGGGGGCGGAGCCTGGAATTTTTCGAGGTGGGGGCGAAACTCTATGGGGGTTAGGGGCAAAGCCCTCGAAAAAAAATTCCGTTCAGACAACTCGATGGGTGAATCGGAGATGAAAATACGAAAAAGGAATCCACATTCATTTTATAACTACTACGAGAAATTGAGAACAAAACGACATTGTTTTGTGTTGGAGATTCAATGTTTGTGTCCAAATTTTCAAAAAAATAAAAATAAAAGAACTAAATTGGGTTTTGTCGAAGAAGAATAGGCAAGGCGAAGAATACGAACGGGGGCGAAGAATACAAACGGGGGCGAAAAATCTCCATAATTTCCGGCGATCACTACTACTAATAAATAAATTTTCACCGCGGTGGAGGCGGCCGACCCCGCTCGCCCCCACCTAGCTCCGCCCCTGGCTGTACCTAATACTGTATTCAAGTTTGCATCTATTACTTTACTGCTGCTTGAAATTCGTAATTGCTACTACAACCGCTATCTTTTGTCCAAACCCTGCCTGTTGCATTTTGCCATTGATTGTCAACAATGTCCATCATGAACGTATCTTTCTACCAAGGCTTAAAATGTTGAGACCTTGTCATTCTTCCTTCAGTCGTGTGAGCTCCACACTTTGAACCCGAGAATAGCTCTCGCCGGACCAGAATCAACCCATTTTCAACCTTCTCTGGATATGTGATAGGAAGACAATCTGCGTGAGAAAGGATGCCATGAATTTGGAATGTTACGAAGTGTTATTATGTTAAAGCAATATTTTTTTATGCAAAAGGACTATTATCTGCCATATAATTTTGTTTGTTGATCTTATATTATGTTTGATGTTGTGTGCTGCATCTTACGACTTTAATTTTTGAGTATGCAACTCTAAACTTATGGTGTTGTTTCGGGTTTAATTTAGGATCGTATGAAGAGTTTGATGATTGTCTGTGGCCTGTGGGGAACAATCTGCACACCGAAGGGAAGAGGATGTAACCTCACGGGAATAATTTCACTTACCGGTAAAAACAATCCATTTTCTGTGCATATTACAGATCATTTTTTACTTTAAATTAGCTGGCAACATATGTCAAGAATGTACTTTGACCCCCCATCCTTCCATTTTTATGCTAGTACATTTAAATTTTATGTATCATGAAGCACTTGAAGTAGAGGGTATATTTGTCAAATAGCCGACGTACTGGAGAGCATAATCTGTTGGCTCAAGAGCAGTAAGTGAAATGAAGAGAGAGAGAGAAGAGAAAAAGTTGCATACAAGCGAAGGAAAATCAAATGAAACCATTGGTTGTTGGCAACTCTCTTTCCTTTCTTGGTCCCTCCTTAAGGTGTTGTTTGGTTGGGATAAGCAAACAACGTCAACTAAGTGATTCTCTTAATCTGTCTGCTGCCACAGTTGAAATTTGATGTAATTCCAAATAAGAAATCAATGTTTCTGCATTTTGGAGCAGCAGGTCACAAACTTTTGTTTATGGAAAACATGCACTTCAGAAAATGAACACAAACGCACACACACATACACACAACCTAGGAGAAAAAGAAAAGAAGAACAAACTAAAGAGTATCAGTAAAGCTGAAGAATGAAGCTTCTCAGCAGTTTGTATGGCAGCATGAGCAACTGAAAATTTGTAATTTAGGTATGACACCGAGTCCTGATGTACATGGTAACTTAATTATACTAAAGAAAATAATACACATACGACATAAAATAGGCAGGACAGACATACCATTTTAAACCTATTGGCTATTGCTAATTTGCTATTTGGGCAAGTAGGAGCAATTGATTCGGAATTCCCCTTTATTTCTATTTACAACTTCTTTGTTTGTTCTATGCAGATTCGGAAGTAGAAAATCTTACTTCCTACTGTATTCCAAACAGCAAAACAGTTCTCTTCAATGTTACATTCATTCGTTTAAATGAAAATTGTGATACTGGATCCGACTGCTAATTTTTAATTTTTAAGTTTCTATCTGTGTACTGTTGTATGTGCATTTGCTTTTATTTAGAATTCTAAATTTCTTATGTGCATATGTGTGCTTACAGACTTCATAAAGTTTGTGAAAACAGAGGTTTGCTGCTTACCCACTGAGAACCTTATCTGGCCTGCACAGAATTTACACCATTAATAATTTGGATACGTTTATTTAATTTAAGAGCCAAAAAAAAGGGGGTGTGGCAACATCAAATTTTCACCGCACCTAAATTACTCTGCTTATAACTGTTCATATTATTTTTACTTTTTAGAGAGCCCTTCTCCTACTCTTGAAAGTCATTATGGTGATGGGTTATGTAAGATTAAGATCTTGAAGATTTTCAGCCGGCGGTTACATTAGATGGGGATGGAATGTTGTCTTAAGTATGATGGAAAGTTTGTTTTCCTTTTTCATCTTTTAAAGGTTTAATGACTCGTTCGCTCTCTTCTAGGATTCATGGTCCAACTCTAACGGCAATTAGTGTGCATTAATGGCCCATGCCTTTTCATCTGTTTATGGCTTTAGGATGTATTGTTTAAGTTCGACATATTTCATGCGTATTTATAAATGGTGTTGTACGTATGGCAGGGTCTAGGCAGACACCAACAGTGAAAGTCAGCACAAAAATACCTGCTGCTAGGTTAGGGCTCATGTTGGGGAAGTGTTATGCCGAAGGAATGGCTACAAATGTGGGTTGATAGTTTATATGAAAACAATATATTCTTAATGAGTGAGCGCTTCAATCTGAAGCAAAACCTCTTAGCTGCTTGAGAAAAGTTTCAAGATCAGTTCGAAAGACAGGCGCAGGCTTCTCGAAGAGCCTCGGTGCTTGTGGAGGCAGGCCTTGCAGCCTTAGGTGAGTGAGATGTGATGGAACAACAAACAAGTCGAGGGTCGTTTGCCGTACCATATGAGAAAGGAAGTGATTGGAGTGAGGAAACTGACCCAGGTGAAGATGCCAAGTCTGGTAGAAATCAGAAATAGGGCTGTTATCAATAGGGTTAATCGCATTTTAGGCCCTAAGCGTGCCAAAAGGGCCCCCCGGTTCGGGAAAGTGCGACTTAGGCCCCGAAGTTATTTTTTTGGGTGCAAAGTTAGTCATTTTCGACATAAATCGTCAAAAACGAACTTACATGATATGTAAATTTTTCATGAATGTTTTCATATTTTTCTACCTAGGTAAACTAAAGGGGGTAAATGTAATTAAAGAGAAAAAAATTAAATTAAAATTTACATATTAATAAGAAAAAAGTAATATTAGCATTAAAATAATATTATTAACTAAAAAGTAATTAAGAATTAAAATTTAAAATTATTCTCCAAACTCTAACCCAAAAATAAATTTAAAAATAATTAATTTCTTTTTATCACAACCTCCTCCTAATTCGACGCCATCTTCATCCTGCTCCGTCCACCTCCCCTTCCCCTTCCCCTCCCGCATCTTCATCTTCATCACCACCTCATCGTGGGTTTCTCCGGCGTCGGGAAATTCAGATTTGTCGCCAAGAAGATCTCCCAAACCCTAGTCTCCCAATTCAGATTCAGAAATAGTCTCCCTCGGTACCACCCTCCCCGCTAATTGCTGCGATTGGTCGGTCCGATCTTCGCTTGTTCTCAGTCAATTCCCTCCCCCGCAATGCCGCCACCCTACTATTCTCCCCTAATCCGGTACGCGATTTTGCCCCATCTCCACCAATCTCCACCCACCACGTCGACGTTGAGATCGCAGGTGGTATAGGAGACGACGTGGACGTTGAAACAGATGATTCGCACTTTGCCGGCAATTCTGGTGGATGTAGTGAGGGGAAGGGTTCCAGAGATGATGTCGGAATAGATGTGCAAATCGGAAAGCAGGCGATCGGCGAGGACGGTGATTGTCAGATTCAAAGAAGTGGACTGATCGGCGCCGATTCGGCCGGGGGGAGACGGAGGTGATGGGGCGCTTGGCCTTGAAGACGGTCAAGGCGAGGATGAGGAGAGCCAAAGCCAGCAGGAGGGCTAAGCAGATGCATCTTCTCCTTGTTGTTTTGCGGCGTCCGGATAATTACTCCGCTGACAAGACGATCAAGAAGAAGAAAGCAAAAGGATAGATAATTACTCCTACTATATATTTAATATTATATAGTAGGGACAACTTCATAAATGGTCCCTAAACTTTTTCCGAATCTGCTATTCGTCCCTGAACTTATTGAACCCATAATTTTAGGCCAAATTTGCAAAATTGGGCCAAATCAAAGCCCACCGTTAACCAACCGTTATTTGCTGCTGTTAAGTAGCTTGTGATTTTCTACAAATTCTAATGAGCGCCTAGGCGCTTGATTTTATTAGGAGCGCCAATGTACATATATGTTATAAATTATGCACATATGCGTGTTATAAAATGCACATATTAATTATGCACATATACGTGATATAATTAATATGTGTATTTTATAACACGTATATGTGCATAATTTATAACATATATATATATTGGGCGCTCTTAATAGAACCGAGCGCCTAGGCGCTCGTCAGATTATCTGGTGATTTTCACATGCCATTTGGATGATGGGCAAAAAAGGAACACCAGCAAAACTAAGGGTAAAAAAGAAATTTTAAACTCATCTTCTTCCTTGTTACATACATCCACCCTCTACCACCATCACCACCGCCACCTTCAAGACAATATCAGACACCTTCAGACAAGAAAAGAAAATTATTTCCAACAGCAACAACAAAGCAAATGGGAAAAAAAAAATCTTTTCCAAATTAACGTGGTTGGTCAAAGGAAAGATTTGACTTCTTTTCCAAAAATTAGTCCCCAGCTTTGAGTTCTTTTTCACCACAAATTGACTAGTGTGACTGTGTGAGGCCTCATTTGTCTGGCCATTTGCTGAATCACGTGTTGGTTTTGGGGGTTGTTTTTCTCCATTTTTTTTTTGCTGAATTGTGATTAGATATTCTTGAACACCTTCAAATGGGAGGCTTTGTGCTCTCTCTCTCTCTCTCTGATAGAGCTGCAGTAAAATTCGAGGAGGAAATTTAGATCTGCAGCAAATCGAACAGATTGGTGCTGGTATTCTGGGTTTTCTTCGTCGACCGGGGATAAAGAAACCTAGGAAATACATAAAATTCCTTCTTCACTTATTCTACGCTCGGATCAAACGGAGAAAGAAAATCTACATTCCCATGATTAAACCCAGATTCAGATCTGGCATTTTGGGGCTTCACCTTCGCCGTGACATTGGCGTATGGAGCAAGAATTTTTTAACAAGTTGAATTCCACTTGCTTGGATATCATTACTAATTCCACTCACTTGTTGAATTCAGCCATTTTTTGTTTTTTTTTTTAAATTTTATAATCTTGATTTAAGAGTTGCAGTTCTGGTGTAATTGAAGTTGAATTTTACGTTGGAAAATTAACAGTGAACGACCGGATTCAGATCTGGCATTTTGGGGCTTCACCTCCGCCCATATTCGAGTATACCATTGCTCGCCGGAGAAGAAGACTTCTTCCAGAAATGGTGTTGCCTGTGGAAAAAAAATTAAGGAAGAAGAACAAGGAGGCCTTAGGAAGATGAAAAATACTGGTGTTTCTTTTTTGCCCTTCATCCAAATGGCACGTGAAAATCACGTGCTATTTAACATTAGCAAATAACAGCCCATTAACGGTAGGCTTTGATTCGGCCCAATTTCGTAAACTTGGTCCAAAATAATGGGTTTAATAAGTTCAGGGACGAATAGCAGATTCGAAAAAAGTTCAGGGACCATTTATGAAGTTGTCCCTATATAGTAGTATGATTTTGGGAGATGTGGAGGAGGGAGGTGGGGGGTGGGGTGGGGGAGGGTGTTGGGTTTTTATTTCTTAATAATTTATTTTTTGATAAATTGCACATAGCCCCGTGATAAGTATAAGATGACAAATTCATGAAAAACTCGCGTATTTTGCACGTCTGTCCTTGTCCGTTGGTTTTTGACGATTTCTGTTGAAAATGACTAACTTTGCACCAAAAAAATGACTTCAAGGCCTAAGTCGCAGTTTCCCGAACCGGGGGGCCCTTTTGGCACGCTCACGGAAACTTTTGGGTCCAAAATGCAACTAACCCTTGTCATAGTATGTCTGTCTATCACTGGCAGCAGAGTCTCTCCTGGTAAATGGTAGTAACTGTAGAGTCTATCGCTGTAGATGATTGGTTAGGTTGCTTTATTCTGAACAAATTACCTTTTATCAAGTGTAGTTTAGAATGTAGAGTACAGAAAACGTTGCGAAGGACTGTTGCCATGTTTAGAAGCGAAAGAGAAAGATGAAAAATTACTATGTATGCCTTCTTCATTAATTGATGGATGAATAGCTTGTTTACACGTTTTAATGAGAAGCCTGCTCCACAACGGAAGCCTTTGAAATTGTTAGTAATCAATAAAGATAAGGTTACTTGTATACCAAAGGTTACCTCGAATTGTGCAGCAATGGAATAAAACAATTATTAAAGCAATAAGGAAATAGAACGCGAAAATTGGATTTGTTAAGAGTGTTTATTGATCAAGACAGTATAATAAATGTAAACTTATTCTAAGAGGGCAAATCTCTATGACCTGCGTATGTGTGAATTTAATCTCTAACTTTCTTGATTGTTCAATGCACTTGCAGATTATTTTAGCAGTGAATTTTCTTTAACCACCTTAGTCTTGAATGCTGAAACTGGGATATTCATATGAAGACTCGAGGAAGAAGCTGTTTTGAATTTTGTCTGTCGAGAATTGCAGAACTTTTTGCATTTATTGCAAAGAGTCGTTGGTTCAACTTTAATGGAGACAACACCGGTTTGACATCTACGACTGCTCTTCTGATAAGCCTTGGGACCAGATCACAACTCTCATTTCGTGACAGATGTTCATCATATTAGATGAAGTAGATGAGATAGATGGTTTATTTTTGAGAAACGTCTGTTTTGCCTTTTCAGATTGTGTCCCCAAGTACATAGTACAGTTGTGGCCACATTCTGAAAAGACTGAACGGACGATGTTTTCACCCCAAGTGGGGTGAGGTGACTGCATTCATTTACCTGGAACTGAAATGGTTTGAAAAAAGTGTACTTTCTTTGAATTCCGAATGAAAAAGAGAGATCCAGATATGAAAGATCAGATCTTGGAACATTTTACAAACGGTAGAACAAGACCATACCCAAAAAAGATGAGATTTTTAAGGAAGAAAGACCAACTGGCCAAGTTCATGTTGGATGAATAGAAAAGAAAGACCAAGAAAGCAATCAAATATCAAGGGGAGAAAAACTCAAAATCACGGTGAAGAAACCATGAAATCACACGGTTTAAGCTTTCAAACTTCAAGAGCGAAAGCTTGCTTTAAGTGCTATTTTGGAAAATGCAAAGGCCCTCTGATTTGACATTCTGAAACATTATCTTCTGAAGCAAACACCTACTGTATGATATATTTTGAGATATTTGTTTCTTTAATATCATAGCGTAACACTGTTCACAAACTCAAAACTGCAGCTACGCTTTCCGGCTCGCAACCGATCAAAGGGACGGGGGGCACGACTGATCACAGGTAAACCGATGGGTCTAGCGTAGGTATGGTCTAACAATTGCCATCATCATGCCTCTTTTCCCGTTAACCAACCTTTGGCCCGCCATATCCTTCCTTTATTATAGCCTATAGGCCTTCCTCCTCCTTCCTTACTCCCAAGCCACCAGCAACTTACCCTAGCAATCTATTCTCCTCTCCAATGAAAAATCTTCCTAACCAACCTCCATTTTCGGCTAAATTCCTCCAAATCCACCATCATCGTGGTCAAATCTTCATCAGGCTGAAACTATACCTAAACCCCGGCACTCCTTGTGCTCTTCCTCTATAGCCGAATCTAAACCCACTTTGTCCCCCTCCAATCTGTTTAACCTTAATTTTAGTTTAATGTCTAGCGGTTGGGGAATGACTATGGGAAATGGGTGGAATTAGAGATGGCGGTGGCGGTAGGTGATTAGGGTGGGGTTGATGAAAAGGGTAATATTATGTTCGTGTCAAATTTTCTATAAATTAAAAAATTGGAATATTTATTTTAAAATTTTGAATTAACGAACAAAAAGAATGAAAAAATACATTAAAATATTTAAAAATATATATAATTTTTTTTACATTAGTGTTTCATAAAAAAAGGGAAATAATGTTGATGAGCTCGTTTGTGCTAAATTAGTGGGCAAATTGTAGTTATATTTATAACCTTATCCAACTCTTGAATGGGCTGACTAGCCTAACTTATTATTTTTAAAGATTAGATTTTAATGTAATTAGCATCGTAAATCAGTCGAATTGAGTCAAATTTTGACAGGATCGAGTCGAGCTTGTCGCGTTTTTTCACGAGTCAAATTTTTATGGATTCGAGTCGGACCTGAATGAATAGCTTGTGAGGAGCTCGCACGATACTCGCGACCCTTCATGAGACTTCGCGAGCCATGAATTTTACGATCTTAACGTGTTTCGACGGATCGGTCTTGACGAGTCTTACACAAGAGAGGATATGGGTCAAGGTTTAATTGTTCATTGAGCGTTTTAAGTTATTATGTGTAAGTTTGAACCTATTCGCTCAATTTTTTAAAGTTATTCTGTTTCATGTTGGTTGGTTTGGTTATCCTAGATTGAAATTTAAAACTGTTAATGGCGAGTCAAGTCGGACTTTGACGAGTCAAACCCTTAATGAGCCGCTCGCGAGCCTTACAAATTAAGTCGAATCGGACTTGCAAAATATAACAAGCCTAAAAATTGTATTTCGATCGACTCATGAAAACATTACAAGCTGAATCGAAATAAATTTAAACGAATCAAGTCGAATCAAATTCACGAGTTGTCTTTACTCGTTTACAACCCTAAATGTTACACATTCTTTTGGTCAATGCATTTAATCCACAAGTATTAATAATATTACAATGTGATATTAGTAACATATAATCTCTTAGTAAATAAATTAATTAGTTCGATTAGAACTCTATATTAGGATCATTAATTAAGAATATATTAATAATTCGATTGAAAATTAGTAACATATCTATTATTGAATTTAAGTCAATAGAATGTTTAGTTTAATAGATATTTTACCATCAAGTAAATAAGTAAATTAGTGATGTCCTTATTCCTCGACAACCAATTTTTTTTTCCCTCAAATGTTAAGAAATTATAAACTTGGTTTTAAAAATTAAATGAAAATAATTTACTACTTAGGTAGGAAAGTTTAATGCATAAAAAAATTGCACATAACCGAAAATGAGCACTTTCTTTCAAAAAGTGGATGGAGGAACAATTTGTGCAGCCGTTACCAAGTACAAAAGAAGACATTTTCCACGATCAGCAACTAAGCAAATCAAGCCAAAAGCCTGAACGCACTGAAGCCAGGCTCAGCTCAGCCCACTGCACATTAGTGTCTTTGATATCCATGCAGAAATTAGGACACATGGAAATACCAACATTTCTCTGTGTCAATTGCACTCCAAGCTAGTACATCACATTCCCACATTTGTTTGCACAACAAGCTAGTACATCTTACAAGCTAATATCCGAGAGATGTCGACAGTAATTCATTCGCCAGTATGCTCTGACCCCCATGAACTAAGGTGATCTCAAATTTAACTTACGGTAGAAGATTTGTGCACATTTGTTTGACATCAAGACTCGGGATCCCCAAAAACCCAGATCTCAACGTGGAGCTACATGACAGAGTTAAAGAGAGGACTGTTCCGTATTGATTCACAGTTTACATGGCTGAGGCAAAACTATCAGTTCAACCTTGACTCCATTTTCTTGACAGCTTTCTCTATTGCAGGTAGATTATTCTTGAAGGTCAGCCACTGTTCAGCTGTCAAGCTAATACCTGCGGAAGCAAGGTCATAAATCAAAACAAACCTGATAAACAAAAATAAGGATTGAGATATCTGGATCGGGTACATAGATCATTGCCACTAAAATTCCTGGGTAATATTCCAAGTGGTGGTCGTCTCAACCCCAGGGCACTTGAGCAGATATTACATATGCAATCCACTTCAGATTTTTGCGAAGAAGTGCCCCGATGACGCTAGTAAGAATCCATAAATTTATATATTGGCATTGAATGAAATTGCATTGAAGCACAAAGCACTAGTGTTGGTTCCCACTTCCCAAGCCAAGGGGAAATGTTTTACTTTTTATTTTGGTCGGAGGGAGGGGTTAGAGGGCCATACGACTCTTGTTAGCATGATTGCATAACCAAAACAAGGATTTTGACATGCATTGTGTATTTCATTTTGTTAAGGCACCTAGTTTAACAGTCAACCGTGAGCTCCAACCAAGTAAAGCAAACAACAGAGAAAAATAATTCATGCACTTAACCAAACCAATCACATTGGAGAAAATGGAAACTTGACGCGATATATTAACATGCAACCAGAAAGAAGAAACTAAAATAAGAAATCTACGCAGGTTTTCTGGTTCTTCCTACAACTTTGCTTCAGTCGGAATTAACAAACTTGAGAAATTTCATCTTTTCACATTCAATCTTAATAATATATTTTACTCCACATTACCATTTCTGAATACTCTTCTTGATTTCATGTTTCCCAACAGGAGAAGATACCACATACCAGCACTTCTTATCTTCTTGAGAAGGATGACAGTAGACCACAGTGAACTTAAAAAGCTAAGTGAAACCAGCTTTAGTAGTTGTAAACTGAATTTGTCCATATCACCTAACTTGATCAAATTTTCTGTAGAAAGTAGAAGAGGGAAGTCAACTGTCTTAACACCTACATTAGTTAATTGGGTATAAGGTTTCCAAATGTCAGTGACCGACTGGTTTCTACTTCGCGGAACTCATACAAGTTTCTATTGGTTTTTCATTTCACATGACACTACACAGAAATCTCCATCGCTCTGCAATGGTTCAGTTACCGAAGCTATTATCTGCCAAGCCTGTTCAGGGCACACCTAAGTTCATAAGAGGTAGAGCAAGCGTTCTATACCCTTTAGACATGAATGTGTCACCAATATGTCTTATAGGCATGAAAATCAGAATGATAAACTTGCAAGACATAATACCTTTAGCAGTAGGAAGCTCTTTGCCCTCTCTTTTGTAGTACTCCCTTATTGACACCAAAGTCTTCCCTTTAAAATCAGTTATTGTCACCCTCCTCTTGTCTGATAGCTACATCCACACCAAAATAAAATAAAGAGTGAAATCATGAGACCCGAATTCTAGAATGAGATTTACGATAATGAAATGAACATCTCCCTCCACACCTTAAAACATGAAAGAGCATTAAGGGCTTATCTTGCCGTTAAGGTGGTAGGCTTCACATCAATTGACTGATAATTTTAGCTATTTGTACTACAATCGAAATGGACATAGCACAAACACCAATGCGTACAACAACATTGAGTAACCATGAAAGGCAGATTATGGGTTTAACTAACTAGTTAAAGCTCTAACATCATTTGCAAGTACGGCAGCTAGTTCGGACAATGAAGGCAAAACACTCGCTCATTCACCCCCCCTATTTATGCATTAAGAAACACAATAAGTACGTGGAAGTGGGAAAAGCAATTTAGAGTTTATCTAACTTGATTACGATATTTGCATACTAAATGCTGCCAGAGTTTAGGGTGTGTCTATCTACTTTCTTTATACCAACTGACTACTATGGTTCAGCTCTTAACTTATTTCGAGCCCTAAAAGGCATTGAATAGTAGCCGTATGGTTTATCTAACTACTTACAACTTTTTACATCAATTGAATAGTATGGTTTTAGCTACTGTACTTAAAATCTCACCTAGCACATTTGCCATTTCTTTAACTAGGTGCAAGTTTAGCATCATTTGGAGAAACAAAATGTAGACTAAAAGACTACTAAGTTTTCAATTATTAGAACTGAAACATAAATAAACACACTAGGAGCCTAAAATGCACGCGTTAACACAAGACAAATACACACACACATGAATACCACATTTGATAGTTTAACTAGCCAACTCATTAAATCAATCGATAATAAAAGTTTTATATTTATTCTGATATGGGTTCTCAGAAATGAATCTAACAATTTGAAGGGTAAAGAAATAAATTAGATTTTAGAGTTTATCCCGTGGTTACACGTTTGCACATAAATTGACTAGATGGGTTAGAGCTTGCTTCTGGAAAAATTGCCAACCATCACAAATCCCAAATTACACCCATCGAAATCAGGTAAACTGCACAAGACATATCGGTACTAAAACATCCCATTTTTTCATATATTTTTGGCTGCACCACACGTCCCTCCATCCATTTTTCTCGTTAAATCTCCGTTATCTCCATCATGTGCATCTCACATGTAGTTTGTTAATTCAAGAAATCCATTGTATATTAGAGAGTTATAACAGAAATCAGGTAAACTTAAGTTTTGTCATGATTTTTTTATTAATTCAAGAAATCCATTTAAATAAACATTTAAATAAAATCTTACTTTGGGAATTCAAATAATTTAGATTTATTTTTTGCTAGAAGATTTAATTTTCGTTATTAGTTCTCAAATATTTTTATGAATTATGTTTAATTGGAGAGTGTGAGAGGGTTAGAAAAATAGATTAGTTTTAATCTTGTTAGTTAGTATAACTAAATTTTAAAATTAAATATATAAATAAGTAAAGTTAGTGAGCCTCTCATATTTTGATTGCTCATCAAATCCCATCTAAACATATACACACACAGAAGCAAAATTAGGGTTTATCTAACACCACTCTACTGGTACACCAATTGGCTATACATAGTAAAATCACAAAACCCGCAAAACACATACACAAATTCAGAAGAACGAGCTACAAAATAATGGTTTCATCAAACTAAACAAAAATTTTCGGGTTTATAAAAAAGAGAACTCACTCGACAAATAATAAGATCGCCGTCATCATCAAACTCCTTAGCACCCACTTTCTTTCTCTTCTTACTATCTTCTTCTTCCTCCTCCTCTTCATCTTCTTCGCCGTCTGCTTGTTGAGCAGTCTCCGCCTTCAACTGCTGTTCCAGGAGGTATGAATCTACGACTTGTCGAACGTATCGCTTGCACTCGGACTCCGAGAGGTCGATGCCGAGTTTCTGGGAGGCAGATTGTCGGACTTGGTATTCGGTTGTTTCGTCCATGTTGGAGGATTTTAGGATCTCTATTACTGTTTCCTTGATTTTGGTTTTTAGGTCTGCTTCCATAATCCTTTCTCTCTTTTCAAAATATATATGAAAGGTCTTTCTGATTTTGCCCAACAGAGTAATGAGCTAAATTTGGGTAGGGTTTTGCAGAAAGAGAATTGAGACTGTAATTGGGAATTTTTGCTGGAAGGAGAAATGCCGAGGAGGGTGAGGGCCTGAGGGGGACTAGGATGGAATTTTGAAGATTATTTGGGGTACGACTAGGAAGGGGTTTTTTAAGACCCGACCCAATCTCCCTTTTGGTCCCTAACCTATTGATTTTTTGAAGTAGTAGTTGCTACTTATTTTTTCGTCTTGATTACATACCTCACCTATATAACATAACCCAATTTGGTCTCTCAAATCAAATCGATCGATTTAATCATCAGATGTGGCAAATTATTTCCCACGTGGCGCTTAGTTGGCGCTGATGTGGAGTAAAATTTGGGGGAAAAAAGAAA
The DNA here is from genome assembly GCA_028566635.1 of Lobelia cardinalis. Lineage (NCBI taxonomy): Eukaryota > Viridiplantae > Streptophyta > Magnoliopsida > Asterales > Campanulaceae > Lobelia > Lobelia cardinalis. Next base: position 14,715,131 of record JAOWAN010000001.1, read on the forward strand.
AATGACATTTTTACCCTTCATACTTATAAAAATCAAATTAATTGAATTAATTTAAGATTTAATAAACTTTTTTAAATCACCACCACCACCACT
>JAOWAN010000001.1:14731164-14785887 GCA_028566635.1 Lobelia cardinalis
CCCCCCCCCCAAGCATTGAATACATAGGTGACTAACTATCACTTGATTCCGCATCCTTGTACACAACATATGAGCTTCATTTGGATAAAAGTACCAAATGCACGATGGAATTAGTTCATCTTGTCGCTGGAATAGAACTGCAGAAATCTTTTCCAGTTAAATGGTTTGGAGCAATGGTATTAGAACATCGAAAAGGCCATCAAACGTAAGACAATGAACTATTTTCAAATAAGTTTTATGATTTCTTTCAGCTCGTCTATTTTAGGAAGTCAAGACCTGTCACCACTAAAAATCTTGGACGAAACAGCTTCGAGCTCAAGTGGCAAACAATGATAAGGGTTCTGCAGTAGTTATTTTTCCCAACATTTTCATTGCTACTTTTCTGCACCTCTGTGTCAACATCATTATTGGCATATTTATAGACAAGTCCTACCGAAGAATACAGCAAACTGCAAGAGGTATTAGCTTAAGAACACTATTGGATGTTAAAGTCTAAAGCTCTTCAGTTCAATATAACCCAATGTCATGCATGGTATGTAGCATAAGTCCATATAACTGTCGCTGCAGCTACATTTGGTTTTTCGATCCTTCTTTGGTGTTCATGTCAAAAATCTTTTATATCCCTTCTAATGGAAAGGCATTCTTGAGCTAGAAAAAAGACTGATGGTAAAAAAAAAAAAAAAGTACAACATAAAACTAATAAAAGATTTGAATATCGCGCTTTGGTATATGTTAATTGACGCCTCCCCCAGATCATGGCTTCTGTAATAGAAGTAAGATGCAAAAATGTACCCTGTAAATATTTTGCATTACAGGTTGCATCCAAGATATTCCAATTGGATATTGATACTAGTTTGGATTTCTCATAACATGTGTAATAAATCAAAGAATAAATCCAGATAACAGGTTCAATCCAATAGGGAATCGAGGGTTGATACAATATCGTACCAACGATCTGCTCTGAATTGAAGCATAGACTTTTGCAAAGAAAAGAAGCAGGTTAGCAATGTTTGATATGTGGATGGCCAATTCTGCATAAATCTTTGGACAATGGCAGAAATCTTTAATTTTTAATCCTTTGGAGTGAGAGTTAGGGCCAGGGAAAAACAGATGTGAGAAAGTGATTTGGATAATACATGTTTACAACTTTCAAAGTGATCAACGCGATGAGGACCATGGAGCCTGTTATTGATGCAAAAAGAGAAGAGGAAGAGACGCAGAACCTGCGAGAGAGAAGGGGAGCCGCAGAATCTGGAAAGAAATTCTGAATGTAGAGGCTCCCCTTCGAGAGCCGCTGCAATGCAGCGTTGAGAAAGAATTTCTCTCCAAGTTCTGCAGTGCAATGTTGATTTTAGAAAGATTATATTAATTGCAATTTTTGTTACTAATTGCTAATTGCATAAAAAGAGATAATCACAGTTTGATTTGAGTTGAAAAGGGGAAAGATGGCATCATTAGGAAAGTGTGATACAAAGTGGCACATAAATGTATGACAGAGGATTTGGAGCCATTATAGTCTAACCATGTAATACAAAGCGGCACACAAGAGTTCGGATCTTCTATCCCATTTGGTGTTCCATGATGAGACACTAAATGAGACAGAAAATTTCGGTTCGACACAGATGTGTGAGAAAGAAATTGTTATGAGCATCATCACTTAACCAAAAACAAAGAAATATGTTAATAGATGCCACTTTTGCAGAAGGCAAAAGCGAGAAAAGAATGAATACAATGTCTTTAGTGAAAATTGAAGATATAAATAGATGACCTCCTAACAGTAGAGATCAAACTTTAAGTTACTTTTGGATAGATGGTGATGGATCCTCCGTTTTGGCTCAAAAATGAGCTGTAGACAGTAATCTACATTAGAGATGAAACTATGTACGAAGACGAGCGAAGCAAAGAGGGGGGAAACCGTCCTTCTAATCGGAAGCTATCTCTCCCCCGAGGGGAGACGAGCGTAGCAAAGAGGGCCTTGAGGTTGGTTTGCCAAAATGATTGAGGCTAGGCAGAAAAACTGGATAATAAAACTGAGCTACCTCCAGATTATTTGTGAAAAATGAGTCAGCATCCACAATGGGCTCATTCATCTATAGTCTCAACTCAGAAAAAAAAAACAAAAAGAACAGGTTTAAAAAAGAATCATAAGTAGCAAAATAAAAACAAAAATATGATTCAAGAAGATAAAATAAACACATTCAAATTTGAGTGATACTTGTGGCAGAGAGATGAACAAAAGTAGATCTCAACTCCAATTTCTGTATTGCAAATTGTTGTAAGATTCAATTATGTGACAGAGCAGTGTAACTATGGCAGCTCTACATTTCTGCTACAATTTTACATCAGGAAAATCCTAACAAGTCTCAGTTGTACATCGATAGGTCATCTTCATGTCACACAGAAAAAGTATCATGCTTTATCTGGAAATCAGGATCCAGAAAAGAATGCAGACCCTCTGTTAAAACTTAGAGAGTAGAAGCCGTATCAATGCACCATATCAAATAAAACTTCAAGCTCTTAGATCTGAAGGATGCTCATTCTGCAAGAAGATGGTAACGCGACCACTTTTTTGCCATCACTGACTAAGTACGGATAATAGCACTACCAAAAATACCGCCCTCACTGGGTTAAACGGTCATACTCCAACTCTTGACCTTGTTCTTGGTTTTGGTTATGGAACAACGGGAGGCTGCCTGGATCACTCTCTTCCAATATAAGACTTGCAGGTGTATTCAGAGGGTACTGTTCCAGAATAAAGTCAATTTCTTGCCCACTGATCTCCATCTGATTCAGAAGAACCTGCAAAAAGAATCAAACAGCAAGCTCAAGCATTAGTTTCTTTCAAGTAACAAAGTTTCCATGGCATTTCATTTAGCTAAGACTAGACTACATATACATACAACAACGTCAAATTGTCGATTTATCACCGAGCAGAATAAGAGTAGAATAGGACAAGGTGATTAGAGAAAAATGAGAAGACATTTGACATTTTACTCTACCTTCACAGTTTTCAGCAAAGCGGCATTGTGTTGCTTCAAGAGACCAATTGTTTTTTCATACATGGTCTGCATCAACTCTTCTGTCCTTTGTGAAATTATATCATCCATTTCACGATTAAGTGGTGGCGAACTTGTGCCTTCCTTCTTATACAGAGACCCTTCAAAGTCCAGGCGTGGGCCCACAAATTGAACCTGTTCTGTCCAAGGAGGAGGTTCTCCATGTATAGCCATCTGATTCTCCAAGTTCCATCTGGTGGAGGAGAAAGAGAAAGAAAAATGAACAATAAGCCAAGCAGAACTTTATGTTGAGTTTCGTCAAAGTTGTTTGAGCATGGTATCAATTGAATTATTGAATGTTGAAGGTCGTTCGCTAGAAGCAACTGCACTTCATTATGGTAAGTTATAATGTTTCCAGTTTCCACACAAAGACTGCTCCTATAACACCAGTAAAGTACTTCGCTTTCAACAGAAGCTAAAATATCTTAACTGATGTTCAAAATACGCAAAGACATACACTGAGATAATTTTACGAGCAAGCCAAGATGCATGTGCGAGATATTTTACTGATGCCTCAGATGTATCCCTTCCAAAAATGATCTCTTCAGCCGCTCTCCCTCCAAGGAACACCTACGCACAAATTACATGTCCATAACAGAAACTTACTATAGCATTCAAAACCCCACTTTCACACTCAAAAGAAAGGTAAAAAAAAGCACAAAAATACAAACCTGAAGACGATGAAGCAATTGTGGCCGGCGCTCAAATACCAATGATTCATCATCAAGTCGATGGAACACAATTTGTGATAGTGTCTGTGTGCATCAATTTCAATATAAAGCAATAAGGCGTGAGGATGCAACTCTAAAGAAAAACAGGCCATGCAAAAAGTTCAATCCAAGCATTCACAGAGGTGTACTTGTGTGGCATGGCAGACAACTAGAAGTTAGCAACATATAATCATAGTTGTCTCCCAACTGGAGTTTTAGATGTGTGGGGCGCATCAATGAGTGTTTCCTCCCCCATCCCCCAATACCTTTTCCAATGTCATGAATCATACCATGTAGTCTAGAAGGAAACTGATCCTAACAATGTTGCAATCCGAAATCCCCAGAAAACATTAACCTGCCTGAAAAGTCCACACTGTAGGATTACAAAACCAAAATTGCCCTTTTCGGTGTTCCACCGGCACAGGGGTGGCAATTTGTGTACCCATGGGTTTATCAGGTTTATGTAATTTACTTCTTACATAAGTTCAAACCTCTTTATTGTCACTCTTTCAAAAGAGATAAAAACTTGATGAAGAAAACCCAATAAACCCATGAATACACAATTGCCACCCCTACACCAGCATGACAAAAACAATCGGCTCCATGAAATTAACCACTAGATGAAAAAGAAACGTTTCTAAATACAAATATTAATATTATGACCTAAGTACTAGATACAACCATTATTTACAGAGATGGAAAGTCTAAGGGTAGCATCATACATTAATTTTGACTAATGGGGACAGTTCAGTTCAATTTCATACAACGCTACCACTTTACAAAAAAGTGAAGGCACCAAACATAGTTGTTACCAAACAGCTGCAGTAGATTGACTGCTGACCTAATAAGTGCATGGAGTTATTTTAGCACACATCAAGTGCAAACAAACAGGGCATTACTCCAAACGGAATCATTCAGCAGCATAGAAATCTTACACAATGGTTGGAAATTGTCTCAATTAAATCCTGGACTATTAAGATAGGAGGTAAAAAGTGGATGGTGGGGGGTATTGACTGAAAAGCTTAATTTTTAATTTTTAAACTTTTTTTTTTTTGGAATTTTTTATAGAAAAACACGAAGGATACATGAGAGTATCAGATTCAATAAAGGTAGCAAAAATGACCTGGCCACGAGGGTGAATGGAGATGCGATCACATCGTTCAATTCTTGCACTCTCAATTTTCCTTAAAAGGTGAGAAGTAATAGCAGTTCCCGTTTCGCTTATAGCACGACGCAACTGTCCTTCATAGTCCAAGTATACCCCTGTTCGTTTGGGTCCCACAGTGAGGCGATCAATGGCTTCATCTAGATCTGACTTAATGATTGATTTGTGCTTCTTCCTAACAGCAACAAGCGCAGCCTCTTGGAGAAGTTGAGCTAACCTTGCTCCAGTCCATCCTGATTAAATGTTGCATAATTTCAATACTGCAGACTTAATCCATATATCAGCTTATAATTTTATATCCTAGTAGTCCAAATACATGAATATGCAGCATCAAGTTGCGGATACATAAACCACAACATGGTAATAATCACTCCCTAGTCCCTACATCCCAAAATGAGGGTTACAATTTGTTCATGATCAAATTGTGACACTCATTTTGGAATGGAGGGAGCAATTTATTTATAAAATATGGCAAAGCAAGCAAATGAGAAAGCACTCAACTCTTTGGCATATCTGTTGAGGCCCGATAAAATAGGAGTCCCAAGCAATGAAGATTTCAAGAGGCATCTCACAAATCTCGTGTGGTATAGCAGTAACAGCCCTTTGCCGAAAGAACACATGAATACAAAATGCTCAACCAAAAGTCCATGGAAATTTGGTGCAATGAGGTAGTATGTTGTTATATAAATATCCCACACATCCATGCATTTATCCTATCTTGAATTGGGGTATTATGACGCTCACCCTTTATTAATATCATAGGCATCCCCTTGAAGGCCCACTAAGATAGGAACCTCGGCCGATTTGACTCCCAGCGCATCTCGAATATTCATTCTCCTGCACAACACTTTTCTAACAGCCGATACACAATATTATTCTGTCATAAGCCCAAGAACCAAAGCCTGACACACATCATGTGCACATGCATGGGACCAAAGACCACCCAGTGCAACATCCCGTCTTCCTTTAAACACAACTCAATGCTGACAAACTTATTGTCGAAATAACATACCTCTGGTTGAAGCAAATGATGACATCTTTTTTTGGTCCAAGTTACTAACTTGAAAAGGACTACTAACTTTAACTCTGCCAATAAAATAACATCGGTGCCTTATTGAAAAGTTGAATGCTAATTTAAATTTAGCAAGGACACTTGCCATTGAACCCAACCACATTATTAGGCTCCGTACTAACATGGTTATTGCCTTAGGCTTTCAGACCCTGTAAAAAATGTCCACATAACCAATGTGTTCTGAATCAACGCTCTTACATAAAGATCTTGACTTCGTTTAGGTAGGGGTGTGGGCCAAGAATCCTTTATTAAGAAGAATGAGAGAACACTTCTTGAGCTTCAATGCTAGCTCATCAAGAGCAGAGGCAAGAATACGAACGAAACAGTCAACACGTGATCCCATAACCTAGGTCTAGCGGTATCCCCTTCTCTTTCCTAACGGAGGTTAGGGGTTCAAGTCTCGTCAGAGACAATATTGAGAAGAAACTATATCTTGTTGAAGATATCTCTTGGCTTTAAGCCCTTGTTGTTACTCTTGTAAGACCTACTTAATAAATAATAAGGGTTGCAGTTAGGTCTATGTTCCATAGCCACGTGCAACCTAAAAGAAAGTGGTTAACTTTCAAAGGTAAAACATCGCTATATAACAGTCTCCTTAAGCTTCCCATAGTGAGAACAAAACGATACTGTTTACTAACTTTCAACCTGCTGTTTGTGATTCTGCCACCTCACATAATGCAGGATTGGGTTGAATGGCATCCTCAGACAGTAAAGAACAAGCTTGACGCGACAAGGTAACTTTTCCATTAGATTCAGTCCTGCTGATTAGAAGCGTCATCTTTTGGAAGAGCCTGCTTGGCAGTCGAAAGAAGAGGATGAGTAGCTCTCAAATTATTTACATTGGTCTTCACAATTTGAATTAAGAGTTTGAGGTCCATGACTACAGTTTCCACATCTTCTATAGATGCTTATGAGTCATCCTTTCAACCATGGTTCTGGGTTCAGGAACTGAAACAAACAGGCTGCTTTAGATAGCATGATCTCCAAAATCCTTGACAATTGTTGCACTTGTCCTTACGAGGAGAAGCTGAACTTCCTCAATTCTAAGAGATTAGATGGTGATGACGTGGAGGGGCCATATTACTACTTATTCAAGAGATGATTTATGGGGTTCTACAACAACAAAAGTTTGCTCACTTCATGTCTGAGATTCAATGAATCCTTAATTGTTCATATTCCATCTGAGAAGCCACTTATATTGAGCCATCCATGCTAATAAAATCGAGCATAGGTCAATCCGGAAGAAATCTTGAAATGTAACTCTTTTTTTAATACAAGGAAATCATAACGTATTCAACCTATGTTCTGAACAGGTAATCAAGACATATAACTTACTAGAGAAATAAGCTCGGGATATGCTTCCTCGTACAATTGTGTTTTCTTGTAGTTCTAGAGCAAAAAATAATGGGTCATTATAATTTGGCAAAACTATTTATTTGATCATCTATTAATTGGCAAACATCAAGCTGACCTTCTTACTAGTCACTACTGACTGGACGAGCATAACCAACCTACTAAAATTGCTGTACAATCTGAACCCGAGCCAATAAAGGACATGCAATATTAATAGTTCTGTTTTCATTTCTATTACATGCAATTTTACTTTCAACAAGAAAAATCACAAATCAAAGTGAATAATTCCTTTTAATTTTTGAATGAAACTTTATTTTAAAAGGAAATGATATTTTGGTGTTAATGCAAATACATTTTTTAAAACTATATGTGTGCTTTTCATAAAATGCAAATTTTTTCCTATGGTCAAACTTTGAAGTTAACTTTTTGTTTCTATTTTGTTTTATTTTTTAAATATTAAGTTTCTATTCTTGTTAGTCTCATCTTTCTTGACAATGATTTAATTTTCTTTTGCTTTTGTTTTTTTTACGTAAAATTCATTCTTAGAATATTATTTCTAAGGTTTCCAAATTAACATAGAAAACTTAAAAGGGCTTTTACATGCCTAATGGCGGAAGTTCAGAATTCAAAAATATACGAATAGTGATGAGGAGAAACACTCAATTAGATCAAATAGCTCAACTCATATTATATAAACCTTTAAAAAACACGAGTTATTACAATTTTATTTATAAACTAAAACTAATATCCTATCGATACTAGGACTAGGACAAAATTACATTGATACAAATAGGACTAGGATAACATCTAGTTACTAAAAATAAGACCGAGCAAGACTTTCCCAGTTCATAAAGGTACTAAATAAAAATAAAATAATAACAATAATCTTATTATACCGAGGAAACAATAATACTAATCCGGGTTTACCAAGGAAATCATATTAGTAATCGTGATTAACCAAGGACACCTCAACTTGACATTGGCGTAGGCTTCTCATTGTGCATGAAGTTAACTTTTCTTGCATCAAATCTCCTCTTTTGAAAAGACCTTGACTCCGGCGAGTTAGAAGTAGAATCCGAGAATGCTTTTTTCTTTTGAAACATGATGAATGGCTTGAGAATTCTTCAACTTAAAGGGTACCATATTTGTAGCACAAGCGAGAGTATACTTGCTAATTGCCTTTAACAAAGGAATTGTCCTTTTTTTTAAAAAGGGATTGTTAGTGGTTCCCACTTACCCCGACGTAACTCAAACCCGTGACCTATTGGAAACACGGGAGGCGTCTTACCACTAAGCTGCACCTCGTTGTCTTTGATTAATAAAACAAATCTAAAGCATCTTTGGGGTATTGCTTGTTTATTCAGATACTTTATTATTATTTTTTTAATGTGGTAGAGTTGGTTACACAATTTCCTTCTTGATTAATTTTAATAAGTACGAGCTGTCTTTGACTAATAAAACATTCATTTCCCCTCTCTCAACATTCTCAACGTCGAAACTTATCATTGTATTGGAGCTAAAGTTCTGCAAACAAAAGAGATGTTAGAACTGACTCTGGTTTGACTCGGTTTGAATGTGTTCGAAGTCCGACTTGAATCGAGTTTGCACTCGACAATCTATGCCCGACAAAAAATTAAACCACTCAAGTTCGACGAGTTTTTTTCTTTTCTTTTCTTTTCTTCTTAAAAAGGTTGAAGGGGATATATGCCTTCCACCAACCCTTAGTTTTTTTTTTTAAAAAAAATTAATTAGAGCGTACAAATATAATAGAGATGGTTTAAAGCCCAAAGAAAGGAAGAGGGCTTGAATCCTAGAGCAAGTTCTATATTTTCAACAAGATGATAGTTTCTCCCCAATTGTCCCTAAACAGGACTTGAGTTTTTGACTTCCCATAAGGAAAAAGAAGGGGATAACGCTTGAGCTAAAGCTCTTTGGCCAAATTCAACGAGTTCAATCGCGATTTTTGGGTATTATTCCTTTTCTTCTAAGTTAAAAAAAAAAAAAAAACGAGATCGAAGCTTACATGTTTGTGAATGGCCTGATTTAAATTTAGTGTCTTAAATACAAAAAATACTCGAAACTGGAATTGAACTTGGACTCGACTTGAACATGAATTTTCTCGAAGAACCAAAACTCGAGTTCGATCGTACTTGGCTCATTTAACATCCATAATTGGAGCCAATTGGTTCAGGATTCTACATCAAGGCTTGGGTGGCAGAACATCACACATATTGATTGATGACCCAAAGTGTTAAATTATTAACCCAAGTAATATTGTAAGTCGGAGGGTGTGGTTAAACTTCCGATCCTAATCTCCTCATAACATCTTCTGAATAAAGTCAGCACAACCACCTGTAGCAATGACTAAGGAGCACATTTGACCCTTTCAGGTTAACCTTGTCTCGAAGATTTTTCCCTTTGTTGGAGCAAATCATCCTTTGACTTGTTGACAAGAAGAGAAGAAGAGGGCGAACAACTCCAGCATAATACCATCACAAAAACCAATTCATTGGGATCACAAAGAACTTCTTCTTTAGCCATCCTCTTATTGATCCTTGGAGTTTCCTTTTCCATGAGTGCTACTGATTTGATATTAGTAACTTTGAGTAGGGGATGGAAAATTAAAAGAATGATGGCCAAAGCCTTGACAATTGAAGCATCGAGATGTGCATGATCTTCCTTGAGAAGAAATTGTAAAAGGGATTGGCGATTAGAATAAGAAGAGTTAACTTGAGATTTATCAAAAGACATACCTTGCTTAGCATGCACAAAATTTGGCTCACTTCCGGGAGGGTTGTCATATCGAATGACGCTTTTACCTTTGCTGAATCTTCCTTCTTCAGCTCCTCTTACAATTGAGAGGCCACTTGAACTACAACAGACAATGCAAGGAACTAACTAGCGGCTGACTTAGAAGAGATTTTGGAATCCAGCCAACAACGATAAATAAAAATCATCACATTCACGACCATGGAAATTGAGCTCTAGTAGCAAGGGAATAGAATAAGGAGGTGCACTCTTCAACAGACTTAGAACCTTGCATCAAATTAGTGAACTGAGCATAAGCTCGTTGTTGGTAATATGGAGGAACAACTGTATGGAAGCTTTCATGTCTTACCACCTGTTAATGTGAGTTCGTTTATATTGAGTCCACCAAATACAAGCATCTCCTTTTTAGTTCGCTTCAGAAAAGAATAACTTTCTTTCATCAGTCAACGTTATACCAACAAAGAACATCTCCAAACTATGCATCAAATCATGGAAGAAAAGGAAGGTGCAGGTTAGAAAACTAGGTTTTAGGGTCGTCACAAAATTGATAGGAGGGTTGATCAGGAAGGGTCTCTTAAGGGGACGAGACAGAATTCAGAATACAGAACTCCGAAGAAGTTCGAAATAAGAGTTGAGATTACTGCAAAGTTGAGACTCATGATAGGGAAGGACTACCTCATAACATCACCAAAGAAGACTTGAGCTCTCATACCAAATGATGACGGAAGCGTACAGTAATCAGAAATAAGAAGAGAGATATGGACAAACACACAACCTTTAAAAGCTCACTCAATATAATATCAACTTTGAATAAATCGGATGCATTACAACTTTATTTATAATCCAAAATAATGTCCTACTGATACTAGCACTAGGACAGGATGAAATTAATATGATAAGACTAAGATAACGAGCTAATTACTAAATAATAAGACTTTCCTAACTCATAAAGGAACTAACCACTAATCATACTCATCCTAATATACCAAAATAAATAATAATACTAATCAAAATTTACCATGGGAATCAGATTACTATCTTAATCTACAAGGACACCTTATAACACACCGAAAGGCCTTGTTTGATGGTGCACAACTCGGCCTTGGCTTGGGCTTCTCAATGCGCATGAAGCTAACTTGTCCTCCTCCCATGACCATTATAGAATGTCAATTCGTTATTAATTGAAATTGTCATGCCTTATACCATCCAACTCGATGCATTTCATGAAGATCCGTTAAAAAGTGGACGTTCATTAACAATTTGTGTTCAAATTATAGAACAATTTAGTACGTTGATCACATTTGTCTAGTTAGAACTACAATGGTCAATATGATGTTCCCCGTACGATGGTCAAAAAGTAGGTTTTGTATACTACTAGTCCTATTCTACTTTGAGAACTTTTAGGGATTTATATAATAATCAATTCCACAACTAATACTATGAGAAAAGCATAAATATTGATGACAATGAAGAAAAAAGATACGAACCATGACATTAGAGAGTCCAAGTAGAATAGGACTTATAGAAGAAACATAAGAAGGAAAAGAAAAAACAGATATAGGAAATACAGAAAAAGAAAAGAAGCGGGCAAAAAGTTCAGGGATTGTTGGAATTTTAATCCATAAGTTTAAGGGTATTCTTGGCATCCGAAAGTTAAATCACTTAAAAGGATCCCTGCTTTTATATATAGCTGGAAAAAATCTCATTAAAAATTGTATGCATAAATTGAGAAGATTGCAAGCTAATCCTAATTCCAACAGGATTCGAACTCCAGAATTGAAAATAATTAGGAATCAATATATAATCTACGAAGGATAATACAATTAAATAAGACTCCAAGTCCAAGTTTAATGGTGAAACCTGTTTATCTCAAATAAGGAAATTGCTAAATTACCTTCGACTCCTACAAGTTAACACCTAAGAAAACTGATTTGTCAAGGTCTTGAATAGGCTATACCTTGAACTCAAACAAATTACAAAGTTGGTTGTGCTCTTGTATATGCTCTTCCTCAACCCTTTTACGTGCCCCATCAACTTCTCAAGCTGGAGCATGAATATGTATCATGCACGGCTTCTTACAAGAAAACATAGACATTGTCATTAAACATTATTAAATATTTTGATTTTTTCCCCCCTATATTGTGTCGCTTTTCTAGTTTTTTTTTTTCACCTCGCTTTGTTTTTCGGTTTCCCAGTTATCTCTTGCATGCATCTTGCTTTACGCCTTAGACAACTATGGTAATATCATAGAGTATAAGGACCTAACTGTAAGGAAAAATAGATGAAGGGGTAATTAATAATCTTAACTAGGGATGGCAATTTCTCGAAACCCAATTCGAATCCGACGACGATCCGCTCCGAAAAATCCGATTTTCTCATGTTTTTTAAAAACCCGATCGGGTTCGGAGCGGGTTTGGGTTTAAACTTTGCCCTGCCCTGCCCCGCCCCGATAATAATAGTGTGCGTAATTTTTTATGTATATATACGTATTATATAGTAATATATGTATAATATGTATAATATAGTAAACGTAGTAAATAAGGAAAGGATGTAAGAAAACCATCTCACTTTCCTAGCTCCAGCTAGCATCACGCCTCGTTCTTCACGCTTAGTTTTTTCAAGTCTCTTTCTCTCACCCTCCCTCACAAAAGAAAACCTCTCACCTTCCTTCCTCCCTCACAAAAAGAAAATTGATCTGCCTCTCCTCTCACAGTCTCACGTATAAATTATAATCCGACCGTCTCTCTCTCTCTCTCTCGGATGATTTCGTTTCTTCCACCAAATCTCACCATCATCGCCACATCAGGAGTCCGATTCTTCCGCCGTCTCCAAAAACTGGACGATGCTCCTGCTCCGTCTCCCTTTGTGCCACAGTCGTTTTGATTTTGTTGAATACAAGATCGACGACCAACTCTTTCTTCCTCGTTCTTCATCTTCTCCATCTTCTTTTGATTTGGGTATTTTGTTTTTTGTTTTTTGATTTTGATGGATGTTTTGATTTCAATTTGAGTGTTTTGGTTGAAATTTTGATGTTTGGCAATGGCAGTGATGGCAAATTGGTAAGGCATAAAGAAGATGAACTTGCTTTCGGGAAAATCGGGGCGGGCTCGAATTAGAGCAATCGCGGGGCTTGGCGGGTTCGGGAAAGAAGGTAAGAGTTGGGGGCAGCAACAACTCAGGGCCTCCATCCCCGGTAATCTTACCCCCCCCCCTCGGCCTGCGCTAGCCACACCCATCTTCAATCTCCCAGATTCGACACGAATCCTGCATACCCATACCTGGATCGTGTCGTGTCAATCCTGGTATATCAGGGAGTTTGAAGGGTCCAGGTAACATACACAATGGTATTGCACTCAACGGCTCAACGCTGACAGAAAAGGAAACACTAATACAAGCACTCAATGTCCAGATAAAAGAGCATACCAGGTAAGTCCTGCGCATAATAGGACAAATCAACAGATTCTGATAATCTCACTTTGCGAGCATGGATTTTCATAATCTCCAATCTTCCTTTTGCATCAGGAGGCTGAATTTTGATCTACAAAAAGGACAGATCAAAAAAATAAAAACAAAAAAACTGGTACCCTTAGAGCCATCTGGTGCACAACACAATAATGAGCAACCAAACGATCGGCCAATTCCAAAGATATTATCCCTGCTCTTGAGAAAGTTGGTAAAGCTTCACCCCAAACTGCATTAGTACCGAATCCATATGCAATGATTCTGATCAGTACATTTTTCCATCTGTTTAGGTCAGTCACGCAAATGCCCTAGAAAGGGGTCAATGCATAACCTGTCATTTCCTCTTTGTATAGAGGCAGAATATGTATGATTTGGCACCACCAGAGTTTCATCCCCAGTTTTCTTCACTAGACTTATTTTTCTTCTCCTTCAACCATTCTTTATATCTTATTAGGTAGATCTCATTCAAACATGGTACAAGAGAGCTTTAGAGAAATGTGGGGGGTTCTAAAAGGGTTTCTAGAGGGCAGAGCTGTAGAAACAGGACAGACACAAGGTAAAAGCAGTCCTGCCAATATATTAGGTAGATCTCATTCAAACATGGTACAAGAGAGCTTTAGAGAAATGTGGGGGTTCTAAAAGGGTATCTAGAGGGCAGAGCTGTAGAAACAGGACAGACACAAGGTAAAAGCAGTCCTGCCAATATATGATTGCTCAACCTTTCATTATGGTTAGTATACATGATCTCTTGAAAGTAAATGATTAGAATTTATGTGTGTTAATAATCGGGTAACAAATTTCAGTGGTAGGACAGTGGCCTACTACGGTGGTGATGGATGACAGTGAATTGGGGCTCGATTCCGGATAGGGATCCTGAGAAACGGCTACCACATCCAATGAAGGCAGCTTGACAGCTACTCTATGTATATAAATGTTGCACTTGGCAGCTGCTGGTGATTTACCCAGTTGAAGCAACTCCAAGAGGTGTGATATGTGTTTGAGATACCCCAGTTCATCTGAATGTGTTTCAAAAAGTGAGCAAATTATGTGCATTCTAATAGTACAGGGTTAAAGTAGTAATTATGCTAAGTTCTATCAAAAAATATAATGCCAGAATAAGTACTTTTCTGTTTTTTTTCTTCTCTTTATTGATAAAAGAAGAATTTGCTCTTTGAACTTCAAAAAAAGCTATATTAATCACTTCCCCAAAATTTGTCCAAAATACTTTCTTTTATGCCTTAAGTTATTTGTAAAGTTAAAGTAGAAATTTATTAAATGCAGAGAAAATAACAAGAAAAGCGAAACATTCTAATAAATTAAAGTAGCTAAAATGCGAACGCTTAGATGAATGTTCTGTAAAACTAGAAAATATAAGATTCGTAAATGAACAAATACAAGAACCGTAAAAGTAGCTCTTATAGTAGAGAAAAGGAGAGAAAACCACCTAAGATTATTTGGTAATGTAGAACGTAGGTCCATTAGTGCTCCAGTTAGAGTTAGGAAGTGTGATAATATTAGTCTTAATCAAGCTAGGGGTAGGGGTACGCCAAAGTTAACATGAACATAGGTAATACGAAAAGACATGAAAGATTGTGGTATTTATGGTTGACTTGGTAGTGGATCGCATGGAATGGTGGAAAAGGATTAATGTAGCCGACCCCAAGTGATTGAGATTAAGGCTTTGTTGCTGTTGTCGTCATGTCGCAGAGAAAATAATAACAGCAGCAAACCAGCCATTTGGCACTGTAAAAGGAAAGAAAAAAAATACAGAAAAGCGGGAAGAAAAACAGAAAAAACAAAACTAATGGACAACTTTTCTCCAATCCTTGCGAGGTCCACTATGGGTACTTCTCTAAGGGCCCTGGAATTTAAAGCCCGAATAGAAGCCTGAAACATATCTATCCCATAAAGAGGAACATTAAGGATGTGTTTGGATGGTTGGTTTTTTGTTAAGTTTGATTTGTTTTGTATGTTTTTTATGGTTTTGTGGTTTTTAATTTTTTTTTGGTTAATTCCCATGTTACCCTTAAAAGTTTGAAAAATTACATTAAATGATTGAAGAGAGAAAGAAATAGAGTGTTAGTTATAATTTGATGTGATGTTTGATAGGATATAAATGTGGTTTAGGGGTATGTAAAATTAGTAGGTATGGAAGAGAAAACCATGATTTTTGAAACCAACCAAGTGAAAAAAGAAATGATAGTTTTCGGAACCACGGCTCCGAAAACAACTCAACTAAACACATCCTAACTGATTGATCCCTGAATATTCGGGAATTTCGCATTGCATATTTCTGTAAGGCTGTAACTAGGGGTGTTACACGATTCAAGATGGCTCGAGCTCGGCTCCATAAATCATGAGCTCGATATTTCTTTTTTCTTTTAATAGTTTATTTTATATATACATGTGTATTTATTTGATTGTACCCTACCACAATTTGATTGTTAATGGATTGGGCTATTAATTTTCTAAACACTTCATGCAAGGGTCATTGATTAATCTCCCAAAAAAAATATGGCCAAACTCAAAACTTGAGTTGTTACTGAGGCTCGTTGCTCGAATCGACTTGAGTTCGAACATGATTTTTGAGCTCGAGCTCGAAAACACAAAGCTAGGCTCGATGACAACCCTAGCTATAACATGTCGAACATGTGTAGTCCACAAAATCTGAGCATCATTACCGTCTCAAAAATCACATATCTCGAAGCGAAAGGTCTCCATTTGAATGGGACTATGAAAATTGGCCGGTAGGACCTAGGATCCAAGCTTTACGATCGAGCTCATCTCAAGGAGAATGATAGAAATTGATCAAGCAAAATAGTGACGTCTTGAGCATCCTTAGTTCATTCAAATTTCTGAAACAATGAACAGGAAATTGTACTACCATTCACACAAGGAAATTAGAGACAGGAGCATACTGGGCAGGAGCCGAAATTAATGAGAACAACAGATGCTATAGGGAACCCCTACTCGTTAATCCTCCCAGAACCGAACCATCAACCCATTTCACACCACAAACCGAGTGTGAGGGCACAAGGAGTATAATAAATAGACTACCTAACCAAGTTACTAAGGATTCGATCACGAGTCTTATATTACCCCATATCACTTATATCAGTAACGTCATCAACATTATTAACATCATCAATATTACACCCAAATATCATTCAATATTACATATCAATATCAAATACTTTCCACTATTACCCCTATACATATACACTTTCACAAATCAATTTAAACTTATCACATCACATTCTCTCTCCTCTTTCTTCAATCCTTTTCTACTTTTTCTCCTCTCCTCTCATATCATTTTAATTTTTCTTTCTTTATTTTTTCCCTTATAATTCACTCTCTCTCTCTCCTGGCACATGAGTCAGGCTTCCATGAGATTCTAGGGACTCTCCCCCCGCTCCCCTCCTACTTCAATGCCAGACTCCCCTCTCATTTACACCCCTTTGACCACACACACACCACACTTTCACCTCCACCAAGACCAACCATTTTCAACAACAAAACCAATACCAACCAGATAAAGAAACTGAATAATCTCAACCGGATCTTCTTCTTTCTTTTTTTTTTTTTTTTGCAAAATTTGTGGGTATTGATTGATACCAAGAAATGGTGATGGAAGAAGGGTTGCAGGAAGACATGGGTGATCTAGTAATTTTCTTCGTCTTTCTTGTGGATAAATTTAACATTTTATTTTTGGAATCTTATTTTTCGCACGAGCTTAATTTTCGAGTTCACCCAATCGGAATATTAAACTCCTTGTTCGATTTCTCTTCAAAGTAGCATTTGGGTTCTGAAAAGGAGAGAGGGCGTGAACATGATTGGAGCTATGGGTTTGAGTTGAATTCTTGTGGGTGTCTGTGTCTTTGATTCTTGTTATCCGGTTTTGATTGCAAGGTTGTGGGTGTCGGCACCGGTATTTTGAATTCACTCTCTCCATTTCTCTACAATTTAATTCCACTGTTCCTCCTACTCCCCCAACCCCTTTTTCTCTATCGGTGTGTGTTTCTCACTCTCTTACTCTGAATGAAGAAGAAAAAAAAAAATCATTGTTGAAAGTGTGATTAGTTCAATATTTATGTTTTGAATGTCAATCGACAAAAATGGTTCACGGTGTCGGAAATGACTCCCCGAAGGCGGAGAGAGAAAAATGGTTCACGACATCGGAAGAGACAATTGCAGAGAGAGAGGGTACGAGGAAAAAGATGAAACAAGATGGGATGGGCGCTGGTCCTTGTCACGCTGTGTGTGTGAGAGTGGCAAGTACAACGGATGAAAATGGATGCAGGGGTAATTTTGTCAATTTAACATTAAACTCATGTCACTCATATTTTTTCATATCAAAATGTGAACATTACGACATCATCTAATATTATCTTATGTCGGATTCCCGATCGGACCCTAACTGATGTTCAATATATCATATTCTCTTCGATACACTATTGCACAACATCGTATCCGAGCACTGATCACGAATCCTTGTGTGTTTAGGCTTTACAAAAATAGCAATATCAACCCTTGTTGACTTAAGAATACCGTTGACCCTGCAGTAGCTTCTAATAATGGTATGGTAATGTCGGATCTGAGTTTAAATTCTGAGTTTCAGTACTTCATGTGGATAGCGTAAGAGACAAGATTCAAATCGGATCCTTCGCAACCTTCCAGAAAGAGATTGGATACGCACCTTGTTTAAATAATAATATTCTAACCATCCGATTTGGAAGTGTGAGGGCTGCTTAAATCTTGTGGCCTTGTACTCTAATAGGCTTGCTCACGAACGTAATGCCAAAACTTTTAGAGGTGCGGAGAAGCATAATACTCTTTTTCGGGAGAGGATTATGTTATGGGCTTTGCTTTGAGCGAGGAGTTTTAGGCTTTCCAAGGATTATCCCTAGTAGATTTGCTTAAGGATTGGAGAGAAGCCATGTTTTAAAGTCTTACGCGGCATTTTTACTTTACCTTTTTTGCTTTTATCGTGGCGTATATGTGCTCATTTTCCTTTGTAATCTTTCTCTCAATTTAATAAAATTTCTTCTTTTCTCTAAAAACAAGAATAAAAACACGCACTGAAACAGATACACATATATACGTGTGTATACATATACATATGTATGTATGTGTTTGTATACATATATATATATATATATATATATATATATATATATATATGTAAGACTGGCTATATGTATTGAAGGTCGAAAAAAGGTTCATGTAATTGACTCCAAGTAATTTGGAATACCGCCAAGTTGAATTGTATTCTTAACGTAGATACATATGTCTGAGAGCTTAAAATGCATGAGTAGAAAAGTGGTTGTTCAAAAAATGGTGCTAAATTACTTGATGGCTTTAAACGTAGTGATGATAGTTGGAATAAACCACATAAAGACGTCTTTCATAAAAGATACTTAGGAATGCTTCTCTTTCAACCCTTGTTGATTTTTTTTTTTTGGGATAAAAAAAGAATGGTACTCCCACCGTATCGTTTTAATTGTCTTCAAAGCGACATTTTACCCTCACAACATGTCCCTATCATGGACAATTAAAAGGAAACGGAGGGAGTACTAAATAGAAAGAGAGAGTACAGAAAGGTAAATCAAAGATCCACCAAAAACATTAAGAGCCAAATCGGTTAAGAAAAATAGAAAGAACTAAAATCCAAAATGTGATATCAGGCCGCTTTCTGGCGCCTAGCCAAATCTACTAGAGGCAATGGTGGTAACAACAAGCCCAACTTGGCATACACTGTCAAGCAACTCTATGGCTAGCAACCTATGTTACCCAGACCTTCAAAGTGCGAATACGGATCCGAGGATCGGGTGCCGCATTTTTAAAAATTTAGGATCCTTGGATACGAAAAAGTAGCCAAAACAAGGATAAGGGTACGGGGATCTTTCATCCAAAAAATAATATAATATATTTTATATATGAATATTGTGTTTTTTTGAAAAATATAATAAGTACATAGGCATACACTTTCAAAATAATACTTTTAGTCAAGAGTTAGTAAGAACCGACACATCCTTTGATTAGGTTGAAGTAAAGGGGCTAACTAAATAATATTTTCGAAAAATAAGTTTAAAGTATAATAGTCCAAAATTATAGGGACATAAGTGTCGAAATGGAAAAACATCAGGGGTAATATGTAGACTACGAGGTATAGTCTAATGGTAAGACCCTCACCTGTTTTCGAGAGGTTACGGGTTCGAGTCATATTGGGGTAGGTGGGAGCCACTAACAATCCTCATTTGAGAAAGAAAAATCAAGGGCAATATGTAACGTTTTCTATTTCTTGACAAAAGGTATGCCCTAGTTTCAAATTGATTCAGCGGTGCCAAATACTCCTTCACATTCTCGTCTCTCTCAGCGCCTCCTTCTATCCAGCGACTTCATCTCCCCGATAATCTTCCCCTCTCTCTCTCTCTCTCTCTCTCTCTCTCTCTCTCTCTCTCTCTCTCCCCCTTTTCATCGCAGGGCTGTTTCTCTCCCCATCACATTGCTCTCTCTTTCTCTCTCTCTCTCCTGCCCCAGCCGTATCCACCCTCCCATCTATCGGGATCCGTACCGGCGTACCCACATCCAAGTCATGTCGACACGGGTATATGGCCAAATTTGGAGGGTCCAGGTAACATAGACGTCTTTCATAAAGGATACTTACGAATGCTTCTCCTTCAACCCTTGTTGATCTTTTTTTTTTTTTTGGATTAAAAAAAATGGTATTAAATAGAAATACAGAGTCCAGGAAGGCAAATCAAAGATCCACCAAAAACAATCGGCTAAGAAAAATAGAAAGAGCTAAAATCCTAAATGTGATATAAGGGCTTTCAGGCGCCTACCCAAATCTACTAGAGGCAAGCCTGGATAAGGTGGTAACAAGTAACAAACAAGAGCAGCCTGCCGCGAGCAACTGAAGTGGATAATTTAATTGAGATATAGTAGTTTGTTTTTTTAATGGAAATTCAAACCTTGGTTTGATCCCTGAAAGGAATCTTCTCCTGGAGAAGGGAAGAAGGAAAAAAATGGTCCGTGACGATTCGAAAGTTCCTCTCCATCCAGATTATCCAAGGCAAACTGAATAAGAGCACCTCCACTAACACTCTCGCATCCTTTGCATTGTCAAAACGCTCGTGGCTAATCATGCACATAACGTGCATCGATCGAGGACTGCTCCAATGTTCCTCTCTAATCACAAAAAAGAGCATCATACCCGCCGCACCACAGGGCAATGCAAAAACAAGTGATCGTGGGTCTCCCTACTCCTGATAATACAAACGTTTGGAGATAAAGCCTTATCCGGGCGACATCGTTCTTTCGAATCATTGGTATTTCAAAAGATTGAGAGGGACTGACCAAGCAAACACCTTCCACTTGGATGGGGACTTTTAAATGAGCTTGTAAAGAGAAGATGCAATTTCATGACAGATATAGTAGGATAAAGACCTGATGGTTCAAGAAGCAAAATCGACGATCTGGATGATCTGAAGGATGGAAAGAGGATAATTAAAATTTCTCAAGAAATGGAAATCACAAGAAAAATTACCCTTTCCTAACCAAACAAGAAGATATGGAGCATCATGAAGAGCTGAGAGACAAAACAATCGAGGAAGATACAAATGAAGAGGAAATTCCCTCACCCAATGATGAACCGAACCTCTGTCCCCTGTCACAAACACATACCGAATATGATGATAGAAAAGGTGATAGCATTTGTGAATGAATTTCCACATGCATGCATGCCTGAGGGAAGCGCCAATAGCTTCATCCCAGTCGTCCTTATTTGCAGCGAACTTGCTTTGAATATTTCCAAGCTAGAGGGAATGAGGTTCCAACCATTTGCCAATGAGAAATTGTCCCTGAAGACCGGATTCCCGATCCCTAGGCTCTCTTCCTCTCTAGGCCTAATCACAACATTCCAAACTACTTCCTCCGTTCCACAATAGTGCACCTTTTACACTTATGCACATATATTAAGAAATAATTTACATTGACAAATTTATCCTCATTAAATAGTCTCTTTTTATTAATGAGATAAATGATAGGTGTAATTAATGATTATTGGTAGTCGGAGAATAGAAGGGTAATTTAGGAAAGTATGTGTAAAAACTTCCTAGAAATCCTAAAAGGACAACTATTTTGGAGCAAATTTTAACTTCTAAAAGGTCTATTATTGTGGAATGGAGGGAGTAACAAGTAATCCTTATCGCCCTCCCCTGCCCCAACACCACGAGAAACGATGCATAATACCCTTTAGGCGCTCTACTACCCCTACCGGTGACTTAAAGAAAGACATGTCGTTGATAGGAATACTAGAAAGACACGACTAAATTAAAGTGGTCTGCCCACCTAAAGAGAAACAAAGAAATTTTCTAACTCTTTAAGTGGTTAGAAACTTTAGCGACTACCGGATCCCGAAAGCTATTTGTCAAAGGATTTCCCATTACAGGAAAGCCAAGATACAAAAATGAGCATTGTTTCACCGAACACTGTACAAGAGATATACTAGATGAAAGAGGAACTCTATTGATAATCGGCATACTACTCTTGGAAGATTGAAGTTTAAACCGGACATAACTTTATACACTTGGAGAATGGTGAGAACATTCTTATCGACTTACCCCCTCCGTAATGAAGAAGATGGTGTCACCAGCGTACTAAATGTCAAAAACCTTCAACCCATCACAACCATCCCGACACCCTTTTAAGAGCCCACTTTCATCACTCCGGATAAGTCTACTGAGGACGATTACCACTAAGGTGAACATAAAAGAAGTTGGATGGTCCCCAGACTAAGCCCCCTAGAAGCTTTAAACAATTTTTTGGGTTCCCCATTCACCTTGACACAAAATGAGGTTAAAGAGAGACACCCTGAAATCGTCTATGCCATCTGCACCCGAAACCTTTCCTATCCATCATAAGATCAAGAAACCGCCACTTTAACTCTTTTATAAGCTTTTTGGAGGTCAAGCTGAAGTAGAAGACCCTTCCTACCTCCATGATGAAGATCATTGACAACCTCATTAGCCACCGGCGTTGCTTCGATAAGTTACCTATCTCCGAGAAAAGTATTCCATTGGTAAGTTACTTATCTCTAACAAAAGCGCATGTCACCAGGGACCTCCCCTAGGCGTCTAGAAAGGACCTTCAATAATCTTGTAAATGATACTGCCCAAGCTAATAGGACAAAAATCCTTTATCTGACGGGACATATCCTTCTTAGGGATGAGAGTAATGAAAGTGAAATTGATGCTCCAACATATCAACCCCATTACAATAGAAATCATCAAACACTCATGATATCATTTCTAAGGATTCCCCGACATGAGTGGCAAAATGCCATCGAAAAACCATTCGGGCCCCGACGAGTTATCCCCCGCTAACTCTGACATAGCACCCCACCGTTCCACCTCTTCAAAAGGGCATTCTAACCACCCCCATTCTCCCTTCCGTAATAGGAGTGCAATCTAAACCATTCAGCATTGTGCGATTAGCAGAATCTTTATTATATTAGGTTTCGACATGTACTATCGGGGGGAAATGCATATAACCCCCATGTTTATAGACCGCATATGGTAGGTAATGCATTAGGCAAATAAGCATGTGTTTGGATGATTGATTTTTTGTTAGGTTTGATTTTTTTTTTGTATGTTTTTAATGGTTTTTTGTGGTTTTTGGTTTTATTTTGGGTAATTCCCATATTATCCTTAAAAGTTTGAAAAATTACATTAAATGATTGGAGAGAGAAAGAGAGAGAGTGATAGTTGCGATTTGAGGTGATGTTTGATAGGATATAAATGTGGGTATAGGGGTATGTAAAATTAGTAAGTATGAGAGAAAACCATGGTTTTTGAAACCAACCATGTGAAGGAAAAAATAGTAGTTTTCGGAACCACGGCTCCAAAAACAACCCGACTAAACACATCCTAAGTATCTTGTGGTTTGTGAATGGCTGGAAACATCAACTTTTCCGTCAAACCAACTGATTTCGTCCATTTATCTTTTCAAAATGGCCAAAATATCCCTTAATCAATGAATAAAGGTTGCATAAAAGCCCTTATAGTATTATTTGGGTGTGAATAAACCAAGTTTTGAGACACTTTCCATTAGCAAATATATCAGTTTTTTTTTTTTTTTTTTGATAGAGAAAAGAAATTTCATTAGAATGAAGATGCAAGTACAAGGAGGTGGACGACAGATCCACCAATAATATCAAAAGCCAAGATGGCTAAAAGCAAAAAATACACCCAAGCTAAAGATATAGTGAGCAAATAGTAGTTTTCCAATCCCTAGTCAAGTCCACTAAAGGCAAACTAGTGAAAGCTCCCAAACATCATGCCCAAAGAGAGGCCTGAGATGAACTATTCTCCCAAAGAATGGAAGATGATAACTCATGGTCTCTAAAGATCCAGGAATATGAGACTGAGCTCAAATAAGAAATCTCATATACGATTTGACAGCGTAAAGGCCTGAAGATTCTAGAAGCCAAGATCGACGATCTGGAGCATCACAAAGAGGAAAGGAAGACAACTGACCAAGCAAATTTGTAACCTTGATGGACTCCCGATCATTAAGGTTCCTCAGAAAATAGAAATCCCAAGAGAAATGTAACAATTTTATTTTATCCCTTCTTAAACCATAAAGGATTTATATGCCTAAAGGGATATCTGCGTACGGGTCAAAACCACCTAGGGGTTATCTGCAATTTACTCTTACTTTTATACATGGTTAAATTTATTTACTGAAGATAGATGGTCTTTTGGTACAGTAATGGGCTTACAATTAAACCGACTAGCATGATGCAAAAGCTTGACTGAAATTTAAAATTGAATGCTTGGCTTGGTGGTTCAAAATTGATTCTGATTAGTTGAGGCATATTCCTAAAATTAGTTTGATTGTTGTTGGAATAAACCTTAATACAGAAGTCTTTCTTAAAGGGTACTTGGGAATGCTTCTCCCACAACTTTTATTCATCTTTCACTCAAGCTTGTTTCAGCATTTACTTTTAAATATGGTTAACTCTTAGTTATTAAGAAGACAGATGGTCTTTGACACACAAAAGGGCTTAGAATTACACTGACTGGCATGATGCAGAGGCTTGAGTGAAATTTTAAGATTCATGATAAAGGTAAAAGCAGTAAAAGATAACTTCTGATTCACTATCTGATGCAAACCTTACGATCAAAGCGCCCTGGTCGAAGAAGTGCAGGATCTAACAAATCCTTACGATTTGTAGCTCCCAAAAATATGACGCCCTTCCCTGTATCAAACCCATCTAGCTCAATCAGCAGTTGGTTCAATGTGGTTTCTCTTTCCTGCGTAGCTGCATTATAGAGGTACTTCTTGGCTTTACGCAGCATTCCTTGACGCCTAGTTAACATAAATGACAAATTAATAAGTCAAACATCTACCATGCTCAGATAACACACTTCACAAATTTGAACTATCAACGAATGAGAGAATCGAAAAGGATCTACGCAAGGATATACTTATTTGAGCCTAAATTTAGAAGTACAAGCACAGATATGGTCAGATGAATTGATTGCTATAAGCACCAAAAGCCTGTGGGAGTTGTTTGTTCTAGGCCTACTTTCCACAAAAGTTCATCATTCCATTCAACCAAGTAAATTGGAAGACATGTTTTATCTATCATATTCACCAAGTCTGTTGCAGTTACTTTCTACGCCAATTGACATGTAGGGCCACCATGACCCATGCCACACTTCAAAAGACAATATGTAGACAACCTTAGTTTTTGAAAGCTAACATTCTCAAAATAGCATTTGCTCATATGAACTGTCAAAGCATCTAGCTTCCTAGAAATTGAGATGTATTGCACTTGTTTCACCAGAAGGTTTCTCTGACAAACATATCTACATTTCAATTGTTCACCACAAGACAAACACGTTAACCGGCAGTATATATTTCGTCGTACCATAAGCACAATTGCAAAGAGTGATCCACAATAGGATTGAATTATTGGAAATGGAGAGCCTTGAACAAGTGGCACAGGAAACCCTCTCAAGATGTTGACACTGTTGCATAAAAACACTTTGTGAATTTAACCATCTTCATGCCCCCCCCCCCCTTCTCCTCCAACAATCCCTCAAACAGGTTTCGGCTGGGTAGCTGGTCTCAGGGGTCCAGTGATTCTGTTGGAGGGGTAGGCCAGAGTTCAATATCAGCAATTATTTCTGGAAACATGGGGTTCGTCGCAGAGACATCAATGCTGCAAACTTGACGTAGAGCATGGTATAGTGACCACCCTATGCTACTGGAGTACACCATAGATCCGTACATCAGATGACCAAGAACCTCAACTCGAGTTGTGGCAATTTTTCTGGAGCCAAGCAAAACTCTAGCCGAGCGGAGCCGAATTTCAGAAAACACGAAACCACTCGCCTCATCTAGGAAGCAGCTTCCTAGAGATGTGATTCTTTCTCTTAGATTTGATTTATATGGTTTTTATTCTCATAGGACGAAATAGTTGAATATATTATTTTGTCAAGAATAATGGGAACAATGGGTTAATATTGTATAGGATTTGTATTCCAAGGGTGCTTAGTGTAACATGTAAATGTTGTAGAAATAGGATTGTAATGTTCTCCTATATCATTAATTAGAATAATATTTCAGTTCTCACTCCCTCTAACTATTAGTCTCTCGCTCTATTTTTGACTTGGCATTAGAGCACCAGGTTAGAGAGAGACCCATCAAAAGAGCACCAGGTTAGAGAGAGACCCATCAAAAGAGCACCATCGCGATTGCCTCGAAAAGCCTAGCAAGGCGTGAAGATTTCAACTCCAGTAGACCTGCCACGTGCCGACAGACCTGTAGGAGCTCCGGCAGCCACGTGCCTCTGTCGTCGTCGGCGTGCGAATCACTTTTCCGGCACCATTTTTTCACGGTGAGCTCGATTTTTCCTCCTTTTCATGGATCTGTAGGCCGTGTAAGTGTTTGGTTAGTATTTCTGGAGTTTCTATGATTCTGTTCGAAATTGTCCCCGAGTATATCTTTTCGGCCGAATCTATTTGTGATTATTCTAGTTGAGGATTGTTTGTCTTACCATGTCGGAAGGAGATAAATCCATTTCCAAAGATAATGATGGTGTTGCTAGCTGAGGAGTTCGTTTAACCTCCTCCATTGTTCTTAACCCCATAAAATTGGATGGGTCGAATTATCGAACATGATCGCAAGCTTGTTTACACTCTATGCAAGACAATAGAATGCAAAATTTTATTAATAGAATTACGGAAGGTCTAAAAAACCCGCAGATGATGATCCGAAACTTGATGATTGGGAATCGAACAATGCTATGGTGAAAACGTGACTCTTCAACTCTATGGAACCCACTATTCGGAAGAGTTACCTTTTTCTTGCCACTGCTCAAGAAATTTGGAGCTTGTTACAGCAGGCATACTCTCGTTCTGGGAATCATTCAAAGGTTTATGAGATTAGAAAGAGAGTTAGGGTAACAAGGCACTAGCTAAGTACTATTCTGAATTGACTGGGTTATGGACGGATCAGGATCACTATCGCACCTTTAGTGCAGAATGTCCAATAGATGCCATGGCCTATCAGAGGATTGAAGATCGACCGATTGATTTTCTAGCTGGTTTAAATGTCTACTATGATCTCATTAAGGCAGAGTTGATCAGTAGAGTTCCACTCCCTCATGTTTCGACTGCCTATGCTCGTATTCAGGTGGAACTCGACATCCTATGGTTTCTCATCCGGAACCGTCTGATCGTTTTGCCCTTGTTGCTACTCATGTTACTTTCATGTAGTCAATCTCAGATAGCTGCGCATCGCGGCCGACCCCAAAAATGGGATAGCATGATAGAGAAAAGCGGGATGACCGCTATTTGATTTTTATAAATATATTTTTATATAATTAATAATCTAATACTATATAGATATAAATACTAAAATAAGACAAATATTACCTAAATTTCATAACATAGCATTCATAATAGCAATAAAACTCATAAGTCTTAAAAGTTAAAACAATAACACAAGTCACAAGTCACAAGTCAAAACTCATCATCCTCTTCTAGCTCGGGCTCTTCTTCTTCCTTTTCACTTTCACTTGTGTCAAAGTTGTAAATCTCTTCCCCAGCCTCATCTTCAATCTCGATCTGTTAGGAGCTTCGTCCGCTTAAAGCGGATATGAATTGAGTAAAAAATTCCGATTATCCTTGTACCCATTTAACCGGTTAACCGATAAGTAAATGGATTGGCTATGGATTTAGACAATTATTGTCCATTTAAACCGAATCCTCCGTTTATAATTACTAATTAAATAAATTAATATATATTATATATAATATTTATTTACTATAAAAAGAAAAAATTAAAATTATGTTTATAATATTATATACCTCTAAATTATATTTTGTAATTATTTACTTTATTATTTTCATCATATTTTTTTTAGGATCTTAAATATAATTTATATTTACAAAATATAGTTATTTGGTGACGTTATAACTTGGATGTTAAAATTCAAAATAAAAAGTGAACATTAGATTTTGGACTGAGTGCGTAAATTATTTATCATATTTCATTTTGCTTATTTCCTTACAAATTTTAAGAAACATATACTTTTTAGTATAGAAGAAATGTTTGTATCTACAAGACGTTTTGAATCAATATTTAAATTATTTCATTCATTTTATATATTACATATTTATCGAATATAAATGACCCAATTAAAACTATGATATGATTTAAATTTATTAAAGTATATTCATTTTATATATTACATGTTTACCGAATATATTAAATATATTAATAAATAGAATATTTCTTTCACAGAGTGTATTCTCTAATTTTAGTCAATTTCGAAATTTTAGCTTTAAAATTTATTTTGAGTGGAATTTTATTAAATTGATGGTTTTAAAATATTTATTTCTCGTAAAATTTATATAATGATTAAATTATATATATATTATAGATGGATTAATCCGGTCCGTTAATCCGAAATCCAACCCCGAATGGATTTAGATTTGAATTAGCATTTAACTAATCCGACGGTTAGTTGAATAAAATCAGAATCCGTCATGAATTAAATTAACCGAATATGAATTTAGGCTAATCCGTCTATTTAAAATCCATTTACCGCCCTACCTCTAGAGGTTTTAGGCCTAGAAGAAGATGCGCCCTGATTTTCATCTCTTGTTCTCCTAGTATATGTCAAGGGCTCATCAACACCTCCTCAACAAGCGATATCTCCCCAGGTTAAGTCATCACCTTCAAACACCAAATCATTTTCAGAATCATCGGCATCTCCACCCATTTGTCCCACCATCCCCACTAATTAGTGTCATCAGCGGTATCCAAGACAATAAGGTCAATGGCATCACGACAATCATAAATCTCTTTAAGAGCTTGATTATATTTGATAAAGACCAAGCCTTGCAACTTTTGATGCTCAAGGCGACTCCTCTTCTTTGAGTGAATCTATAGTAAAAAAATAAATATTAATTTCATAATTATTTTATGAAACTCTAAACTAATTAATTAGTAAGTATACTTACATGCTCAAAGATACTCCAGTTTCGCTCACAACCGGATGAACTATATGTCAAGCTAAGCACTTTAATAACAAGTGACATCAAATGGGGAGTACTTTGCCCAAATGTCTTCAACCACTCCGCTACGAAGATAATGTAACACAATAAGTTAGTCCATGTACATGTCATACTTTACTATTTAATTTAAATTAGTCACTTGCCGGGAAACATTGTAGACTTCTGTCTTATGGCTTGTTTCGGCCCAAAAAGGCCTCCGGCCATCTTATAAACAAATAGATCCATGTGATTTCATCAAATATTTCATCGGTCTCACTAAGTCTGTCAATTGTAGTGGACACCTCCCATGATTTCTTGATCGTTAGCCATATCAGGATTAGCATAATAGTATTCTGAATTGAGAAAATGACCCGCTGCATGCAATGGACGGTGAAGTTAGCATTCCCATCTATTATCAATTATTGCTGAAATCTCCTTGTACTTGCTTTCATCATCCTTATAACCACTTTTAATGGACTCCTTAGCCCTATCCATTACTTCATATATGTAACCCATTGCTGGCTTCCTTTCATAATCAACAAGCGAAGGACACGCACAAGTGGCCCCATAGCCCTAAGGCAATAAGCAACATCAGTCCAAAAGGTGTGCATGAGAACAACATAGCAGCCCCTTTCCCCTTATGGTTTTTAGCTAAGTTAGACCCTAAACCATGTCCAATCATCTGAAGTGAACGTCCTTCTAAGGTTGTTTCTTTGAGTGTACAACCTTTGCAAAGTCAGAAAAGTGGTAGCAAATCTAGTCACCCCATGTCTTAGCAATTCTAATTTTTTTGTGAACTTTTTCATGGTGTTCAATGCCAAAGTATGATTGTAGACAAACCCCACAAGACTTATGCCCCTTTTGATGGTCCTTTCAACTCTCTTAAGCTTGCCAATGTCTTCCAATATCAAATATATATAGGTAAACAGCACATAGAGTCCAGGATAAGTAGGTCCTCTTAGCTTCTAGAAGCTTACCAGCCAATTAATAATTGCTTCCATTGTCGAACACCACTTGCACAACATTTTTCTCTCCAATCTCCTCAACAATGCTGTCTAAGAGTTGAAAAATCTTTTCTCCAGTCTTTACGTATGAAGAACCATCAAAACTCGGAAGGGCTATTCACCAAAAAATTTATCAAAGTCCTTTGCTTCCTATCTGTCCAAGCATTGAAAATAATCGAGCAACCATACCTTGCCCTCTCTTCCACATTAGCTTCCAACAATTTTTGGGTGTATTCCACCTTCGTTTTAAGGAGTTGAACTCTCATCTTATGGTAGGTTGGAACTTTCAAAGAGGCCCATAGTTTCCAATAGCCTCTGCCATCAACTTGAAGCTCTTTGTCCGCACAACATTAAAAGGTATTCCACCTCTTGCTTCTTTCTCACAAGCACCATTCATGCTTATTTGCCTTTTAGCTTTTCCCAACTTCAAACTTGCCTCAAAATCTTTCATAAGTACTTCAAGTGGGCCTTTAACATTTGGCCTCTTGGAAATAGAGTTTGCTGATACGGTACTGGTTGTAGGCCTTTTCCCCTTTCTAATTGCCACAATCTCTTGCACTTCATCATCATCTTGATATGCACTCAATTATGTCAAGTGTTCAGCTAGACCCTTTTTTTCGACAAGAGCTTCCTTTAACAAGAGCAAAACCTCTTCTGGGACTTTCCTACATTGATTACAGTCTCCTTTAATTTTCATTTGATGACGTTTGGCCCTTATTATTCCACCGGAGGTTGTCACCCCACATAAATCACAAGTGAATCTCTTCCTATCATTTGTGTTCTTCAAGCTGTTCCCTGCCATGCTATATCAGTGTTGTCCCCAATAGGCTTAAACAATCCATTTTCGGTATGCTTGAAGTTGTCGGAAAGGGCTGCTGGACTGCTACTTGATTCACCTTGGCTAAGGCAACGTTTTCCATTGCTGTTATTGAAAGTTTGGAACATAAACGAAAGAAAAAAAAGGGACCTTCAGACTTTAGTTCAGCAAGAAGAAAAGAAAGAATAGAAGGAAAAAAAAAACACACACACATAAAAGAAAAAGAAAAAAAAGATCTTCAGTTCAGCAAGAATGAAATAAAGAATAAAAGAGAAAAAACAAAGACAAAAGAAAGGAAAAAAAATAAAAAAGGAGGGTGGGGGGCCCTCTTATGTTCAGCCGACATAAAAGGCCAAAAAGAAAAGGAAAAAAAAAATTCTAAAGAAAGGAAGAAAAAGAGAAAGAGAAGAAAACAGAGACATAAAAAAAAATATCGAACTTCAGCTGACAGCAGAAGAACAAAAGAAAGGAAGAAGAAAAGAAGGGAAGAAAGAGGGAAAGAAGGGGGACTAACCTTCGGTTCTTGTCGTCGATTGAAGGAAGTTTGGTCGCCGATTGAAGAGGAACACCGGAAGAGGTCGCCGATTGACCTAATTTCCCAAAGATTGAGAGAAGCGATCAACTTCTGTGCATGAAACGAAGGGAGACGAGGTCGCCCCTGCCCTATATCTTCAAATAAGCGCAAATTTCCCAAATTACCCAAGGTTTCCTCGATCTCCTATATGATATATAAACGTAGGAGCAAACCTCCGGACTCACCTTTTGAAGTTAATCATAAGCTTTCGGGAGGTGTTGGCACCGAGGTTGATAAGAAGAGATACCAACGATTAGTTGGGAGACTTGTATACCTTGTTCGTACTAGGTCGGACATTGCATATGTTGTTGGCGTTGTGTCAGTATATGCATATGATCCTTGTGAGTCTCACATGGATGTAATTTATCGTATTTTAAGATACTTGAAGGCTACATCGGGTTAAGGTTTGTTGTTTGAACCTCTAGGTCATCTGAATGTTCAAGGATATATTGATTCAGTTTGGGGCTCCTTGGATGATAGGCGTTCCACTTCTGGCTATTGTACCTTTGCTCAGAAAGATACAAACGGTAGTAGCAAGGTCTGGTGTAGAGGCAAAATATAGAGCTATGGCTCTTGGTGTTAGGAAACTCTAGTGCGGAAGCAAAATATAGGCTCGGTCTTTTCTTACAAAACTGGAGTTTTCACCGATCGGTCCTATGAAGCTGTTCCGTGACAACAAGACAGATATTTCCATCGCTCATATTGAGATGGAACGACACTTCATCAAGGAGAAGATTTCTAGTGGTCTTCTTTGTATCCCTTATGTAAAGACCGACGATCAATTAGCGGAGGTCTTAACTAAGGGTCTTAGTGGTAGAGATTTTATTCCCATTATAAGCAAGTTAGGCATCAAATATATCTCCGTTCCAACTTCAGCGGGAGGGTCAAGAATAATGGGAACAAGGGTCAAAACTGTGTAGGATTTGTATTCCATGGGTGCGTAGTGTAACATGTAAATGTGGTAGAAATAGGATTGTAATGTTCTCCTATGTCATTAATAAGAAAAATATTTTTGGTCTCTCCCTCTAAATTTTAGTCTCTCGCTCTATTTTTGACTTATTTCATGACCTTTTTTCCTTATGGTCAGGCCTCCTTGTCCCCCCCATTGTTGGGGTTCGGCTGTATTGTCCCCCCTTATTTGTATTTGCTTTATTGTGTTAGTCATTAATAAATTTTCCATTGTACCATCCCTTTTCCCAGAAAAAAAAATAATTAAAAAAAAATTACTCTCGAGCGCAAATTGGCAAGCTGAGTCAAATCATGGAAGAAGCTCGAGCTCTACCCACCTTTTTTTATGTTTGGCCCTCAAATTTCAGAATAGCCTTAAAGAATAAACACAGCATGACAGCTAAAAAAGTAAAAGAAGAAAAAAGAGTAAACTAAAACTAACCTAAACTACAAAAACGCACAAAGCGCACCTCCTACCGTCTGTTCGGTACTCACCTCCCCCCCCCCTCCATTCTCCCGGTAGTCATAAACGAAGCACCACCGGGTGACCTTGCTGCTGCTCGCCATTACTTAGATCTGGATGCTCCAAGCTCATCGTTGGTCATCAAGCTTCGAAAACGAATGGTTCAGGTGTCCGTGAGCCACGGGAATTCAGGGAAGAATCAAATGAAGCTTTGATTCTAGAGGTTCTTTTTGGATTGGTCGCTGTGACTTTGGGTGAAAGACTCACTGTGAATTGAAATGTGAAAATAATGCGTAACAGTAAGGATTAGGGTATGAATAATAGTATGATATAAGGGGTGGAGTATATAATATTTTTTAATTAATTATATTAATTAACTCATGTTGACTCGACGAGCCATCGAGTCGAGCACCCCTCGGCTCGCCAAACATATTGAGTCATAAATAGCAACTCGGCTCGGCTCGGCTCATTTACCCATTCCGAGTCGAGTCGAGCTCATGACTCTGCTCGGCTCACCTACACCCCTAATTTTGGTACTGTCAAATCTTGAACTGAGCCACTCAGGAACTTTTCCACATAGTTAATTTCTCTGAGTTTCTTCCTCCATTAACATTTTACCATCATGGGATCGAACCTTTTGTTTCCTAGTATAGCTAACCTATTCTTCTCTTTGCTTATACATATAAAAACTTAAATTTCAACACGTATGATACTCGACCTACATAAATAGCACCTTGCATGATACATAATCCACGATAATTAGTATGCACATGTCACAGGTTATGGGAGAGGATGGAATGGTTCGTTACTGTGGCAGTGTGGGGTGTTTGTCGTTCTTTGGTAAATTTGAACAGAGCATAACTCCAGGATCGTCAGGGATCAGGCTTTGTCATGGACACTTTTGCAGGATAGAATTTTGTTTTTAGCTTCCTTTTGGGGGTTAGGAAGGGGGGCTTTCTGTGGGGTTCCTTTTTCGGAGAAATGATGTGTACCCTTGGCTTTTTCTAGTTTTCTGGATTCCTTTCCTTTTGTTTATGTTCTGATGGAATTTCCATCGTCTTCTTGTAGTCTCTTGTACTAATCTAATATATCCTTTTTGATCCAAAAACACCAGCCAGCAGTATATATATATATATATATATATAAATACATACATACATACATACATACATACATACATACATACATACATACATACATACATACATACATACATACATACATGCATACATATACAGATACATATATATTGCAGTTGGGCACCCCCGACCCAGAAGGAAATTGACCATGTGCAGAGTAGACATTGTCCATATAATCAGGCATTTAAGCACACAAACGTAGATGAACTGAACAGAAAAATAGAACCTTAATTTGGTAATGTTCCGCACTAAGTTTTAGTTCTTTTACATAAAATTAGAGCCATATACAGCTAAATTATTACTAAAGTAAAACAATGACCGACAAAAGCAACCAGTAAAGCAAGTCATTCAAATGGTAATATTAACAAAAAGCTAAAGCTAAGAACACCAATACCTTGTTGCCAATGCATCAATCTCATCAATAAAAATAACTGAAGGTTTATTTACCTGCACAAAAGAAGCGAGGAATATTTTCAGAGAACCCTTCAAAAACAAGTCCAAAGAGTTGCCAACTTTCTATGCTTTGAAGATCTTAATTTTCAATCCTCTTGAAAGTTTAAACTAATATAAAATTGGTCTAACAATGTATACACAGAACATACTATATAAGGGTTGGCTTTAAGTTATACTTGTTACTCTTAGAACTTAGAAGTCATACTTATTAAATAACAAAGGTTGGAGTAAGGTTTATGTCCCGTCCAACCTTTATAAAAAAAAACGACTATCATACTACCATGAGATCCAATGTTCATCAAGTGCGACTCAAGCTCGACTTTCTATAAGAAAAGATATAAATGAAGTGGCGGAAATTCTAAAAGCTAATCTTTCATGATTTGAATTCGTTATGGATTATTCAGATTTAGCTCAAGAAATATGTTAGAGAGAAAAAGTAGATTGAGATAGAGAGAGGGAGTAACTTTTCTGTATATCTTAAAATGAAAAAATAACACTTACATCTCTATTTCTACCCATATACACATATTACAGTAAGCTCCCTTGATATAAAAGCTATACAATACTAACCATTTATTCACATTATTCTAACACTCCTCCTCAAGTTGAAGCGAAGATATCTATCATGCGTAACTAGCTTACAATGGAATAAAGGCATTACTACTAAGACCCTTAGTTAAGATGTCGGCTAATTGATCACCGGTCATTACATAAGGAGTACAAAGGAGACCACTAGAAATATTCTCCCTGATAAAGTGCCGATCAATCTCGATATGCTTCGTTTGATCATGTTGAACCGAATCATGGGCGATGCATACATCTGCTTTGTGATCTTCATAAGTCCGGTAGGTGAGAAACCCAGTTCTGTAAGAAGTGAACGAGTCCACATCAGCTCGCTCACACCTAAAGCCATAGCTCTATACTCTAAACTACGGCTTGTTTCTTATTGCGAGTTACCCAGTTTCCTCCAACGAAGGTGCAATAGGCAGAAGTGGATCGTCTATCATCCAACTAATCAGCCCTATCAGAATCAGAATATCCTTGATAACCGTGAGGTTCATATAATACACATTTTGCCGGTGTAGCCTTCAAGTATCTCAAGATGCGATAAACCGCATCCATGTGAGGCTCAGGGTGCATCCATGTGAGGCTCACGGGAATCGTGCATGTATTGACCGACCTCACCAACAGCATACGTAATGTCAGATCTTATATGTGTAAGGTATATAAGTCTCCCAACTAACCGTTGGTACCTCTTCTTATTAACCTCGGTGCCTACACCTCCAAGAAGCATATGATTAGCTTCAAAAGGTGAGTCCACTAGTTTGCATTCCAACATTCCCGTATCAGATAGGAGATCAAGAACATACTTTTGTTGAGAGAGAAAGATCCCACGAGATAATCTAGCTACCTAAATCCCAAGAAAGTACCGTAACAGACCCAAGTCCTTAACTTTAAAATCAGTCACCAACCTCTGTTTGACTTAGCTGATCTCATCCTCATCATTACCTGTCACAATGATATCATCGACATACACAATCAAGACTGTGATCTTGCCTCCTTGTCTCTTTACAAACATGATATGATCAGAATTACTCTGCTTAAACCCGAACTTGATCATAGCACTGATCTAGGAGACAGTTTCAGCCCATACAAAGTCTTCTTGAGCTAACAAACTTTGCTTGTTGTGATGTGAGACGAGAACCCAAGAGGAACATCCATATAGACCTCTTCTAAGTTGCCATGCAAGAAGGCATTCTTCACATCCAGCTGCTGAAGATTCCATCCTAGATTCACATCACATGGGATTAGAATCCGAATCAAGTTCATCTTAGCAACGGGAGCAAAGGTCTCCTGATAATCAATCCCATAAGTATGTGTGTATCCCTTCGCAAGTCTTGCCTTATATCGTTCTACTGACCCATCTGACTTATACTTTACTATGAATACCAACTTGCATCTAACAGTTTTCTTGCCCGAAGGAAGAGTCAAGAGATCTCATGTGCCACTCTTCTTCAAAGCATTCATCTCTTCAATCATAGCACTCTTCCACTTCGGATCAAGTATTGCCTCTTCCCAACTCTAAGGAATAGAAACAGATGACAAGGTGGAAACAAATGAAGGATAGGAAGGGGAAACGGAGTCATAAGAAACAAAGTTAGAAATAGGATCTTGAGTGCATGTTCTAACACCATTTCTAATAGCTAGGGGAAGATCAAGATCAGGTTGTATCGGAGGAAGGAGCAACTAGAGGAGGACTAACTCTCGGATCAGACACTTAAGGGGGTGAAGTAACATTGTCATGTTGTCTGCGGGAGTATGTCAACAAATCTGGTCCATCAAGTCTGCTAACCGGCTCCACATTAGGAGATTCATCCCTCTCCTCCTATCTAGGGGACTCCTGAGGTACACAAGCCGGAATAGGAACAGAAATAGAAGAAAGAGACTCCATATTCATTCATTCGTTATCTAAATTCTCCTCCTAAAGGGGTGAACATGAGTTTGAAGAGTAATACGGGATCGACTCCCAAAAAGTGACATCATGACTAACAAAAACTCTACGAGTGGGAGGATGATAACATTTGCACCCCTTCTGAGTTAAAAAATATCCAACAAAGAAACATTTAAGGGCACGAGGGTCTAATTTTCCGCGCGAAGGAGCCGAATTATGAACAAAACAAACACATCAAAACATCTGAAGTGGTAGAGGGTGCATTGAAGTGTTAGGAAGAAAAGATGATGGAGTCTTACACTTAAGAACATTAGAGGGAAGACGGTTTATTAAATATGAGGCAGTTAAAACTGCATCGCCCCATAGAAAATTAGGAACATGCATGGTAAACATGAGAGACCTAGCAAGCACTAACAGATGACCATTCTTCCTCTCTACTACCCTATTTTGTTCGGAAGCTTCGACACAAGTTGTTTGGTGAACAATGCTATTGGAAGACAAGTAGGACTCAAAACTCTCCTCGGTATACTTCATACCATTATCAGTACGTAAAACTAGGACAATACCATGATATTGTGTATGAATCATAATATGAAATAATTTAAAGCATTCAAGCACTTCATTTTTACGACGAAGCAAATAAATCCAAGTGAGACGTGTATGACAATCAATAAAAGTGACAAACCATCTACAACCAGAACGACCAGTAACCTGAGATGAGCCCCAAACATCAAAATGAATAACAGAAAATGGAGTCGTGCTCCCTTGATTACTAATAGGATAACCGAAACGTTTGTTTTTGGCTAATTGACATTGTTCACAAAGAAAATCGGACATACTACATTGTTTAGTTAGAGTAGGAAAGAAATGTTCCAAAACACCAAAAGAGAGGTGACCAAACCGTCTATGCCATGAATGCAAAGACTCTAAAGTAGAGCTAGTAGATACTTGGTGAGCCATAGGTGGAGATGCAGAATCACTCTGCAAGACATACAATCTATTGCGAACTTTACCCCCCACCAATCGTCTGTCCGGTCGCTATGTCCAGAAAAACACAATGAGATGAAAAAAATATCACAGAACAATTCAGAAACTCGGTAAGATGCTTACCAGATATAAGGTTTGGGGTAAAGGACAGAACATGCAATACAGAGTTCAAGGTTAATTTCGGAGAACAACGAATAGAGCCTCTTCCAAATATAGGTGAAAGGGATCCATCGGCAACTCAAACTGCAGCCCTATTTAAATGTATATGAGCTAAACAAGCTATAAGAATGTGTCATACAATCAGAAGCACCGGAATCAATGATCCGGGAGCTAGAAGACTATATAGATGTCAATGCGAAAGTCATACCTGAGTGGGTAAAGTGAGAAGAGGTAGAAGGAGTGGACGTGAAAGGAGCGGAGAACAAATCGCGAAGGGGTCAATGATGTTGCTGCTACTGCCATAGGGTTTAGGGCCAGATGTAGGAGGTTCCGCTGAAGCTGAGAGGTGAGCACTGTGCTGACGGTTCCCTCCCCCCCTCCTCCTCGATTCACGACCTCTACCACGACTACACCCACGAATGGGGGGATACAGAAGGAAGTACCTACCACGGATGTGCCCTGATCGCTGACAATGCTCAAACAAAAGTGGGCTCCTATCGATAAAGGAGGATGTGACTGCAGCGGGTGGTGGAGTAGCAATAAGGGCGGACCGATCAGCTGATTCTGGAAGAGAACTCATAGCATGTCATCGAGTTTCCTCCCCCAAAATACGAGAATGTGCATCTCTAACATCATGAAGTGGAACCCTACAAATCAACTCAGCCTTGATTGGATCATAATAACTATCAAGGCCACCAAGAAAATCAATCGCCCTATCTTCATCAACTATCCTCTGATAAGCCTAAGCATCCTTTGGGTTCTCCGCTCTAAAGACATGGTAATGATCCAATTCGGTCCATAAGCCGGTAAGCTCAGAGTAATACTCGGACAATGACACTATCTGCTTGATCTTCAACCTGATCTCATATATCTTGAAACAATTTTCAAAATGTGAGTATGTTTCTTCCACCGAACACCAAATCTCATGAGCAGTCTAGAGAAACAAGTAACTCCTCCGGATATTAGGTTCCATTGCGTTATAGAGCCATGTCTTGACCATGGCATTGTCCGATACCCAATCATCAAACTTAGGGTCGGTTTTCTCGGGTAGTTTAGAGCTGTCATTAATAAATCGCTGCATTCTATTGCCTTAATGGAGAGTAAACACGCTTTCGACCATGCCAGATAGTTTGTACCATCCAATTTAACCTAGCTAATCACGAGAGTTGAGTTCGGTTGTGCTCCCCTACCAGCTTCACTAGAGTTGGTCTTAACTTCTTCAACCATGGTAACTCAATTTAGAAGCACTCTCATATATTCAAACCCAATAACAACCAAAACGAAACGAATCAACGATAAACCAACCAAATCGATAATCACACAAAGTAATCCTCATACAAACTTCATTCATATGTCCCAAAGTTAAAACACCATAAAAACTCACCAAAACACTATAACTCCACCAGATCTGAAATCAGCATGGAAAAACGAGCTTGTCCACATAATTTGGGCGCCGAAAAATGTCTCGGTCGCCGAAAAAGTCGCCGGAGCTCCGATAGGGCCGAAACTTTCACGTCTAGCTCGGTTTTTCGTGTGGGTTATGATGATGCTCTCAGATTTTCATACCAAGTCAGATTTAGCCCAAGAAATAGGTTAAAGAGAGAAAGTAGATCTGAGATAGAGATGGAGTAACTTTTCTGTATATCTTAGAGTGAAAAAATAACACTTACATCTATATTTCTACCCGTATACAAATATTACACTACGCCCCCTTAATATAAAAGCTATACAATACTAACCCTTTATTCCCATTACTTCTAACAGGATTCTTTCTTTTTTTTTCTTTTTTCTGAATTAAAGTAATGGGTTCTCTTTAAATTTTCTTCAATCATTCCCATCCATTAAAAAAAGATATTTAGCATTTTTTGCGATTGAGAAATGCGATCACTGCAGCAAAAGTGCAGTTGGTGGTGAAGTGACCGGCAAAGGTTTTAAATAGAGCGCTTCAACAGAAGCCCCAAACGACCAAGTGACACCACCAATGCCCTAAAGTATTAGACAATGAACCAACACTTTTTTTGAAGATGTAATAAAATATTCTGAGGATGTAATCATATGCAAGTTGGATATAAAGAAAAAAGAATGAGAAAAGTCAGCAGGCACATTCAGTAACAGATTTTCACAATGCACCCACTAAAAGAGCAAATGTTTCGTACAATCACCTTGGCTCTCTTGAACAAATCCCTGATACGTGCAGAGCCAACACCGACCAATACTTCAACAAATTCTGACCCAGCCATTTGATAAAATGGAACGCCAGCCTCACCAGCTATAGCCTTGGCAACCAGGGTCTGATAAAAATAACAAGGAACAAATTGATGAATTGCCAATCTCCATGGAGAATGTCATTGTAGGAAATTTATGTAAAGAAGGCAAGACCACCTTGCCACATCCTGGAGGGCCCTCCAGTAGCACCCCATGAGGAGGCTTTATACCCATTTTTTCAAATAGTTCGGGATTCTTCAAATACCTAACCAACTAATCAGAAGAAGCTTAGTCATAGATGAATTAGTATTACATGACCAGATAAAGAATTAAAGGCTTGCAGTGATGCATAACTATAAATTTCCAAATGAAATGGATCAATTATAATAGATGGGAAAATAATTGGAATACAAACCAACGTGTGTATTATTAAGTTGGAGAGAAAAGCTTGGTATGAACGCAGCATTTAATTAGCTGGATAGAGAAAATCCATGTCATGTGTAAGACATCAGCCCATTACAACAATTACCCATTACAACAACAACAAAGCCGTAATCCCAATCACTTGGGGTCGGCTACATGAATCCTTTTCCGCCATTTCAAGGGATCCAATTCATTCATGTCTTTCCGTATTGCCAATTTCCATGTTAACTTTGACCTACCCCTACTCCTAGCTTGGTTAAGATTAACATTGTGCACGATAAAACCATCTTAGGCGGTTCTCTATCATTTTCTCTACTATAGGAGCTACCTTTACCGTTTTCGTATTTGTTCATTATGAATCCTATATTTTCTACTTTTAACTCTTTTCCATCTAAGCATTCGCATTTCCACAACACTAATCTTGTTAGCATGTTCTTTTTTAGTAGTCCAATAGTCACAGTTCCATACAATAGAACACGCCTAAAGTTGTCCTATAAAATTTTCTTTTTAGCTTTACTAGTATAAGCCGAACACATAACACTATAGTGCACTCTTCCATTTCATCCAACCCGATATTTTTCTATGATTGATGAGTGATCCTAGGTGCCGAAATATTTTCTTTTGAGGTATTTCTTATCCATCTAACTTAACTTTCACTCTACTAATACTCATATTACCACTAAAGTTGCATGTCATATACTTTGTTTTGCTCGAAACTTATTTTAAACCATTTTCTAACTTATCATTAACACCTTTCTTTGTTTCAACGATAAGGAAAATGTCATCGGCAAATAGCATGCACCAAGGTATATCATCCGGTAGATATTAAGTTAGTCCATCCATTACTACGGAAAAAAGGTACGTGCTTAGGACCGATCTTTGGTGTAGTCCTATAGTGATTGGAAACTCGCATGTCTCACATGTCGTGGTTCTACTAAGATTGATGTCATACATATCTTTAATAATCTCAATATATCTCACTTTAAACCTTTTATCTTCTAGGAGCGACCAAGTTACTTCTCTAGGGACTCTATCCTGTGACTTCTCTAAGGCAATAAAGACAATGTGTAGATCCTCTTTTCCATTGTGCAGAAAAAAATTCTCATAAATAGACTTGATTCCAAATTATGGACTAACTTGACATGAACATTCTCTAATTTGACCCTAGACAACCTAAAGGGTAATGCATATCCACATGATCACAGAAACTTCTACGACTGTTACTCTAGAACATGTTCTCTAAAGAATTATGTTCATAAGCATGTATTGTAGTGCAAGGAGACATAAACAAACTATAATATGAACCTCTTGTAGCTCTTCTACAGCCGAATCAATCCCTGCCACATCACTAAATGTAACCCCAGTTGAACCCTGTGTGAGCATTTTGAATAAAATGACATGATCAGTTACCAAAAACCAGACTTCCTGGAACTCGAGATCTATAACAAATTGATTGAAGAAATAACACAAGTAATGGCGATAGAAACTTACATCAACACGAGCTTGTGCCTTTGATTGAGAAAACTCCATGCCTTGCCATATATCCTGCAAAAAGTAGACTATAGTAAAAAGCTCTTTGTGGCATGGAAGCCCACTGAATGCCCATGAACTCACTAAAAGTTGAAAATCTAGAAAGCGGAGCTCACCCATCTCTTGAAGTCCTTAGGCCGTGTAGACATAGTAAAACGGACCATAAGACCCAAAATCGAAAATACCACCGCGAAAAATGTCATCAATATAAGAGCGTTCCACACACCAGCTAAAATGAAGTTTTGGGTTCTCCTGGGATATACTGTACTCCCAATCAACATAACCAAAATATTGTCCACAGTGTCTACAAACAGATTGAGGAGGAGTTCTAAAAGACGTTCAAGATAGGGTTTGGATATAGGCCATATGACGTTTACCACCATTGAAAAGAGGAAACTGGTCACGGCAAATACTGCCGAAGCGAGGAAGCCTCCAATAACAGCTGCAGCTACAGAAATTGCAGCAGCCATTGCACCAAGTTCTACAATCACTCTGCCAGATATCGAAGATGCAACTGGATGAGGATAATCCGGCAGTTTTGCCATCCAAGCCTGCATGAAAATATTCAACTATAAGAGAAGGAAAAAAAGAAGAAACATTTCTTCTTTCAATTCTTTGTGACCTACTTCCGAGTATGTCTTTAAAAATGAATAAGACTATTAAGGATGTGTTTAGTTGGGCTATTTTTGGAACCTTAGTTCCAAAAACTACTATTTTTTTCGTTCACTTGTTTGGTTTCAAAAACCATGATTTTCTCTATCATTCCTACTAATTTTACATACCCCTATACCCACATTTATATCCTATCAAACATCACATCACATCAAATCATAACTAACACTCTATCTCTTTCTCTCTCCAATCATTTAATGCAATTTTTCAAACTTTTAAGGGTAGTATGAGAATTAACTAAAATAAAACCAAAAACCACAAAACCATAAAAAACCTACAAAAGAAATCAAATCTAACAAAAATCCAATCATCCAAACACATCCTAAGTCTTGCAACTAAAACCAAGTATGAACTTTGATGTAGCACAAAAATTTCCTAATTGACGAATGTGATTCCTTCGAAACTAGATCTGCGAAATTTGAAGTATCACTAGACTTTGAGAAATTCCATGAGTCACAAACTCACATTTTTTAAGAGTTTAAGGCTTGGGTCACGATGTTAGTTTATCATAGTTTTTGATTTTTAAGTTTTTATGGGTCCCATCATTTTCTCTCTATCTCTCTCTTACTTTTTCACTTTAATCATTACAAAACATCAAATAAAATCAACAAAAATCGACTTCCTGACCCGAACGTAAGAAATTTAGCTAGGTTTCTATAATGATCTATTAGTCTCTATGATTCTCCTTTTTGGTTAAGAGAGTTTTCATTAATTCGCTAAATACACATTCTCACTGATACATAGCCTCTGGTGCAATTTTAAATTCTTTGACCATTTTTT
Organism: Lobelia cardinalis; assembly: GCA_028566635.1. Taxonomy (NCBI): domain Eukaryota; kingdom Viridiplantae; phylum Streptophyta; class Magnoliopsida; order Asterales; family Campanulaceae; genus Lobelia; species Lobelia cardinalis. Next base: position 14,774,933 of record JAOWAN010000001.1, read on the forward strand.
TGTTTTAGTATGATCATGGTCCCTTTGAGAGCATGGCCATATAGAACGTCTTTGATTGACCTTTTTCCTCAACGAGGCATATGACTTTAATGGCGGAACCATATAAAAACAGAATAGAAATCAGAAAATAGGAGAAAAGAAGAAGAAAGAGAAGGAGAAACACATGATTAGCTTAAAAGCTCAACTCAAATATATTATCAACCCTGCAAAAGTTTGACCCATTACCACTTTACTTACAGGCTTAATATTCTTCTAATATTATTCGGACTAGGACAGAATTAAACTAATACGACTAGGAATTGGAAAACAACTACTTACTATACTTAAAGGACTTTCCTATTGAATACGACTAGGAGTAACAAAACAACTAGTTATCTTAATTAATAAAGGAACTAACTAGATATTAGTACTAATCCTAATCGACCAAGGACAAATATTATTGGACCAAAAGGTCTTGTTGGAGGTGCACAACTCTTAGGCCTTGGTTTGGACTTCTCCATGTGCATGGAGATAGCTTGTCAGGCCGAAAAGACCTCCGGCGTGGCGAGTTAGGCGCAGGACCAAGAATACCTTTCTCTTTAGAAACACGATAAATAACCAAAGAATTCTTTAATTTCAATGGTGGCATGTTTTATAAGTGAGCGTGTATTCCTTGCCGCCTATAACATTGGAATATGTATTGGCATGGCCCGAATGTTCTAAATCATGATCCCATATTCATACGCGCCCCATGAGTAAATGAAAAGGCTTAAGTGGTAGAACATCACATATAACTAAAATTCAACCGCGGAAATAATCACCAAGTAGTCCTTATTCACTGGTCGCTTTGAATTATTAACCAACATCATAAGACGTCGGGCATTGTTGCACTATCAGTCCTAATTTATCACGGCTTTGTCACAAATAAAGTCAACAGAACTACCGGTATCAATGAGTAAGGAGCACAATGACTTTTATAAGTTGCTCTTGTCTTGAAGATGTTTCCCCTTTGTTGGAGTGTATCGTTCTCTGACTTGCTATTGGCTAGTACGAAATAACTCTAGCGCACTTACTCTTCCACCACATAGAAGCTCCTTTTAAGGCTCTCGAGAATAGATCCTTGAAGGACCAATTACATAATAATCATTCAGATAATGAGCATCATAAGTAGTACTCTCATAAAAATCAAACTTAAGGGGATCAAAACAACTTTTTCTTTTGTGTCATCCTCTTGGCAATCTTTGGAGTTCCCTTTTCAGCAAGTGCTACAGGTTCAGGAAAATGGCAATCTACTACCCCAAACTTTACATTTTTGGTTGCATTTAGGGGTCCAATGTTTCAAAAGTGGCAATTCGGTGCCTAATGTTGACAACTTGTTGCAACCCACTGTTTTTCCATCAAGTTCCTAACGAAATAGATGAAAGCTGGACCTTTGTGCACACACATGTGGATGTTTTAAGGGTATGATTGACTTTTCTTATGTAACTTGGGCTCCATATGACGAATTATGAAACCTTGGGGTACTAAACTCCTAATAGTCCAAAAATAAAACTAAACAAATGAAAAATACAAAATCAATATATTTTTAGATACACAATTTAAAATTACAATTCATTATACAAATTGATATATTATAAGATACAAAATTTAAATTAATTAGATAATGAATTATATGTTTTTAAAATAGTAAGGAATAAATAAATAAAGTAGTATTGAAATACAAAAAGCTTAAGATATAATATTATGTTCAGTAAACTACAATTATAACATTATTATGGAATAAATAACTTTAAAAAGACGCATTTCAGCACGAACAATGAGATGGAAAATTGGCCACGCCATAGAGAAAAAAGTGAGATCTATTAGACAAAATGTCAAAAAAAAAAAAATGTAATTTTCTTTTTCCTTATTTTTTATCCAATTGCTTTGTCTTCACGTATATAGTACTAATACACTACGGTTGGCGCACCCAAATCCTCTTTTCTTCGGCACGCTGACTACAAACAGTCAATTTTCAAATTTCTTAACCTGCCAAAAATTAAAAGGAGTAACTAATTTTTTTTTTTTTTTAAACTTTGGGTGTGTTTGGATGGGTAGTTTTTTGATTTGGTTTTTGAGTTTTTGTAATGATTAAAGTAAAAAGTAAGAGAGGGATAGAGACAAAACTTGTGGGACCAATGAGAGAGAAAAATCAAAAAACAAAAATACCCTGGGTAAAAAACACCCGGGAGAACACAACCTTTGTTTTTTATGTTGACCAATCTGTACACCCTCAATGATTGAGCGTATAAATACTAATGTTCTGACAAATATAAAATAAGTGGCACACCTAAAATATTTTATCTATCCAAAGTTATTCTTTCTTAATTCAAAAATACTTGGGCATCAGGAGAAATATTTACTACTCCATGTGAATATCAAAGGAAGGCTCAAGATGGAAAAGGCAGAAGCGTGAAATGAACAGTGATATTACCTTGTGCATGGGACAACTTCTGGTTTTATAGTGTTGATCTGGAAGACCAGGTCTACATGCAAGTTGGGTGGGTTGGACCAATGGAAGGAGGCTCTTACATTTGGGACCATATGATATAGACAAGGTAGCAGATCAGTGGAGAAGTGAACATGTCATTCTACATGTCCCCCACGATCTTCTAAGTATCCATTGAGTCGTTGCCACGTGCCAAATAGGGAAATAAAAGCTACAGGGATGGCTTGGCTTTTTTGATAAAGGCCCTCGAGAGCTAAGGTGACCACAATATGCTTGTTCCCGAGGTTGACGATCTCTAGGAGGGCTGACCTCGAATGCTAAGGTGTGAGCCCTCAAGATGGAGGAGGTCAGAGTCAAATTCAAGCTCGAACGACCTTTGACCAATCTTTTCCCGGATTACTACTCCAAACCAAAGGGAAAATCCCATCCGTTATCAATTCGTTATATATATATATATATATATATATATATGTTGATATCATCCACATTGTATCAAAATCCTATTAAGCTTCTTTGTATTAGTATTGCCAACAATTTCACTTATATGAGGTAATTTGCAAAAATAATAAGAAAAAAACCTAATACTAACTCGTTACTCTTTCATCCATTGCATAAGGCTTCGGATCTATGGGAGAGAAATGTAGGCAATAATGATGCCAAGTTCTTGTGACAAGACCTTCCATTTGCTCCTTGACAGATTGTATTGAAACCAATTGAGTTCCATTGACGTTGTAAAGGAACAATATGATCGTGAGATTCTGCATTGAATGTTTGGTGAGTGTGAGTGTGTGCATGTGTTTGGATTCTAATTTTAATTTTCCTTGTTCCTCATTGGACAATTTTTATGTATATATGAAAGAACATGACAAATCAACCCATCCCTTCAACCTCAAAGTGGTCCTATTCAATTAATACAGTTGATAGCCATTGACAAATAAACAGGCATTATTCATCTTCTTAGGTGCCGTAGTGATTTGGGAGACGGCAAGTTGAGAAAGGAAATGGTGGTGACAGCAATGGGTGGAATGTGCTTGGAACGGATGTAAGTTAAGAAAGAACATAAGTTTTCTCTGGTATTTTGTGTCACACCTACTCTGTCAGGAGGCTTCTCCTCATGAAGTCAGACCTAACAAGACTAAGGTCAAGGGTTTGTGGGTCTGATGTAATTGTCTTTTGTTTGCAAACTTTTCTCCAAGCGTGTGTAGTGTGTACTACACGCAAGTTAAGATGCCACAATGGTAGGGACGATTTAAAAAGATATTGAGCACATAGGGGGCTTGAAAATTGGGAAGCACATGGGGTTTTTGATATTGTCCCTAGATTAAAAAAGAGGAAATACAGGGGGATTGTCCATCAAAAGAAAAAACAGTCAAATGCACCTAAAAAGAAAAAATCAGACTCTAGTCACACTGAATGTCCCGGAGCAGACCCCATGGATCCATCGTCAACACCCAGACACAAGCCATCAAAACCACTCTATCCAAAATCAGAGTCGACAAGACATATCCCTGAAGATTCAGGAATTCCCTTCCATCCAAATGCACCAAAGAGCTGCAAACACACCGCACTTCCAAAGCAGACACTATCCCCTCCCAAAGCCTCTTACATGAAGCTGAAAGAAACAGGCTACAGACACTGGACTCACAGGGCTCACCAACTACCCCAAACAAATGATTCCGCAAACAAGCAACCACCACCACTGTAAAGTAACAATATGATCGTGAGATTCTGCATACATCTTGCAGATACTCACCAACCCAGAGATAAAAGCTCACGTGTTGAACGTGTCCTCGACAATGCATTGTGTAATACTCAGCTTTCCGCTCATTACTCCAAGTACTTAACAGTCTTTGTGATAACTTAATTAAATTGGGGACATAAGAGGTTGTTGGTTAAATGACACAACATGAATCACTCGAGTAAAGAAATATTACTTGGTGGAGTTAAGCCAGTAAAGCGGGATAGATTTTGGAAAGATAAAAATGTAAAATACCCAGTATTCCTAGCTGCTAATTTTAAGAAAGACAGAAGTTTCAATATGGCTAGATCAAGAACCATCGTGCCTCCAAATATTTTCCGTCAAACATAATCTTCAACATCACTACCAATGGTTTCCGACATGTTCAAGAAGAAAGGATAAAATTTCCTCATAACACAAAACTATCTTTTTAATATGGCATGTATCTATGATAGCGAGCTCGTTTCTGATGAGATGCTATCGCAGTAAAAAATAGAAAGGAAGAGAAGGACTTTTTGCAAGTACCCATAGGCCAAAAATGGAAAGGAAGAGAAGGACTTCTTTGCAACATTGCGGAATATGGTTGTAGCAACTTAATACTTGGACCATTACACTTCAATCATATACATTGTAGTGAGTATTTCCTCTAGGAATATGATTGCCATAATATAAAAGAAGTAAAAACATGTTTACTCTTACGGTCACCAAGCATATGGCTAAACTACCACTCGATTGGTCAATTTCCTTCACGGAAATGCTAATAATTGTACATGACTACACCACAAAGAACCATCTAACAAGATCACGGGAAAAAAGAATTGTTCACTGAATATTATCTAAACCAAAAACAAGAGTATTGACCTTTCCTTTTGTTCCTTTTTTATAACATTTGCGACTTGGGTTTCGTTTATTGTAACTTTAGATTCAAATGGTCCAATTTTGTGGCTACATTTGAGATCATCGATTGGACATTACCATTCTCTAAAAGAAACTGTCCCATTATTTTACAACACCTTTTTTATACGAATGCAGAAACCTCCATAAAAGTGCTCCTAAAACTTAATACTCTTCACTCCCCAACTAATGTCAGGAGAAGAAACAAGGTCTCATGAAAGCTGCCTTCATAATGATTTCTCCTGAGTTTTCTCAAATAACCAATTATATGATCCAAGAAAGCTTATCACATGACCTGCATATATTACATGTTAATCAAGAAAACAACCAAATCAAATTTCCAAAACAAAGGAAAGAGTGGTTACCATAACCGGCTTCTCAATCTTACATCGAGGACCTTTATACTCATTTAAAGCAGCTTCTGCTTGGTCAACATCCAACACCATCGCCCTATAGAGATCCATAAATTAAATCACAAAAACAAAAAATCACTGACAATAAACAAATTATGAGGGTCTAAAGTATTAACCACTTAGTTCTATGCAATCTCTTGTGACCGGGAATCTCTTTCAACTCCAAAATGAATGCATGCATCGATACACTGCCAATATCATCCTTAAAGGTCAGCAACTTTATCTTATCATTCTTCAATGCTTTAAGAAATTCCTCAAACTCTATCTTAGGCAATGACCGGAAACTCTTGTCAAACTCCTCCTCTTCAGACAACTGCTCCTCAAATATCTGCTCAGGAACATAAAGCTTCCCTCTAAAATCTCTCAACACGTCCTTCAACTTCACATTCCCGTCAGAATTCAATCGTCTTCCTTCTACTCCACTCTCTTTACCCTTTTCTTGAACCTCCATATCATCTTTTATCTCATTTGTCAAAATTTTCTGTTTCCCTCCCAAACTATAAAACTTTTTACCAATCAAAATCCTGCGTTCAACTTGGCTAGGGTTTTGCTCCAAAACCCTAGTCACAAAATCCTCTCTTTTTTGAGTTGAATCATCACTGGACTTAACCTTTGTCTTGGACTGTGATTTTCGAAAAAGGGCATGAATTTTAAAGGAAAAAGGTTGTAAATTTCTTCTATTGCGAGTGAAATTAACATAATTTGAACGGTTTAGAAGTGCAAATTTGATGGGCGGATGAGGGTGAAGAAATGTGGTCATTGGGAAGGAAAATGAATAAATAGTAGGAGAGAGGTAGGGTTTATTGAGCTAGGGTTTTGGTTCGGGGTGAAATGTGTCGTAATTGTATAGAAAGAAATGGTTTATCTGGTCTGCAAAATTATGGTAGCCATTATAGAGTTATGAAGGAAAGGATGAAGGAAGCGGGAGTTAGCTGTGAAAAAGGATGAAGGAGGGGGGTTGAGGGAATTGATTATGACAAAGTTTATCCGGATCCAAGCTCTTAAAATGGGATCGTTTTTTGGGTGTGTTTTTATGGGCATTTTTCTTCCTGTTTTTTGATTTTTTTTTTCTTTCATTGGTTCCACAATTTTTTTATCTATATATCTCCTACTTTTTACTTTAATTATTACAAAATCTTAAAAATCAAATCAAAAAACCATTCATCTAAACACGTCAATTGGGCTTTTATTTTTTTGGAAACAATCAAACCAACTTTCATAATAATAACAGGTAATTTTGGTGTCCCTTGTGGGTTAGTCAAATTTGATTATCGTTCTTAAGATTTAGCCATTGTATACGGCGACGGAGTCAGGATTCATATGAAGAAAAAGAAAAATTATACGAGATTCGAAAGCAGCAGTTCCAAAATAAAATTTGAATTTGATAATTAGGTGAAAGTAGCAATATTTTAACCATGCTTATTTTTCAGTAAATAAATATAAAAGAATCACAAAAAATATTTTATCCAATTTTAAAAATATTTTCACTTCACATCAAAATAAAACAAATTTAATGATATAAAATTCATAAAAATCAAAAATTATGACAAATATCATAAATTCAATACATTATAAATTAAGTTTAGGACAAACGAAAAAACATTTGAAGGATGAAATGTCAAAAATCGATTTATCGTGGAAAAAGCGATCGCCCACTCTCGCCCCCTCCCCTCCCTTGTCTTCGCCCCTGATTGTATAGAGTATACTTTTTTATTTTAGTTAATGTAATTAATAAAATTAAATTACAAGTTTTATATAAATATAATATAAAAAAATATCAAACCGCAAGGTAAAAACACAAATTCCATAATAATATCATATATCATTTATCATAAAGAGGAGACAACAAGAAAAAAATAAGTACTACTTACAAAACAGGCTAGCAGTGATACAGAAAAATTTAGAGTGCCATTTGTGTAAAATAAGATAAAATATATAGGCACCAATAGCCTTTACATTTAACTTTTATATTAATTAGAACATTAAATTTTTTTCTTGCAAGGACATACACTAGTATTCTATGAGTCAACAAAATTGCTAATTTAATTGAATTACCCATAACCTTAATGCCATATTTGTCATAATTTAATTTGACATACAGTTTTATTTCGTTGTTTCCAGATCTTCCATATAGTTGTCCCAAAAAGCTTAATTTGTACCCTAGGAATATTTGGTTGTCTTGCACCCGGTTGACATGAGGCTAAAACTTTAGCACTCCCTTTGTTGTAATTACATCCCTCCTCCATATTTTCCTAGGCTTGGTCATGTGGCTTTACAAGTTAAAAAAAGATGTGGTCAACTGTCTCTGGTGCAAGATGACACAATTCATTATCATTTTGAAGAATTGTTGTCCATCTAGCTCTTGATGGTAATCTATTACTCCCTCCGTTTCAATTTAATTATTCTTGATAGTGACATATTGTAAGAACTTTATGTCCCTTTCAGTACAATTAAAACGAAAAGAAGGGAATAATTAAGAATCAGTTACCATAAAAAAGAATCTTTATCTTTGTAGGGAATCCTACCTACTTTCCAGAATTGATTCCAAGTTAGCTTCTCAATATGAGTTGTCATTATAACCGAGCTTGACACATGTTGATGAGCCTCTTGTTTCTCTTATAAAAGAGTCTGAATTCTCTATGGCACTTGGTGTGCCACTATGTGTGTCATCACTCACATAGTGGTGGTGCCCACCACTGTGTGAGTGATGGCACATATAGTGGCACACCAAGTGCCATAGAGGATCTCAACTCCTTATAAAACTAATCTATATGCCGATTTTGCAGAAAATTCCTTTCCATCTTAATCTCATATTAATGCAACTCACTTATTCTCAATTACGGTGGTCTAGAGCTCCGTAACCAATAGTCATTGGATCAAAAATGTTTCACCCATGTTCCAATTAACCATGCACCTAGCACCTTCAAAAATGGATATGTCTTCCCTCCCAAATGGCACGACTAATTAACATGTGAACAATTTGAAGGTAATCCATGGAAAATTGGATTAAGCCCAGGTAATCCATAAAATGTAAAAGAAAATCCTTTTTCTAGAATCAGGTTGGCATTGAGCCCCATTTTTCTCGATAAGAAAAGCAATTGATTAAAATCTCTCATTTAAAAAAAGTGGATCCTTGAGCCTGCTAATATATAAGCTAACAATGGATTGCCACATATATAAGCTAATAAAGACCATTTAACATCCGCCCAAATTACATTTGTCAATTTTTAATATTTTGGTTAAAAAAACATCAACCCACAGTCCCCCTTTTGTTCCACTAGCCTCGATGCCTACATAGCTTCCTAGATGCTGATTCAACTAACATTTTTTTTTGGTCTACAGTTCCAACAAATAAATTACAGCATGTTTCTTTGCTTTCTGCCTCAATGTAGGTTTCACCTGTATCCACACTCATCAAAATGTTTTGGCTCGTGTGTTCCCATTGACCGATGCTTTGTCGTCATTGTTCTGACGAGCTAGGGATCTTCGTTTGCATCACCCTAGTATTCATGTTTCGTTGGCTATTCCTCCACTTCCTCGACATCATTATTCGCCACTTCTTCAACTTTCGGAGCTACTATATGAAAATCCACATGTTCCGGGGTTGACTTTGAGGCATCATTGATATTAATTGGATTCGCTTGAAGTTTCCTATGACTGCGATTACACAATTGTATTCATCGTTGTCAATTTCAGTTACAAGCTAATACTCCCTCTCTATATCCTTTGATTGCCACTTTTCCATTAAAAACTAGTCCAAAATAATAACTTTTAATTTAAAAGCATTAAAATTTTCAACTTCATCAATATATTTTGTAAGGTCCCACAATTTTTACACCATTTGATTATGAATAATAATGCTTAAAGGACCTAATAATATTTAATAATAAATAAGAGAAGAATGTGAAGAACTATTATCATAACTTGTTTTAAAATGTTAATGAACAAATGTGAGCCAATAAGGGTCTAATAACCTTATTTGAGTAAAGGGTAGTAGGCTCATTAATTAATAAGTTAACAAGGAGAGGACTTAACTGATTATATGGAAAGGTTAGAAGTAGCTTTCTTAGAGCTAGGGTGGTCGCGGTTCGGTTCGGTGCACTATCGAGCCAAAATCGAAAACCAAACATGTCATTCTAACCGGTTCGGTTCGGTTCGGTTTCGGTTTCGGTTTTGAACCAAAAACATGTTGAACCCAAATTTGACTATAAACTGAATTCACTTTATTGTTGGACTGATTTTGATTTGGGCCTTGTATGAATTACATTGTTTTTAAATTTACAAATTACAACAGAGTTGATAAATTTTCAAATTATTTATTGTTAATAGCACTTCTTCAAGTAAGGTTGCCGAAAAATAAAATCAAGTATATTAAAACAGAGTTGCAGAACTCGAAAGTCTCATAGATCATTTTCAGAAAGAAAAAGCATCACAAATATGTGAAACAATGGTTACAAGTCACGGTGGTTGTTTCTCCAATTAAGAAGGAAGAAGGCAAGAGAAAAAAAATATACATAGTCATTGTGGGCTTATTAGAAGCAGTCCGTCTGATGAGCGCCTAGGCGCTTGATTCTAAATCGAGCGCCCAATGCACATATATGTGTTATAAAATGCACATATATGTATTATGAAATGTACATGTTAATTATTAACATATTTATGGTATAATTAATATGTGCATTTTATAACAAATATATGTAAATTTTATAACACATATATGTGCATTGGGCGCTCGATTTAGAACCGAACGCATAGGCGCACGTCAGATTTTCTATTATTAGAAGTGCTAAAATATACATGCTCTTAGGACAGGGAAATGAAATAGGGTATTAGAGTTAGGTAAGCTTTTTTAAATATTTTTTTATAATAATAATTATTAAAAATTATATAAAATATATAATTATATATTTGGTTCGATTCGGTTAACCGCGGGTTGGCAAATGGTAGAACCGGGAATTGAACCGAAACCAAATGACTTTTTAATCAATGCGATTTTTTTCGGATTTTTTCGATTTAATTCGATCCGGTTCGATTTTCGGTTTTCTAATTTTTTTTCCCACCCCTACTTAGAGCGCAATAGAAATTGAAGGGGGCTAAGGATAACAAGTATCCCTAGGATGATGATACAAGATGTTTTAGCTTCAGCCTTCAATGAAGTAGGAAAATTTAGGGACAGGCGGGTTTTCCCTATTCTTCCAATAATAATTCAAGATGACATTCAACATTCTTGGAAAGACACCTAGTTTGAGAGAGAGGTATAAGAGTTAGGAGATTTCTTTCTCTCGCTCCCTCCAATTTGCACGGCAGAGTAGATAAAGAAAATAAAGAGAGGACGAGGAGGATCAAGGGAGAAAATTGCAGGCTAGTGTCACCGGTTGGGAAGATCCAGCAAAGTAGCTAGAAGGAAAGGGAGATCAGAAAGGAAGGGTGATAACAGAGGACT
>JAOWAN010000001.1:14794667-14817960 GCA_028566635.1 Lobelia cardinalis
CAAATCACCAACTTTGGAACCTGGGGGCCCAAAATGCTAAAGTTGTCAAACATTGGGGCCTAAAATGCCGTTTTCCCAATAAAAAAAGGAAAAATATAATAACAAAGGCAAAGGGATAGGGATAGGGATAGTTAAGTTTAAAAAGAGCATTAGAGATGGTTCTTAGTCATTTTGCCTTGATTTTAAGTATGATTTGATAAGAGAAATTAAGTTATATTCAGATCTGAAAATGAAGAATTATCAAATAATCTGAATTTTAAATTATTTAATCGAATCAGATGTAACCCCTTTAAAATATTGAATAAGTGCAAATAAACAACACATTAAAGTACATCAAAAGTGATTCAAAACTTACGTTCTCATAAAATGTTCCATCAATCCCATAATAAATAATTTTTTAAATTTATACACATTTATTAAAGTATAATACGTGTTGATAAATTTAATTATTAAATAATATATCTCTATTAATGGTAAAAATGATAAATTATGTAATTAATAATCATGGGTAGTTGGGGAAATAGAAGAGTAAAGGAAAACACTTAGGTGTTGTTTGTTCATTTTAATTGCTGAAGTCTAAAAATAAGTCTGAATGTGTCTGGAGAATTAAGAAGTAACATCTGAAAACTGAATTAGTAAAACTATTTGGTTATTGAACTGAGTGAATTGTATGAATATTGTCTATTATTCATTTTAACCCTCTCATAGAGATTATTTGTTGTTTATAATTGATAAAAGCAATATTAATATCTTTTCATTATGAATTTATTACTTATAAAATAAAAATATATAATATATTTATTATGTATATTAAATTTATTATCAGTATTTACCTAATTATTTCTATATAGTTATTTAATTATGTATTATATTTATCTTTAATTTTAAAATAATTTAGTATTGATATTATTATTTAATATATATTTATTATATTTTAGAATCTAAAAATTATTTCTTTTTATGATTACCAAATAAATTATTTATTATATTTAAATGAGGCATGCTGTTACATTTATTTTATTGATACATTTCATATTCTTATCTAATTAAAAAAAAGTTCTAGAATAAAATTTTTTTTATCAGAACAAATTTTCGAATAAAAAGAAAATTATAAGAACAAAGTAGTAGAATAAAAAAGTAATTTTAGTTGATACATATAAAATACAAATATAATTCCATTTTATTTTAATTTTTTGCATAAGAACTCATAAATGTTTTATATAAAAGTGACGAATTTAAAATATTGATTTAAAAACTCAAAATTTTATAAAAATTAATTTAGAATTTTTAAAGCTTAAATTTATTTTAAATTTTATTAAATTAAATGTACAAAAAAAGGTTAAAATAAAAAAAATTATTACCAAACACTCTAATAAAAGGATAAAATTGTTCAAAAGATGTTTCAGATGTATGTTTTAACTAATTAGCTTTAGTTTTAAAACTGATTGGTTAAGACATTTTAAGCTGCTTTCAGATATGAAGGAGAAAAATTACCAAACAGTACAATTATTAAGTTTTCTGATTAAGTTATACGAAACTCCCTTTAAGATGTTCACTAATTAAGCTCAAACAAACATGTGCGCTTGTATGGGTAATTTATTGATTTGGTTTTTATATTTTTGTAATGATTAAAGTAAAAAGTAAGAGAGAAAAGATAGATAAAAAAATTGTGGGATCAATGAGAGAGAAAAATTTAAAAACTTGGGTGTAATGTAACGGTACAAATTCGCACTACATGCGTTTGATTTTGTGGTGAATGTGATCGGTTGACCTGACATATCTCAAGGATAAATTAGAAAAATAGGGGTAAAAAACTTAAAAATCCTAAAAGGATAATTATTTTTATACTATTTTTTAAATGTCATTTATTATGAGATGGAGGGAGTTTTCTTTTGGGACGAAGGGAGTACGTAAGATCATTATCATAAAAAAAAATGGTTTTGGGGGGGGGGGGGAGAAAAAGGGGAGCACCCTTGTGCTTTTCGTAATTTTAAAATGAGCCCCATATAATTTTTTTTTTATTAGCTTCACCTCATTGGCATTAGCTGTGTTAATTGTCATCAATTGAAAAACACCAAAATAAAAGAAAAATCGTGGAGTAAAAAATAAAAAATAATAATAAGACAATTATACCCTTTTGGCCTTTTCAGATTAAAAAAATTCAAATAGAAAAAAATAAAGAATTTAATAGTCTTAATTGAATAATCCAGGGTTGTTGCTTCTTCTAGCCTCCGACCACCGCTGTCGTGACCTCCACCCATCCTTCATTAACTCCAACGATCGGCGACGAATCACACCCATCGCAAACAAATTTAGCAAATCCATCACCAACAGAAATCAGAAACTCATTTAAAAACCCATCACATATCCATCTCACCCTCACTTGTCTCCACCCTCTCTTCAACGCCCCGGCTCCTTTCCTTCCCCCATAATCACCCATTACACTCCTACCATCGTCACTCAACACTACTAAAAATAGGCAAAATAGCGACTAACAAGTCAATCGATATTTTTTATTTTAGCGACTGCATGACATGGACAATAACGACTGACTCAGTCGCTTGATGTTAGTTGTTATTAGCGAGTGCCTTATCTAGTTAGTCGCTATTTAGCGAGTAACAGGTTGCTCGCTAATTTCAATTTTATTAATTTGAGTTTTTTAATTTCAGATTAATAAATCATTTATTTAGATTTTATACAAATAATATTCAAATTATAATTAATTAATTAATATTCATATTATATAAAATTAATTAATATTTTTTATTTCATATTATTTAATAATTATATTTTAATATAATAATTATATTTAACAATTTCATATTACAATTTTTTAAATATTAAATAAATTTTCAGATTATTAATTAATAATTTCCATTCATTTCATATATTACTATTTATATATTAAAATAATACAAAATAATCACAAAATTAGAAATAAGTCACAAAAATTTCAAAATATATCACAAAAAATATTTTAAAAAATTATAAAATCAATCACTATGGCATGTTAATCACATATTCGATTGGAAATTTAAGAGTGTGTGTGTGTGAACATATGAGTGTGTGTGTGTGTGTGTGTGTGTGAAAAAGAGAGAGATTGGGGGAAGCTAAATTACCTGAGAGAGGGGATGAAGAACGACGGCCGGAGAGTGAGGAATCAACGGTGGAAGCTCGATATTGCCGGAGAAAGCTCAAAATCGCCGCAACTCAACGTTTATGAGAGAGAAGGAGGTTATAAGGGTTCGATTGAATTAGGGGAGAAGACATGTGATTTATATATTGAAATATAGCAACTGACTTAATCGTTAAAGTTACTCGCTAAATCATAAATCAATCGCTAATATTATATAGCGATTAACATTAATTAGCGACTAACAGTCAGTCGCTATATCCTATATATGTTAGTCGCTAAATAGCGATTGACTTATCAGTCGCTATCAAACTGTTTTCTAGTAGTGCATAGATCTACTTGTTTCTTGCTTCCACCCCTTTCACCTCTCATCCAAACTAACCCCGTCCCTTTTCCATCACCTTAGAAACACCCAAACCCATCCCCAAATCTCTCTCGATTTCTTCAATTAGGCAGTTACTGCTGTTGAAGCAATTGTTGTTGTGATGAGGAGACGGAGACTACTGAGACAGGTTCGAAGTTGAAGGAGAGGGCATGTCGGATCGATGTCGTGTTTGGGTTATGTAGTGTTGGAACTTCCATGGGGGTTTGGATTGGTTTTGGGGATGTCATGCCCCCGTGATATTTTCGTGGGTATTGACGAGGGAGAGACCAAAAGGCAAGAAGTTGTGAGATTTGGAGGAATCTTCAATCATGCAGATCTTTCAGAAGCATCAGGAAGTCAAGAATGTTTTGAACGGCTTTAGCAACAACTTTAGGATAAATAACACCTACCCAAGTTGTTTTCATGTCTCTGGTTCTGGTAATGTTAGACCTTCTAGGTCTCTCTCTCATTAATATCTCTCTCTATGCTGCAAATTAAAATTCGGTACGTTGAGGGGAGGGCAAGAAATGATTCAATTTGATTTGTTCATGATTTTTATTGATTTGACTGTGATTTTGTCGGGGGAGAAGAAGAACGGGAAAAAGAAGGAGGATGATAAGAACGGGAAAAGGAAATTGTCAGGGACGAGGGAGGGGGAGGGCTAACATCTGATTTTCTTTCTCCCTTTTTATTTTTTAATTTTGGTTAAATTTTAATGGGGGTAATTTGATCTTTATAAGCTCAATCGTTAGAAAAAATGAATGACCACTAACGATTTTTTTGAGAGGGAGATGAAGACCAACAAAAGAAAATATATGGGATTCATTTCAAAATTACTAAAAGTAAAGGGGTTTTCCCCTTTAACCCTAAAAACAAACGCTAAAAACCATGTGATAAAATCATAATCATAAAAAAAGTGGAAAATTTAAAAAACTAAGGATATAGACGGATCATGTTACTCAACTTGGAAGTAGGAGCCAATAAGGATTACATGAATGTGACCCTTCAACATTATATTAAAAATGCAATGTATTTGACGCTTGCAAATTTGCCCTTCCGATTGCCCAGACTTCTACTTCTGTTATTTCCATGTCCTAAAAGTCAAGTAGAAATTATTTGCATGATAATTCTCATCAAAAAGTATTTAAGGGTATTTGTTAATAATCTTAGGTCTCTTCTGATTAAGGTCACCAGCAATAAATAATATTATTAATAATTTTAAAATTAAGAATGTAATTATTACGTAGTCACAGTTATTAATTGATAAGAATAAATTTGGATTAGATTTTAATACCCAATTTATCCTTCTTAATAGTAATATCTGGACGAGAGTGATTTTATTTAAACCCTTTATTAATAGCATCCTCATTGATCATATGCATTATAGTTCTAATCCCATCCCTTCCATTCCAAACTGCCTCTAAAAATATAGTAAATCATTTATATATATTGGAAAATATCAAAGTGCAATAAATAGTACTAATTATTAATGCTCAATTATTAAATTTTTTTCAATTTTTATATTTAAATTGTTATTTATTAGTAATTACTACATTTAAACAGCAAGATCCATTTTCAGATTTAAATACTAATTAAGCAACAATCAGACAGTTGCCGTTGGCCGCATAAAACAGCCGGAAGTAATTTTCTTACTACTACTAGACTAGACTGTTGGCCGCGTATTAATTTCAGGAGTAATTAAAATACTATACTCTTAAAACATTGCAATTTTCGTCACGCCTTCCGTCATGGTATATTCTAGTCAACTCCTCCTTACCTAAACCTGCCGTTTGTTTCCTAGTAACTGCTAACGATTTTTGGATCTAATTTTATAATCCCCGAAATTGAGTTTTAGCATGCTACCATGGAGGTTTAGAATATATATATACTCCTAGTTTCATGATTATGAGTACTATTTTATTATCAAAATTATTTTGTGTTTTAAGTTGTGTAAATCTAAAGTAGTGCATTTAAGAAGAATTAGTATGTTAAAAATAGAGTTCTTAATTTGTCATATGACATAATAATAATGTGTTGGAGTATTGATGCATTAACAATAATGACTGATTCAATGATGATGTACAATTTAATCGATCGTGATTATGTGAAAAAAAGTGTATGATTTGTACGCTTTGAAATTATCAAAAGCTCTCATAGTCCTACTACCTCCTCCTACCTACTTTGCCGTACAACCTTCTTCTCTAATTTATATATCTTAAATACGGGCATACACTAGTAGATCAATAAATTAAAAAACAATGCTAGAGGCATAAATTAAAAAAAAAAGTATAAAGAAAATGGCACAAAAGCTCAAATATCATATTTTTACTAGTGTAATTTTTTTTTGCGATATAATTTTCAAAATTTTTAAATCAAATTAAGCTAACAAAAATAATTTTGTAAACTTTTTATACACTTCTCTTTAGTAATATTCCCCCCCCCCCCAAAAAAAAAAAAAATTATTTTTGTCTCGGAGACTTTGTTTAAGGTACCCAAACTTTTGAGTTAAAACTTCAACAAATCTTCTTCATATTTTATTTCACTTTATAAAATGTTTGAGAGAATTTTTTTTTAGTTATTTATATTTTCTAGCACTTTATGTCTACCACAAATTATATGTTTTTGTACCGATAAAACTATCATATTTCATCATAGACAATTAAATTTCGAACAAAAATAAATATTTTTACGTTAAATTTTGAAATTCGACTACTCAAATGAAATGTCCCAAAATAAAACAGAGAACTTTTTGCCCTGAATGGAGGAAGTATATTAAAATTTGAGAAAATATTAATAAATTTTCTTTAATATTATAAAACTGTAACAATAACTAGTAAATGTTTATCTAAGTAATATTAGTATAATTGATGTTTTAGAATCTAAAATATAATAAGTATAAAACAAATATTTAATTAAAATTGAATTTAATTAAAGAACCAAAAAACTTAAAATGAAAAGATTATTTTGGGAAGATAGAAGTATTAGCAATTCTATAACTTTCAAACTCTTTGATGCCAATTTCTATTCTCATTGCCCTCTGTCAGTACTTATGATGTTAAAAAACATTGCATAGCTGGTAACAGCATGAAATACTTATGGTATTAATTTATTGAACATTCACGTTTGATAGGGTTCACTAATAAAGTGTACTATTATTAGTAATTTTTAATAGATATTTAGTCGCCATTTAGCTAAATTATTAATAATATTAGTAAATTCATAGAAGCCACTTATACCTCCATTTACCCTTATTAATAATACTTTGGTGGAGGTGGTATTATTTATAATCCGTATAAATAAAATACGGGAATCTAGTTTTAGTAATAAGTTGTATTAATAATTGTGCTACCAAATATCAAATTATCATTGAATCATGCTACATACACTGCACATGTATACAAAATAATATACCGCCCTGCATTGAGGAGTTGTACTGTACACCATTATGATGTACAGTGGTACACATTTTGTGTACATGTACGGTATACCAATCATTTTTTTATTATTAATTATTATTAGTAACCTCACTAATAGTGACCTTATTAATACTACTACTTATACCTCAATTCCAAACGTGTGATTCTTAGCAAGATCTTATGTTGGAAATACACTTATTACATTATCCTAAATGGAAAATAATTTCCATAATTTCAATAATATAATAAGTATTGAGAATTATACTAGTACATGTTATGATTTTTACCAGAATTCTCGTAATTATGGAGGAACATAATATCTAATGAATTTCGTAATTAAGGAATTTTCACATTTCATCAACAGGCGAAACGTTACAGAATTGTAAAAGCAAAATGCTACCAAAGTATCTTAAAGGCATTTGTTAAAAATTTGGAAAACAAAAATTTTAAGATAAATGAAAAATTAGCAATGAAAACAATATATATATATATATATTTTTTTTTTGGCCCCAAATATTAAAACTTTTATTCTTGTATCTCAGTAAATGCCCAATACAAGTTAGGAGGACTTATTTATAAATTTGTTAGTAAGGCATATTTGGTGCACAAGATTTATTAGAAGAAGTAAATTAATTTTCATGCAATATTGTTTATTTAATTACCCCCTCAATATTTTCATATACATGTTACTCCTACTTGCTTAAATGATACTCCCTCCGTTTCGATTTAATTATTCCTTATAGTGACATTTCGCTTTCAGGACAAGTAAAATAAAACATAAAGAGTACTATCAATTTTAAATTATTAATTTATACTTTCTAAAATTTTATACAATTTTTTAATTGTTTACATCACGTTTCCATAAATACTCACGTACATGAATTAGATCAGCAATGCGATATCATGTAATAATATTTATGATATAATATGTAAAATAAAAAGTGTATATGATATAATACGTAAAATAAAAAATAAGATCAAGATGATAAAAATAATAAAATTTATAAAAAAATTAAAAATCAAATATCAAAAATATCGAATTCATAACCAGACCTAAGCGAAAAAAAAAGTTTCATTTATGCCGTCTAATATCAACAAAGTTTATATGCAGTTTTATCAAAGGAAATTATTTCCGGGAACACAAATGGAAAAGTCAAAAACGAATTTTACTCCTCTCTCTCGCCAGGCTTGGAACCGAGCCTAGTGGCGGCTCAGGCTAATTTTAACCAATCCCCCAAAACCAAACCACCCAAATTGGCTAAACAGGGTCCCGCCATGAGCGGTTGTCGCGTGCCGCATAGACTCCACATATACACGTGGCAACCCAAAGCCAAATTTCGAGCTGTCACGTCATCAAACCAAAAAAAAAATAAAAACCCGACTGGGTAAATTCGGTCCCCTCCCGCCATCTCCACCAAAAAAGTGTGGTCCCCACACCGCCCCTGGGTTGTACAGTATGAGTAAACTTTCTCTCACACACACTTAAAAACACACACACAACAACAGCTATACATTAAGCTCTTTCCAACCCTCAAAAGTCTATAAATCCAACGCAAAAACTGCCTCGCCGAGGACGAACTAAACCAGAGAGTTGCTCTTTGTCGGCCACAGCAGTTGCAGACTCTCTCTCCTCTCTCTACCCTCGTTTGTTCTTCTCTCTCTCTCTCTCTCTCTCTCTCTCTCTCTCTCTCTCTCTCTCTCTCTCTCTCTCCATCGTTATATATATAGGCCCTCCTCTGTATCCATATCTGAACTTTTCCCCGATAATTCGGCTGTTCAGTTTTATTCGTTCTCCAACTCAAATCATCACCCGGATACGGATTCCTCCGTATAAAACCCTAATTTCATCAAAAATTCTCTATCCAATCTCCTTCCTCTTTATATTAATCCGATCCAAATAAAAGAGAATCAGGATTTCCTTTGTTTTAAACGCCGTTTCTAAAAGGATCTGAACTCTGAAACTCTAAAATTAAGAAAATCAGCTGTGCACAACTGTTAATTATTGTATAATTTTGCTTTTTAATCCGTAATGTCGGCGGCTGCGGCTTCGAGTACGTCTCTTTCGGCTCGGACCAAAACCGACTCGACGCGGTCGCTGCTCAGGCCTTCTGGTCCTGCTAACCGTCGTCAGTTGAATCTGCTTCCGTTGGGCCGGGTCGGTGCTGGTAGAGCTAGGGCTGCCAGCGGTGGTTCCGTTGCGAAACAGTCGAGTCTGTTGGACAGGAAGTTTTATGGGAGTTCGTTGCGGGGGTCGGCGTTGGGGAAGCTGCATCTGTGGCAGTCCGACGGACCGTGTCGAGATCCGAAGCTTAGGACGGTTGTGCGATCCGCATTGTCTCTGGTACCGGAGAAGCCGCTCGGTCTCTACGATCCCTCGTTTGATAAGGACTCGTGTGGGGTTGGTTTTGTTGCTGAATTGTCCGGTCAAGGGAGCCGGAAAACGGTAAATAAAGTTATTTAATAAATAAATATATATTAAAGAAGCTGTCTTTCTTGTTCAAATTAATCTGTGATGGTGGTGGAGTAAATTAAAAAACTGACTTGTTATTTTTGGGTGAATAAATTTGGGTGTGAACTGAAGGTGACGGACGCCGTAGAGATGTTGGTGAGGATGTCGCACAGAGGCGCGTGTGGGTGTGAGACGAATACAGGTGATGGTGCTGGAATTCTTGTGGGCCTCCCTCACGACTTCTTCACTGAGGTATCTTTCTCTTACCATACGATAAATGATCTGTATTTTATTTCGTTCCCTCCTGGCATATATGTGTGGATTAAGTCTTAACTTTCTGAATTTTGGCAATTTGTATACTTTAGGTTGATGATTGCCTGCTTTCTTTATGATTTTGCTCTGTTTACTGGGAATTTGAGAAAGAATGCGGATTGTTTTTTTTTTTTAAAGTATATTTTTGTGTGTTTTCAGAAAATTTCACCCAGAAATCTTTCAAGCTAAATGCCAATTATCTTGTTAATATAGTTTTCTGATAGAATTTAAGGTTGGATTTTTGGATTTTGAATTAAAATGTATATCGCATTTGAAAGCAACAAAAGAACTGGACTGATTTAGATGCATCATTTTAGCATGAGTTGGGACTCACTTCAACAGTGAAGTTATTTTCTAGTGGCGAGTTGTGAGATTGAGTTTAGTTAAATGATTGACTTGAATTGCTTTGTTTATTTTGTTACATTTATCAGGTTTCTAAAGATGTTGGGTTTGAACTACCACCACCAGGGAAGTATGCTGTGGGCATGTTCTTTTTGCCTACTTCTGATAGTCGAAGGGAACAAAGCAAAATTGTATTTACAAAGGTACCTTCTTTTCTGTGTATTACCAAGTCTCATATGACTATATGACTTTGGATGGCACCCCATCTGAATTTTTGTTGTTGTAAACATATATCTGGTCCTGGCGCCTTCTATTGGAATGGCAGATGCACTTTTACTTTTTCCCAGTTTTATTGGTTTTCCAAATTGCGATTCTAAGTTAATAGCCTTTTGTCTGCAGGTTGCGGAGTCCCTTGGTCATACAGTTCTTGGTTGGCGCCCTGTCCCAACAGATAACTCTGGATTGGGCAAGTCTGCTTTACAGACAGAGCCAATCATTGAACAAGTGTTTCTTACACCTAGTCCCAGGGCAAAAGGCGATTTTGAGCAGCAGGTGAAGTTTTAATTCTGTTCAATCTGAATTTAAGTGTTTGATTCTCTTCTATTTATTTATTGATTTGGAGTTGCAGACCTCTTGTTTAATTTGTATTTTTTGCATAAACATTGTCATGTCTCTTTTTTCCACAGATGTATATATTAAGGAGGGTTTCAATGGTAGCTATCCGAGCTGCGCTGAACCTCCAACATGGTGCTGTTAAGGACTTCTACATTTGCTCCCTTTCCTCGAGGTTAGTTACTTTTCTGAAGGCCTGATTAGAACATGAGAGCAGTTTATTTTGCTTGCTTAAGGTCATACGTTTGATTTATTTGACTTGGCTTTGCAGGACTGTTGTATACAAAGGTCAGTTGAAGCCTAATCAGTTGAAGGAGTATTACTATGCAGATCTAGGCAATGAAAGGTTTACGAGCTACATGGCCCTGGTAAATATTTTTTTCTTAGAACCTTTTACTTTGTCACTGACTTCACACTTCAACAACGAACAGCATGGGATCAACCGGTTAACTGAAGAGATGCAAGGTTGAGAAAAGACTTCTGAGGCATTGAAGTATGATGATCTCTTAAGTTCTTCCACTCCCTTGATTATTATATGAATTTGGATGCGGGATTGGATTCTGGGTGAGTTGGTAATGAACCTCATTATGACGTACATCATGTTTCTAGAAACTTGGTGCAATGTTCTCTATGATCAGTTCTTGAAGATGAAACTTCCGATTTAGTGGTGAAAAAGTTGTTTTTGGTCAAGGTCGTCTAAGGTTTCAATGGAGTTTTGTACTGGCACTGCCGTGTATTGCTTTAGGTTGCTTGTACGCAAGATTGTTTGAAAGTAGTTCCTAACTTGTCTATGACGTGTATGAAATTTGCAGGTTCATTCCCGGTTTTCAACAAATACTTTTCCTAGCTGGGATCGTGCTCAGCCTATGCGTGTCTTGGGCCACAATGGGGAAATTAATACTCTTCGTGGCAATGTAAATTGGTAAGTGTTGGGATACTGTTTTGGTTTTTCATATCTAAAGGTTATGTATCAGCACAATCAATCCTTCATTTAGTACTCCCTCCATCTCAAAATGAGTGTCGAAGTAGTAGATATGCATTACGAATTTGAGTTGACATTCAGATTTGAGTTTGCATGAATACAACTATTTCTTCAGATGACAGTTTGTGCTTGAAAAAGGTGGTCATTCACTTTTCAAATGAAAATTTGGATTGTACTTTGACCATTAAAATACTGTAGATACTTCACGGAAATGGTTTCAAGTTGGCGTATCCACTCAAATGAGCACTGGGAGTTTTCGCTGGTCATAAATAAGCAGTTTTAATTGCGTTCCATTTTTCTTCTTTTACTTGCGCCATAGATTTGATTAATGCATGATATCTTTCTTTAGGATGAAGGCACGTGAAGGGCTTCTGAAATGCAAAGAGCTTGGCCTATCAAAGAATGAGTTGAAGAAACTTCTGCCCATTGTAGATGCCAGCTCGTCTGATTCAGGTTAGCATTTTATGGCTTCTATCTCATGTATTTCCTCCAGCAATAGTGTATAGAGTAAAAAAGAAAGAAAATGCTGATTCATCATACCAACGTGACTGTTTCTATGGACCAATGCAAGATCCTGATATTTGCTTTTTGCAATCAACCAGTTTGTATACTCGTCTATTTCTGCTGTCATTTGAATAGTTCCCTTTTCCTTCTTTCAGGTTCTTTTGATGGTGTCCTCGAGCTTCTAGTGCGAGCTGGAAGAAGTCTTCCAGAAGCTATGATGATGATGATCCCTGAAGCTTGGCAGAATGATAAGAACATGGATCCTAGTCGGAAGGCCTTGTATGAATACTTTTCAGCTCTCATGGAACCTTGGGATGGGCCTGCTCTAATTTCATGTATGAGTTCGAGATGATTCCATTTTATTTTGTTCTTATTTGTACATGTTGGTTTGCTGATGTAAGCAATCATTTTGCAGTTACTGATGGGCACTATCTTGGAGCTACTCTGGACAGAAATGGTCTGCGCCCAGGGCGTTTTTATGTCACTCACAGCGGAAGAGTTATAATGGCAAGTGAAGTTGGAGTTGTTGATATTCCTCCTGAAGATGTAGCTAGGAAAGGAAGGCTTAACCCTGGCATGATGCTTCTTGTGGATTTTGAGAAGCATGTTGTTGTAGATGATAAAGCCCTGAAAAAACAGTATTCACTAGCAAGACCTTATGGCGAGTGGCTTAAAAGGCAAAAGATAGAACTCAAGAACATAGTTGATTCTGTTAGAGTATCTGATAGGGTCTGTCCACCTATATCAGGAGTATTGCGAGTAAGTATACTGCTTTCCTGTGTCTTCTTTGTCAATTATTTCTAACTTCCTTTCATCATTTTCACTTAAACTGGTTTCAACTACTGCTATATTTAGGCATCTAATGAGGATGACAACATGGAAAATATGGGTATTCATGGTCTCTTAGCTCCACTGAAGGCATTTGGGTATGTTTATTCCGTGACTATGCTTGTGGTATGTATATCCTTCATTTCTTTGGTTAGTTGATTCAACCGGCTTGGTAATGCAGTTACACTGTTGAAGCCTTGGAGATGCTGTTACTACCAATGGCAAAAGATGGTGTTGAGGCCCTGGGTTCGATGGGAAACGATGCACCGTTGGCAGTGATGTCTGACAGAGAGAAACTCACGTTTGAATACTTTAAGCAAATGTTTGCTCAAGTTACAAATCCTCCTATTGATCCTATCCGGGAGAAGATAGTTACTTCGATGGAATGCATGGTTGGTCCAGAGGGAGATCTCACAGAGACAACTGAAGAACAGTGCCACAGGCTCTCACTTAAAGGGCCACTTCTGTCCATTGAGGAAATGGAAGCAATCAAGAAGATGAACTACCGAGGTTGGCGCAGCAGAGTTCTCGATATCACTTTTTCTAGAGAGCGCGGAAAGAAGGGTTTGGAGGAGACCCTTGATAGAATCTGTTCTGAAGCACATGATGCAATTAAGGAGGGTTATACAACCTTGGTGCTTTCTGATAGAGGTACTGTGTTTTTGCAACTCAAGGAGATCTTATATAGAGAATGTATATGCATATATGTCATTGTTTGATGGACATCCTCTGTTACATGGATGGAGTATTATGTACACATTCACATATAAACACTTACCTAGATACACATATCCCGTCTTCAATTTATTGTAGCACTTATTAAGTTTTCCTACTCTGCAGCCTTTTCATCGAAGCGTGTGGCTGTTAGCTCCCTTTTGGCTATTGGTGCTGTCCACCAGCATCTAGTTAAGAAGCTTGAGAGGACTAGGGTTGCCTTGATTGTTGAATCTGCTGAACCTCGTGAAGTGCATCATTTCTGTACACTAGTTGGATTTGGTGCAGATGCTATCTGTCCATATTTGGCTGTAGAAGCCATCTGGAGACTGCAGGTTGATGGAAAGATCCCAGCCAAGGCTAGCGGTGAGTTTTACTCAAAGCAAGAGCTGGTCAAGAAGTACTACAAAGCCAGTCACTATGGTATGATGAAGGTTCTTGCTAAGATGGGAATATCCACTTTGGCCTCGTACAAGGGTGCTCAGATTTTTGAGGCAGTAGGTTTGTCTACAGAAGTAATGGAGAGGTGCTTTGCTGGAACTCCTAGCAGAGTGGAAGGAGCAACATTTGAAGCGCTTGCCAATGATGCTCTTCAATTACACGAGGTAGCATTTCCAACACGAGCCTTCCCTCCTAAAAGTGCAGAAGCGGTAGCACTGCCTAATCCTGGTGATTATCACTGGAGGAAAGGAGGAGAAGTTCATTTGAATGATCCCCTAGCAATAGCGAAGCTGCAAGAAGCGGCTCGAGGTAACAGTGTGGCTGCATATAAGGAGTACTCAAAGCGCATTCAGGAATTGAACAAGAACTGCAATTTAAGGGGACTTCTGAAGTTTAAAGAGGCAGAGGCGAAGGTTCCTTTGGAGGAAGTGGAACCAGCTAGTGAAATCGTGAAAAGGTTTGTTACTGGAGCCATGAGTTATGGATCGATATCACTGGAAGCACACACCACCCTTGCCATGGCTATGAACAAAATTGGGGGGAAGTCTAATACTGGTATGTCCTCGAAATAAATGCAAGGAATACTTTTACCCCAAGTTGCATTGGTATCCCTACTTTGTCCATACTATCTTACAGAGAATTTATAGCAGATCTTATATCCTTGTAGCATGATTCCTTTTTTTTTTTTGCCTAGTCATTATGTTACTTTCCGATTCCTGGCATTTACTCTTGAAATCTTTTATTTAGGTGAGGGAGGTGAGAATCCATCTCGAATGGAGCCTCTTCCAGATGGTTCAATGAATCCAAGGAGGAGTGCTATTAAGCAGGTTGCAAGTGGTAGATTTGGAGTCTCTAGTTATTACCTGACCAATGCTGATGAGTTACAGATAAAAATGGCTCAGGTAAAACTTCAATGTCACATGCTTACTTGAATATTTCTTTTCAATGCATATCAGCTTGTACATTCCTAGTAGCCCCTGTATTCCTGTTGGAACAGAGGTTTCTCTTGTTTATGAATTTATGTTCATGGGCAGATGATGCTGAGTCTGCAAAGCACCTCTAGGTGTCTTTGCTTCTTTAAGTGATACCTACATTTGGCATTTGGTGAGGTTAAATATGAACCAAACTTGTTTACCCCATGTGGATTGTGTGTATTACTAAACTGGGCTGAATTTTCACAGGGAGCAAAGCCTGGTGAAGGTGGTGAACTTCCTGGTCACAAGGTTATTGGTGACATTGCACTCACCAGGAATTCAACTGCTGGGGTGGGATTAATTAGTCCCCCTCCCCATCATGACATCTATTCGATTGAAGATCTTGCTCAACTGATTCATGATTTGAAGGTTTGTATGGTTACTGTTGCCATTGGAGCACCTATTTTGATCTTGAAACTGTGTATAATTGCTGCTTAAGTGGGATTGTGTGTATTCATCCAACAGTTAAACTAAGAACTTAGCGTCTGAAGTAGGAAGAAATACTTATACGATCAGTATTTTTTTTGTCATGACGATACCTTACACCTTTCTGTCTTGCCTTGCAGAATGCCAATCCATCTGCTCGAGTAAGTGTGAAGTTGGTTTCTGAGGCTGGTGTTGGAGTAATTGCTAGTGGGGTTGTGAAGGGGCATGCCGATCATGTCTTGATATCAGGTCATGATGGAGGTACTGGGGCTTCTAGGTGGACAGGGATTAAGAGTGCTGGGCTTCCATGGGAACTTGGTCTTGCGGAGACCCACCAAACTCTAGTAGCTAATGATCTTCGTGGAAGAACAGTTCTCCAGACGGATGGCCAGCTGAAAACGGGTAGAGATGTGGCCATAGCTGCTCTCCTTGGTGCTGAGGAGTTTGGTTTCAGCACTGCGCCCCTCATAACACTTGGCTGCATCATGATGCGGAAATGCCATAAAAACACTTGTCCTGTCGGTATAGCAACCCAGGACCCTGTCCTTAGAGAAAAATTTGCAGGTGAGCCTGAACACGTTATAAATTTCTTCTTCATGCTAGCAGAGGAGATGAGAGAGATCATGTCTCAGATTGGATTTCGGACAGTCACCGAAATGGTAGGACGTGCGGATATGCTTGAAGTGGATAAAGAACTTACGATGAATAATGAGAAACTAAAGACTATTGATCTCTCTTTATTACTTAGACCAGCGGCTGACATCCGGCCAGATGCTGCCCAAGTTTGTATACAAAAGCAAGATCATGGTTTGGACATGGCTTTGGATCAAAAACTAATAAGCCTCTCCAAACCTGCTTTAGAAAAAGGTCTTCCTGTATACATTGAAACGCCAATCTGCAACGTGAATCGGGCAGTGGGAACAATGCTTAGCCATGAAGTGACAAAGCGTTACCACAGAGCGGGCCTTCCTGCAGACACAATCCATGTTAAACTTAACGGCAGTGCCGGCCAAAGTGTTGGAGCTTTTCTCTGCCCTGGAATCACTCTGGAGCTTGAAGGTGATAGTAATGACTATGTTGGGAAAGGATTATCAGGTGGCAAGATTGTAGTTTATCCTCCGAAAGGCAGTGGATTTGACCCGAAGGAGAACATTGTCATTGGCAATGTGGCACTTTATGGGGCAACTACCGGGGAAGCTTACTTTAATGGGATGGCGGCAGAAAGGTTCTGTGTTCGTAATTCAGGGGCTAAAGCTGTTGTGGAAGGTGTTGGTGATCATGGATGTGAATACATGACTGGAGGGACTGTTGTTGTGTTAGGAAAAACCGGGAGGAATTTTGCTGCTGGCATGAGTGGAGGAGTTGCTTATGTCTTTGATGTGGACTCAAAGTTCCGGTCTAGATGCAATGCTGAGCTGGTTGATCTTGATAAAGTTGAAGATGAAGATGATATTATGACTCTTAGAATGATGATCCAGCAACATCAGCGACATACAAACAGCCAACTGGCAAAAGAAGTACTTGCAGACTTTGATGATCTTTTACCAAAGTTCATTAAAGTATTCCCAAGGGATTATAAGCGGGTGCTTGCGAGCATGAAAGAAGAGAAAATTGCCAAAAATGCTGCTGAAGAAGCTGAAATTAGAGAGGAGGAAGAGTTAATGGAGAAAGATGCTTTCCAAGAACTTAAGAAGTTGGTAGCAAAATCAATAAGCGAGAAAGTGAATCAGGTTAAGTTTCTGTTTAACTATCAACTTATGCGTGTTAGATACTTTTCTTGTTTACATCTTACAATTCTTCATGTTTTGAGGATCGGGAAGGTTTGCATGGTACTTTAAGAAAGATAAATGTAATTTTGAAGAACAAACAAACAAAAAAACATCTGGTTTCAAAAGGCAGTTTCATTTTGAGCACCTGAGTTTTGCCTGTCGACATGTGGTTGAGGATGTCCAAAAGTTTGTGGAGGAGACAGAAACATCATTGGTTTTATGTATAACTCCCAAGCAATTGGTGACTTCGTAGGCGTCTTCTATCTGTCGAACATTTCTTTTCCCCAGGCACATAAGATTCTTTTGGCCGTGTGTGTGGGACAGCCATATTATTGAAACAATAATATGTTGTCAGATGAATAATTTAAACAAAAGCAGATCAGTTTAAAACTCTTTTGCTTTAGAAAACTTCTAATTATTTAGGGATTCAGCAACCCAATCACAGATCTGGAGCTGACAAGGACCTTATATTATTGCTTTTGAGTGTTATGGTCTCATTACATTTTTTGTATTCACAGGTGGAAAATACTGTACAGGTGGAAGAGACTGAACCATCCGACAGACCAAGTGAGGTTCCAGATGCTGTCAAACATCGCGGTTTTGTTGCTTATGAGCGTCAGGGCGTGTCGTACCGGGATCCTACGATTAGAATGAGTGATTGGAATGAAGTTATGGAAGAGACAAAACCTGGTCCTCTTTTGAAGACACAATCTGCCCGCTGTATGGACTGTGGTACTCCCTTCTGTCATCAGGTATGTATATTGCTTCTGACTGGTAAATGGTGTATTTGGACTCCATAAAGTATTTGAAATAACTTCGCTTAAAACTTTTCAGGAGAACTCAGGATGTCCCCTTGGGAATAAAATACCTGAGTTTAATGAATTAGTGTACCAAAATAGATGGCGAGAGGCATTAGACCGGCTGCTGGAGACTAATAACTTCCCAGAGTTCACTGGCCGAGTGTGCCCTGCCCCTTGTGAAGGTTCTTGTGTGCTAGGCATTATTGAAAATCCTGTCTCCATCAAAAGCATTGAGTGCTCAATCATAGATAAAGCCTTCGAGGAGGGTTGGATGGTGCCTCGGCCACCCCTTAAGAGGACAGGGTAGCCTTTCTAATTCTTCTGCGTAGACAGATTCTATTTGAATTTTTTTGAGCTCCACGCTTCAATGCTAGTCATTTTGGAAACTAAATTCTAATTCAATCCTGCAGAAAAAGAGTTGCTATTGTCGGGAGTGGACCATCTGGCTTAGCTGCAGCTGATCAGTTAAACAGAATAGGTCATTCCGTGACTGTGTTTGAGCGAGCTGATCGAATTGGTGGACTTATGATGTATGGGGTCCCTAACATGAAGACCGACAAATTAGATGTAGTTCAAAGACGGGTTGACCTCATGACAAAGGAAGGGGTGAATTTTGTGGTTAATGCTAATGTTGGAATTGATCCAGCATATTCCTTTGATCGGCTTCGTGAGGACAATGATGCCATTGTTTTGGCAGTTGGTGCCACAAAGCCAAGGTCCGTGATGTATTATGTATGACGACATGTTTTATATGATATCAACTTATAAAGTATTGTAGATTTTTGGTTATATGACAATTTGCCTGCTTTGGTTTCTACTTAACTTGCTGAAACTTCTCATTGGCAGAGACCTTCCTGTTCCTGGACGAGAATTATCAGGTGTTCATTTTGCAATGGAATTCCTTCATGCGAATACTAAAAGCCTGCTCGATAGCAATCTTCAGGATGGCAACTATATCTCAGCGAAGGGTAAGAAGGTAGTTGTGATTGGTGGAGGTGACACTGGCACCGATTGCATAGGCACTTCTATCAGACATGGTTGCAGCAACATTATAAATCTTGAGCTTCTGCCTGAGCCACCACGGACAAGGGCTCCTGGCAACCCCTGGCCACAGGTTTGACTCTTTCCTTATTTTCAGCTTGTTGTTAGTGTAGTAATTACAGCCGTGCTCGACACTTCTGATATGCTCCCTCTTTCCCCTAAAATGACTTCTAAAACTTCTACTTTAGAAGTCGCACATTTTTAATAGTACTCGGAAGCACGCATTTCTCAAGGTGAGAAGTGTACAAAAATGTCATGAAACCTTTGTTGGCTTAATGTGATTTGACTAAAAAAATTGTGGCCCTTATTGCTAGGGAAAATTACACCAATAGAAAAATGTCAACTAGGCTTTTTTGTGTACACCCTCTTTGAAAAATTGCTTAAAACTCGAAAAGTTGGTCTTCATTTGTGACAAATTAAAACGTAATGTATGAACATACTTGTGAGATATTTGTAGATTAGTACTAGTGGATTTGTTTTCTTCTTTTAAGAAACAAGCAGCTCACCGTTCTACATTTCTCTCCCTTGGTGGGCTCATCAAGTCTTTTAGATGTGTAACTCCCTTCGTGCATGCAGAGATTTGGAATGAGTTAGAATTATTAATTTGTTAAAACTATTAAGCATGAATTATTTTAGATGGGAATTTGTGCTATTCAATGGAACTTGTTTAATAAGACTAACCCTGGAAATATTATCATTAGGTTTGTTCTATACAGCAATAGAGTGTCTGGGCAGAACTTGCTCAGTTAATTTCATTTAGTTCTATATTGATGCTGATGAAGATTTGTTCATATCTTTGGTTTACAGTGGCCTCGCATATTCCGCGTTGATTATGGGCACCAGGAAGCTGCTACAAAATTTGGCAAAGACCCAAGGTCGTATGAGGTGCTGACTAAACGCTTTATTGGTGATGATAATGGGGTTGTGAAAGGATTGGAGATAGTACGTGTCAATTGGGAGAAGGATGCAAGCGGGAGGTTCCAGTTCAAAGAAGTTGAAGGTTCGGAGGAGATAATTGAGGCTGACCTAGTTCTACTCGCAATGGGATTTCTCGGTCCCGAGTCGGTGAGTATTTTTATACCTCAACTGTAACTTGAACAAATTCGTCTTACTGAACTAGTTCAAATCTGAAAAACTTGGCTTGTGCTTTTTAATTTCTTCCAGACAGTAGCCGACAAACTTGGCTTAGAGAGGGACACCAGATCAAACGTGAAGGCCGAATATGGTCGATTCGCAACCAATGTAGATGGGGTGTTTGCAGCTGGGGATTGCCGGCGTGGGCAGTCGTTGGTGGTATGGGCCATCTCAGAAGGTAGGCAAGCGGCATCACAGGTTGATAAATACCTCATGAAAGAAGAGAGTTTAGAAAGTTTACAGGAAGGCGTTTCCGGGAGGCAACAGGATAGCAGCAGCAGCAGCAGCAGCAAACAGGCGGTTAGGACATAGATGATGATGATCAGTTATTGGTTTAGTATTTATATTAGATGTGAAATAGCCATTAGCTCTGATTTCTCCGTGGAAGTTCAGTTGTTTGTGTGGTTAGGACCCGAAGTCACAGAAAGGTTAGGAGTGTGAGTGAAAAGTGTTTGCTCCTTTTGTTTATAACTTTGTTTTTTTTTTTTTTCTTCCCTTGTTCGAAGAAGGTTAGTAAAGAAACCTTCTGGTTGAAAGGAATAAATGTACAGTTTAGTTTCTTCTATTTTCTCAATCGAAATTGATGTGAGAATTTGTTGGTCATGGATATTAGTTTTTTTTTTCCTTCTTTTTAAGCAATGCGAATTTCCTTTTTATTTTATTTTTTGCATTGTATTCTTTCTATATCCTTTTATAGAGTTTCAGCATAGGTTGATTGATTTATTCAATGCAAAAAATTAGTATCAATTAGGGGTGGCAATAATAGACCCAATCTAATTAACTCAATCCAAAATAAATTAAAATTGATCCAATGAGTTAACCCAATAAGACCCAATAAGTTAATGGGTTTAATTGGATAAATCCAATAAAATTCAATAAGTTATTGGGTCTTATTGAATTTATTCAATTAAATCCAATATTTTATGAATATGCCCTCATCTAGATAACTTATTCGTCTTCTTAATTTATAGGCCTCGTCTTAATGTCTTTCACACCATAATCGTACCTATGAGTGGCAAAAATGAACCAAACCCAATTAATCCAAACCAGAATATAATTAAAATTGATCCAATGGGTAAATCCAATAAGACCCGATAAATTATTGAGTTTAATTGGGTAAATTTAATAAAACCCGATAAGCTATTTAATTTAATTAAATTTATACCCGATCCAACTCATAGACCCAAATTACCACCCTATCAGTCGGTTCATACAAAGTGTAATAATGTGTCAATTTTTCTTGCGGAATTGTAACTTTGTACTAAATTTATAAATTTTAACATTTTAATTATTCTAAGAATATTGAAAATTTTATTAAAATACTTTTTATATTTTAGTTATAGTATTGATGGGGGCCCATATTGGACACAGCACAATAGGCTCAATATGCTTACAGTCAACGGATTGTCCGTATCATTTTGAATATAGTTTTTTATAGGCTCGTCGGCCCAAGTTAATCAAGGGCGAAGGTCGACTCTCTTGCACCTGTCATTAAAGTTGATGACTTGACGACCAGCCCTGCTCCCCATCAAGGATCCTATCCTTCATTTCCGAGTCGGCCCCATAAAAATCTCAATTGGTATATCGAGTATCTAATTTGAAATGTCCATTTTATTCATAAATATACATAAAATTTATAAATTTTGTACATAATATGAATATAAAATATACATAAATTATTTGATTATTATATTAATAATTATTATGTACATTTTTGATGAGCCCTGACCCATCGGTCAGGTCCAATTTCAGCCCATGGACCAAGAGCTCAAGGATTGGCCCACCTCCAATGATCCAACCTTGATTCAGAAGCAAACGGGGCGGCCAAGGGCTCAGTCCAACGGACGGCCTTGTGGTCGCCGTATCTGCCATATCCTGAGATTGCCCTCCAAGAAGCCCGCCATGCAGTATGCTTAAGGCGGGCACCAGATAAGCCCGCCTACGCGACACACATAGGGCGATCACCTTATCTGTCCGCCTAGTCCACACATCCTATGTTGGAACGGCGGCCTACCATCACTCGTCCTTCAGGGTGCCAGCAAAGACTCAGCTTGTCCAGATGACATCCAGAGGGACCCCCATACTTAAGACTAAGTCTTCCGCCAGTCAACCTTGGAAATAATTGCGCCTGCAGTTACTCCCCCCATGGGGGTTACGCCCTCATCTCTCCTAGCAAGAAGGAAGGAGGAATTCAAGCTAAACGGTTACCTTATCATCAATGATCATCCATCCGACGCTTATAAAAGGCTCTCTTAAAGGGACCTAAAGGAGGTACACTCACTTTTCAGATACTAAACTGCTGCCAAAACACACATACGCACTTACTGCATTCATATGCACTGTGAGCAATCCTCTTTACGTTCTTCACAGAACTAATCAGGGTTCCGCAGCCTTTTTCTTACGGAAGCTTACTCTCACGCCGGAGCGTACGAGCGAGGCCAAGCCTTGCTCATCACGTTAGGTGTTTTCTGTATCTTTTCTGACTAACAGGTGACACGAAGGATCACATTTGGAGCTGCTGTCCAGCCTATACGTGGATTGAGTTGATCCGGACTCGATCAATTTTATATTCATAATTTATAAAGTTTATATACATTTATGAAGAAAATGAGCATTCTTTGTTATGATTGCCTAAACACACAATATAATTTGCGTAGAAAACTATAGGGACAACCTTGACAATTAATTGGGCGACCAACCCACACGTTGGCAATTTTGCTAGAGAGCACGTCCCCACATGTC
Organism: Lobelia cardinalis; assembly: GCA_028566635.1. Taxonomy (NCBI): domain Eukaryota; kingdom Viridiplantae; phylum Streptophyta; class Magnoliopsida; order Asterales; family Campanulaceae; genus Lobelia; species Lobelia cardinalis. The sequence goes on from JAOWAN010000001.1 coordinate 14,817,651, forward strand.
CAAAAAATTCGAAGACAACAATTACTGCTGATGTGGCTAACGACCTTCTTTAATGGATGGACACCAATCAAAAGTCGCACTTATTTTGAAAGTAGTTCCTTCTATCGTGCATCGTATCTCTAGCCACGCCCTCACGTCCACCAATAGGTATACCACGTGCTAGGTGCGCCTAAATATATATAAATATAATAAATTATATATATAATGTGATATAAAATATATATAAGGCTCAGATCACGAGTCAGATATATCACAACATTTGAATATCCCAACATCAAATATATTTCATATATTTTTATTATATTACTCA
>JAOWAN010000001.1:14836643-14849223 GCA_028566635.1 Lobelia cardinalis
TTTTTGAGGTCAAACGAAACCCTAGGTTTTTTCTGTAGTTAGGTGAGTTGAGGGGGATGGATCCGAATGAAACTCTAAATGGGTGGCAGTGGTGGTGATGGGTAATGGTGGTTTCTGAAAATGGGGAAGGAAACCCATTAAGTTATCTTTCGGCTACTGGGTTGTTTGAAGGTTGGTGGCCGAATTGGGTTGTTTGATTTGGGATTGGGGAAGAATGGGCAGTAATTGATGCGATTGAGGTTTCAATTCTCCCTGGCGCAACTGCGGATGGAGCAGTGCCAAGAAGGCGAGGACGAGGATGATTAGAAGCGTTTTGCGAGGAAGCTATTGGTAGCCGATTGGTGGTGGTTGCCAGCGGTAATGGAAGTGGGAGAAGAAAGTGGAGACAGAAGATGGCGAGACGAGGGAGAGGGGAACGAGAGAGATGGGTTACAGGTAGGGGAGGGGGAGAAGAGGCAGATATGTGCGTTTATGTTTTTTTTTTGTTTTTTTTTTTCACTCTTTTTTTTTGTTTAATTCCTGGCCTCCCAAAAATGTAAATAATTGATGTTCACCCTGGATGGATGATTTTACCCTTGAAAAAAGGGGACTTAACGCCGAATTAACGATCAAAAGTAACGGAGTGGTCATATGTGTTCAAAGAACTAACATAGATGACCTTTGATTTAATTTTTGTACATTGATGACTAAATATGAAAAACACGTATATTTCAGTGATTTTTGATATAGTTTTGCCTAAATTTAATTATTTAATTTTGTATGTTTTTTTTTATGCGTGCGCCGTATCCTAAATTGGGAGAGTATGTCGATGGACTACATTCCTGCGTTGCTAAAGGGAGGAGACCTAGGCACTATCTTAGTAGTCATCGACCGGTTCTCCAAATATGCAATGTTCATTGCATGCCCGAAGTATGTTTCAGCTCAAGAGACAGCACTGCTCTTCTTCAGAAACGTTGTCAAGTATTGGGGGATGCCCAAGAACATAGTAAGCGATCGAGATCCGCGGTTTACTGGTCACTTCTGGACGGAATTGTTCAGATTGTTAGGATCCAAGTTATGCATGACATCGAGTTATCACCCCCAGTCGGATGGCCAGACAGAAAGGTATACCCAGATGTTAGAGGAGTATCTTCGTCACTTTGTGGGTACCCATCAGACCAGTTGGGTGAAGTTGTTGGACGTGGCTCAACTATGCTTTAATGCTTAGAAAACATCAGCGATAGGTTTAAGCCCGTTCGAAGTAGTGGCTGGTCAACAACCCTTGCTGCCGCACACGATCGACAAAGAATCGACAAGCAAATCTCCTCGGGCGTACCAGTTCACCCAGGAATGGCAGAAAACCATTAATACGGCCTGGTCTCAGCTGGAGAAAGCAAGTTCTAGAATGAAGAAGTATGCTGATCAGCATCGGAGACATGTGGAGTACGCAGTGGGAGATATGGTTATGATGAAGATCATTGCAAAGGAGAAATATGCGCTTAAGGGGCAAGACACTCATCTAGTTCCGCGGTATGATGGGCCATTTGAAATTGTGAAGCGGATCGGTTCTGTAGCGTACAAACTTGCTCTTCCTCCAAAGTGGCGAGTTCACTCGTATTTCCACGTGAGTATGCTCAAACCTTTTTGCCCTGATCCTGATGATCCATCCCGGTCTAGACCTCAACGAGCACCCTTACCCACCCGAGCAATCAAATGGGTGCCTAAAACCATCATCGATGATCGATGGGTAACGAACTCAAGGATTCGCCGTCAGGAACTTCTAGTAAAATGGAAGGGTTTGGCAGAGGAGGAGAAAACTTGGGAACGCAGTGAGGCCTTGAAGTCATGGCCGAAGCTGGTGGAGAGCTACTTATCCAAAGATATTGTCGAGGGCGTCAACAATTCCAGTGGGGGAGGATGTCACGGGGTGCCCAACGTTCGACCGTGACCCGTGACATACCAACATGCACATGCACCTTAGCGTGGCCATGCCGGTCAGCTGGCGTGCACGTTTCCTCACAAACGGCCACGCCATGCCTTTTGATTCCAACCAGCATACCACGACCGAACGACAGCAGCAATACTTTAGGCCCCGAACCATTTGGAGTTCCAAGCTTCATTTTGTGACGATGCCTTTAGTAATGTTGCTTGTAAATATGTAATCTTCGGCTATTGCTTTAGTTTTCAGTTTCAGCTTATTTTCAGTTTCTAGGAAAAAATTGCATAATGTAATGTCTACTACTACTAGAGTAGAAATGTCATTTTATGCTATTATATGAGGGGTAGACGTCTCCTCATACCAAGAAGCTTTTAATAGCTTTTGTAATTGAGATTACTTGTATTTAAGCTCATAGAATGAATATAGCTAGCATGCGTTGTTGTCTTCATTATAATCTTGATTCATAAATATTGCATAATTAATGACCATTTTGCCCTTTTAAGCATCCGTTGCTAGTTGTTGCTTAACGCTTGTCGGGCGTTGCCTTGTTGTGGGGCTTCACGACGCACATGGTGGGAGCCTCTCGTGCCTACGAGTAGCCGCCCTGTGACACAAGGGTTGTATGAGTGGCGAGTAATTCCATTTGGACTATCCAATGCTCCGAGCACATTCATGAGGCTTATAAATCATGTTTTGCGAGGATTCATAGGGAAGTTTGTGTTCGTTTATTTTGACGACATATTGGTTTACAGTAAAGGAATGATTGAGCATGTTGAACACTTAAGACAGGTTCTGGTCGCAGGGGCGGAGCCAGGATTTTCTCGTTGTGGGGGCGAGATTGTACGGGGGTTCGAGGGCAGCGCCCCCAAAAACAATTTCGGATCGGACAAGTAAACAAATGGATCGGATCTAGGTCGTTTAATTAAAAATTTGTTCATTGATCAACCTAAATGAACAATCATAATTATATATTAAGGTCAAAATCACTAAATAAAACGAAATGAATTCATGTTTGAAACGAAACGAAACGAAGTAATACAATTTTATATGAAATGCATTCATGATTGAAACGAAACGAAACGAAGTAATGCAATTTTAAACGAAACGAAATGAATTCATGTTTGAAACGAAACGAAAGGAGGGGTCGAAAACATCCATTTTTTCCGACAATACTATTACTCTTGAAGGATTTTTCACCACGATGGGGTCGACCGACCTCACCTGAATATGCCCCTGTCTTGTCGTGCTAAGAGATGCTCAGTTAAATGTCAACTTCAAGAAGTGTACTTTTTGCATGAGTCAAGCGGTCTTCTTGGGGTATGTTGTTTCGGATTGCGGAGTAGAAGTGGACTCGAACAAGATCAAGGCGATCAAAGAATGGCTGCGACCTACATCAGTTTCTGAAGTAAGGAGTTTTCATGGGTTGGCGGGGTTCTACAGGAGATTTGTGAAAGACTTCAGTACTCTTGCCGCACTATTGAACGAGATCGTCAAAAAGGTAGTAGGATTCAAATGAGACGACGAGCAGGAGAGGTCTTTCCAAGCACTCAAAGAGATCTTATGCTCGGCACCATTATATATATATGGAGGTGATCTACTAAAAACTTAAATATTTACGAACTCTAAGAACCAATCTTTGAGATTATATAAAAATTTTAGGCATAATAGAAAATGTGCGGTGACAAATGACAGTAATTTCATACAAAAATCAGGAAGCATTTCTTTGTTGAATTGATAATTCAAAACCTATTTACAAAAAGTCAATAATAAATATAGTTACTTTTTTTCACCATCTCTTTAAAATGTTCATATTTTATAATCTAAAATTCGAAATTAAAATCAGATTGCGAATTCTTGTTTGAAATTAAATTATCTTTCAAACAAGACCAATGAAGAATATATTTCGAATATTTTTTTAGTCAAACTGTGAACCATGAAATTCACAACTGTGAATGATGAAATTAATAAATGTAAACCATGAAATTAAAACTTTGAACCAAGAAATTTACAAATGTGAACCATAAAATTAAAACTTAAAACATAAAATTTACAACTGTAAACCATGAAGTTAAAACTGTGAATCATGAAATCAATATCGTAAACTATGAAATTTACAACTGTGAATGATGAAATTTACAACTTTAAACCATGAAACTAAAACTGTGAACCATGAAATTTATAACTTTTAACCATGAAATTTACAATTGTGAACCATGAAATTTACAACTGTGAACCATAAAATTAAAATTTTGAACCATGAAACTTATAACAGTAATCCAGTGATGCCGTTTATCAATTGGCAGAAAATTGAGCATTTCAGCTCGATGCTCGAAGGCTTCTTTAACTAAGAGAGATGCATGGACATGGTAAGACCTGACCTTACCTCGCACTAAAAGGAGATCTCCCCAAATGAGAGGAATTAACAGGAACATGATAATACCCCCCCCCCCCCCCACCCCCCCTTGTTATATTTTCTATGGATTAGTTTGTACTCAATTAAAATATCCTCGTATCAACCAAAACAATCATCAATATTTCATCTTTTGCATTTCAACAAAACTAAAATCAAAACACGAGCTGAAATTAAGAACAAAATGCATCCAATGACAAATATCTACACAATTTTGTAAGACAAACATAATTTTTGAGAGAAATCGGAACATACAATTAAACAAATCCCCAACTATAACAAAATTAGGTAGAAAAAATTCATCAATTTTTAAGTGCATAAATCCGATCAATTGTTGAATTAAAGCATCCAAACTATGATGTTACATGATGTATGAAACCCTAGGTAAAATCGTAATCCAAATTGAGTGAATATTAGGAAAATGCAATGTAAGTAGGATTTGTACCATCAATGATTGGAAAAAGTAAAGAATTTATTTGGAAATCAAAATTGAAAGACACAATGAAGATCATTCGGTCAGTGCAGAGGCATCGCCGATTACGGAGGTTTTAGGGATTATGCAAGCGGATATAACCATTATCGAGTGACTTGTTGAAGTCTGCGCCTTGAATTGATGCTGAACAATTTCCGGCGATGGCAGCAATTTTCCTAGCAGCAACCTCATCGTGTAAAGAGAGAGAGAGAGAGAGAAGCGATATATTTACAGGAGGGTGTATTTAATATATTTTGAATATATATATATTAGTAGGAGGGATACTATAATAAATGTATAAAAGATATTTTTTAAAAAAAATAAAAGTGTAAACTTAGTAAAATCGGAGTGTGTAAATAACAGCACCCATTTATTTTCCTTATTGTTTGTTGTTGTTATTATTACTATTATTGACATCACTAGCATCGGTGATCAAGACATTGAAAGTTAAAAATCTCTGCTCGAGTTTGTCTCGAGTCAAGTTCAAATTCGAGATTTTTTTTTTTTTGACAAAAACTCGAACAATTCGAGTTTGTTTTGAGTACATTCGCAAACAACTCGAGATATCTTAAAATCATGAAAAGTTGCCCTTTCATTTTGTTGGTACCTTTGCCCTGTTAAAAGTATAATCGACAGTTAAAAAGTCTTTGCAAGATCAAAATAATTTAAAAAATCATGATATGTGAACGCGACCATCATTGTTATATTTTATCCGTTTTGTTTTAATTATCTTAAAATGAATATATCTCCTAACAACATATCACTGTCATAAATACTTAAAATAAAACGGATATTAATATACTGACCCACATTGAAAATAAACAAGTCTCACCAACATTTAGTAAAGATCGTTGGTTACTCCTCTCATTGTCAATTGAATTTGAGATGAAACCCCAGACTTTAACATGGTATCAGAGCATACTCTACATGTACAAACCCAAAGACAATTAATTTTAAAATGGAACCTCAAACTATAACAGAAAGTGTCATTATTGTGACTACCATTTTCTGTATATATGAAATGATGCTTTTGAACCGGACATATAAATGCTCCTATATATTGCATATTACATGGTCGGTTACACAAAAGCTTAAATTTTCAAAGAAATTTCTCAACCACTGGCCATTTTGTAGGAGCATTGCCGTCGATTACGTCCGGCTGCAGGTTGACATCTACAGCTCGAGTTCGGATTTTCTATGCCATTTAGTGTGGCATTGTCTATGCCATCACTCACATGCTGGTGGGTTCCATTGTTAGTGGGTCCCACTAGTATGTGAGTGGTGGAACACAAAATGACACACAGAGTGGCATAGAGGATCTGATCTCCTACAGCTCACAGCCATTCCCACAGATTCATATTTCGACAGTAATTCCTCAAAGCATTCGTACCCTCCGTTCACTCCGCATTTGCCTTCCTCGGTCATCGTCAACTTACAAAATCTGGTCATTTCCCGCCCTTAAATACCCAGAAAATAAAATTTTAATCAAAAAAGTGTCAAAAAGAATGTAATTAATTAAACAAACTCAATAGAAAAATGATCATACCTTGAGAGAATGTAAACAAACTCCATTGGAAAATTAAAGAAATTAGTATGAGAGCCGGGACAAACGATTTCTTCATGTTGGACTCTCCGGGGAGGGGGGGGGGGTATTTCTTTAAATGTTTATTGATATTTATTGAAGAAAAATCTACATTAAGAATGTTTCTTAGTTCAGCCATTCCTTAAGAATATTTTGTGCAAAGTATTTATATAGCTGGATTTGCTGTATCCATAGTAGGATTTTTATTAATAACCCTTCATCCCATCATAGGATTTAATTTATTGATAATTATTTATTGCATTTTAGAACATATGTCATTTGGGACGGAATATGGAAAAAATAAAACATACAAATTTTGATGGAATTACCTTGGTTATTTTCTAAGAGTACTTATAAATAAAAGCCCTCACACACATTATTATGCTTGTCAAATTCAATATCAGGGGACTTCCATATTGTTATATTGTTAGGTCTTAATATTGCTTCAAAAACAAAGTAATTAAACGGTGGCAAATCAGACCATGCTCCATGGGTATTACTGGCCAATTTTGTGAGGTAGACGAAGAGTGGTTCTCCTGACATTGGATAGCTCAGCATGGGTGGATTATTCGGATATCTTTTGGTTCTGTTAATGCTTGTGAAAACTCTTCGGTCCATATCATGTTTTCGCTTCCAAAAAATCCAAAACGTTGCTCTTCGCATATAATTGCACTATTGGCATGCCAACCACCTAATGATCTTATAAAGATAGGCTAGGCAAGCTCTTCCCTTATTATCATTTTGTAGATCCAGTGGCTGATGCAGTGACGATGATAGTGTCGGAATGGGATGACCATCACGTGACCTGAGCAGATCGACTTCAAATTATTTTTTAAGGGAGATCGAGAATCAAGAGAAGATAAGAGAAGAGCGTTGGGAGCGAAAGTCTTCTTGCACACAAAGAATATGTCATGCGAAACCCAATAATTTGTGATGAAATATAATAAAAAGAAAAATAATCAATCACACATAAGACAACAAAATTTAATGTGGTTCATCCCAACTCATGGGCTACGTCCACCAATTGATCAACAACTTCAATATATAATATAAAGTTAGAAGCACTCGAGTTTGAATTTTGAAACTCACAAAAAGTCTCAACTCACTACAACAAGAGATTTAATATTCACACACTCCCTAATGAATATTCTTTTAATCTCTCATATAGGATGTCACCAAATATTCACTTCGTCGATAATACAACAGAGAAGGCATCTTCATCTCAATACTCTTGAAGGAGCACATTGAGTGAATATTTCTCTTCTCGAATGGAGGCTCTCCCGTGGTACCCTTCCTCATACTGTAAACTTTAATCCAAGCAACCTTTATATAGCCAAATAAACCTTAATTGATTACTCCTAATGCAATTAAAATTACTTACTTCCTACTCCTTTTCCTTTTTTTTTTTTTTTTTGCACTCAAATCTTTTCCTACTCGAATTAGGAATTGACTTTTGACTCAAATAGCCCAACAAATCTCCCTTTGAATCAAATTCCATATCATCTCGCATCACACTTCGAACTTAAAACACTTCCACAAATTTCTTTAACCAAGCCTCGTTGTTGTTGCCACCAAAAAACTTGAACTTTCATGTTTTTCGCTGCGTTGATCATCTAAAATGAATCTTGCTCTCAACATAAATTTTTTTGTTCCCTTTAACCAGGTTTCCAAATTAATCTTCAAAAGCATAATAAATATAACTTTCAAATTACAGCAGCAACTTCGAATCATACACTTAGCCTTTTAAAAAATTTCAATCTCGATCTCCACCGTTCAGATTAGCGAACATGCATAGTCTTGTGAACCCGCTGTCCAAAAATTGCTTCGATCCAATGGTTGATGGATATGTAACGCCTGTTCTCCTACAGTCGCGCAGATATGAAACCAATAGCAATATTCGTAAAATCAAGGCAATTTACTGTTTTTCCACTCCTCTTGTTGCTTTGCTACCTATCTCTTCACACGGACCCAAACCATCAACTCTGATACCAATTGTTGGAAGCGGAACTCATTGTTAAAACAATGCAATGGTATACATATTAAGTGGCTCTCACTAATAGCTTAAGCTTTTAGATGAATTTGACACTTAACATGGTATCAGAGCAGTAGGGTTTGGCAAGGTCTTGAAATTAAATTCTCTTCTCTTGCATCTTTCTATAAAAATATTATCTTAGATACATACGACCCTATTATTACAATTTTCAAATTATAATGAAATAATTTAATCATCTACACTTTTGCACGTGAGGGGGAGTGTTAAAATAATGCAATAATATATATATTAATGTGTCTCTCTAATAGCTTAATATTTTAGATAAGTTCGTTACTGACAGCACTCAAATGGAAACCATTTTAGTGCTATTTCTATGAGTATTTTGATGTGATTATGTATGATTTTACGCTTGATTTGGCTAGTTTTTAATTAATTACAAGAATTCCGAGTGAATACATCAAGATATAAGAAATTAGCTGTTTGGAGAAGAAAAAGGGCTAATTTGGCATCAAAGTTGAGCACCAGTGAGAACAACAGCCTCGAAGTGTGTCGAACTGACAGGTTAGAGGGCACTGTCGTGCCCAAGACTGGCACGCTCGTGCCGGTGCGAATTTCGAGGCCGCATATTTCTGCTACTGAACTGTTTTGGGCTTTATTATAAAGGCTTTTTGGCAGCCTATTTAAGTGTATTTTTCGGTCAGCTAGGGTTAAGCATCTTTCTCATAACGTAAACACATATTCTAGGGTTTTTGCTTAGCCAAGCTATGAACTAATCTCCACCTTCTAGCAGTTGGAGGTAAATCTTACTTATTGATTATGCAAGGTTATTAATTCTTTCAATTATGTTCTTGTTCTTATTGGTATTACAATCGTTTGTACGTGCGTTCTTTCAACTAAGTAGTTGCAAATGCTTAATTCGAAGAATGATATTGGATTGTATGATAATGCTTTGTGATTGAGATATCATACAATAGCTAGATTGTAATTCTCTAATTCAATATATCGTGGTCTACTCTCGTGAGTAAAGGGAATTAGGGTTGTTCGAGAATATATGCTTCAAGGGTTTTATGTGCGTCGTCTATTACTGTGACCTTAAGTGTTTAACGAAATCGGAGAACACTGGCATTGTATCTTCCGGCAGGAGGACAAAATACACTGCTAATAATCAGACAACTGTAAGAACATAACCAATAACATAAGAAAATTAGCCCATAATTATAAGTAATGATTGAATCCCATCTCCTAGACTTAGCATAAATACGACTTTCGTCTCAATCTTCATTCGGATCACTTATATAATCAAACCAATAAAACAGAGTTTATTATTCAGTTACACCACTTAATTCAAGTATTCAGCGGATCGACATCCTATTTATCATTATCTGCATTAATTTAGTTAGTAGTAGTAATAGTAGTAAGTATGTTATTATTATTATTCTTTTTGATCACCTGCGATAGTGCGGTCAGTTACTTAGCAGCGATCTTGTACTCAAAGAATTTGTCATGTGAATATCACTAATTTGGGATGAAACATAAAAACAGAAAAAATGATCAACCACACATAAGAAAATAAGATTTAACTAAAATGGGCTGGAATGCCTGTATGCCTAATTGATGCAGAGTAGGTGCTCGATTCAGCAATACAGGATGCCCCTGCATAACTTCCCGAAGTATTTCCCATACAATCGGTTCTTTTTCCCGAATTTGACTCTAAGCAACGCAGATGTTCGAAGCAAGATGTTCTCTAATTAGTCCACGAATTACAAATGTCTGGAAAAGCTCTATTGCGAGTTCGTGGGGCAATCCACATCGATGTAATGAAAGGGAGGGCCCACGAGGTTTACTCCAACTTATGGGCTACGTCCACGAATCGATCAACAGCTTCACTATATATTATGGAGTTACAAGTGCTCGAATTTTAATCTAAAAACTCGCAAAGATTTTCAACTCACAAATACGAATATCCGGTTTGAGCTCGACTTTAGTTCAATTGTTTGTGAAGAAACTATGAAACATGTTCGAACAACCAAAATAAATTGAACTCGTGCTCAATAAAAACTCGAATTATTTACCAAAATTTAAATTTAAGTTCAAATTATCGATATTCGATGGAACTCGACGTGCATGTTTAGCAGTCTTGGTATTAGAAGTAGAATGATATGAGCTAAAATTTTGAAATGGTAAAGTAAACAAGAATTAACTCGTCAAAATCAGTGTAATTTTTTTTTTGTCAAAACTATTGATCCCCATCTGTTCCGAGTAGGGGTGAAAATTAGAACGAAAATTTTCGATTTTTCGCCGAATTTGATTAGAAAATTTCAAATATTGGAATGGTAATTTTTATTTTGATTTTCGAAAGATCGATTTTTAATTTTTCCAAAATTTTTTAGATTGGAATTGGAATTAAGTTTCAAATTTTCGGAGATTTCAAATCCGATCCGAAATATTTTACAAAAATTAAATTTTAAAATTCCGATTCGATTTCTAATTTATCATGTATATAACACTTTTTTCAATATAAAATGTAGAATATATATAGAGAACTGAATTTTTTACCTCACACACTCAAAACATGATATTTATCTCTATTCTGAGGGTTGTGGTGTAAAACATGAAAACGATTGTAGTAGTAGCAAGCGGTCATAGTGAATAGATTTCTTTAGAATCATTTTGGTCAGTGAGATACAATTATGATCTTTGATAGATATGATACACACCTGTTGAAAATTTGCAATATCAATTATTTACACGATAATCGTTAATTTTGGTCACAAAATATCTTTATTAATTGGTTTGTCTTGTCTATTTTTTTTCTAAATAATTGTTCAAAAATATTGGAAATTTTTGAAATTTAAGAAAATTTTGAAATTTTGGAATTTTCAAAATTCCAAAGAAATCAAGCTTTTGAAATTAGAAGGTATTATAGATTTTCAATTTTTTTAGATAAAAATTAGAATAGATTTTCCCATTCTTAAAAATTTTGAATTTTTTTAAAATATGCTATTTTCAATCCAATCCGTTCAATTTCGAGTAAGAATCCATTATTTTATTTTGACTTGGTTGATTTAAAAAAAAAAAAAATTGAGACTGCAACTCCGGCAGTCCCCCACTGACCCTGCCCTGAGCCAACGTGGAGGAGTTAAATCGCAGGATATGCATCATAGGAGCCACGGTGAAGAGATAACGAATAGGCCAGGGCTCTTAACCCTTAAGTAACTCCCGCTTGTAACAGAGTCAATTCCATCTTGCGAAGAATCGAACCCTGCACACTACTGCGCTGAGCCCTATCCGCCCTCCCCTTTGCCACTGTGATATATGCCCTGGGGGCTAAAAGATTGGATAAATGGTCTGTCAGACAACTGCTTAACCATCCCAACCAGCGTAAGCTGTTGGAAACGATCAAAGGTACGATCCTATGAGGTTATATAGAGATGTATTATAGATTTTCAATTTTTTAAAGATAAAAATTAGAATAGAATTTCCCATTCTTAAAAATTTTGAATTTTTTAAAAATATGCTATTTTCAATCCAATCCGTTCTATTTCGAGTAAAAATCCATTATTTTATTTTGACTTGGTTGATTCAAAGAGTCTATTTTATTATGGGATAGTCGACTAATAAAAGCTGAAAACTCGTTTCTAGGATAAGATGTTAGCAAAATAAGACTATTAAGATAATTAATTTGGTGTTATAGGGCCTCTTCTTAATCTTGTTACCATATGACTCCTTCTATATGAATTGAATGTAATCATTGTAAATGGACAAAAATTAGTAAGTATTAAATTGTTGATACCAATGAGTTAAAAAAAGGGACAAAATTCTCCTAAATATTTAATTTAATCACCTAAAATGGAAAATTAATTGCCATATGTGGAAATAAAATATTGGCCTAATTATTTATGGGTTGGAAAAAGTTCCAAATTTATTTCATTCTTGTTTTGAGTTTATACCGTGCGTAGTACTAAAAAGTCGAATTTTACTATTATTTTTAAAATTTTTACAATTATTATATTTTTAATTAGTTGAAATAATTTAATAATTAATTTGGGTGAAATTTCTTTAATTCATTGGTTTGTCTTGGGATACATTTATATACAGGGAACCTTAAATACAGGGAACTAAATATTGCAAAGCTGCCCTTGCCCGTCTCGTGTAAATATACACGAGATGCCCCATTTCATCTCGTGTATACTTACACGAGATGA
>JAOWAN010000001.1:14878198-14889383 GCA_028566635.1 Lobelia cardinalis
TTGGAATGGAAAGAAAGATTCATGAATGAAAAATAGAACATGCATGTCCAGATTCGGATCATCTGAACAGTTGATACAAAAATGCATGTATCTTGCTGTAAAAAACTCCAAATGCAGATCTGTAAAATTCCTATGAAACTAGACTTCCAGAGCTTTCCATGAATGTATCATATGCTCAATTCGGAGGTCTAGATCATTCCAGACAATTCCACGAAGTTGACTGAAATCTGCTGGACTTTGTTGAAAATCTTATCATAAATTGGGCATGAAATTTGGGTCCAAATTTGGACAAACTTTAACACGCCATACTTATCGAACACGAGCTGATTTTGGCGTTATCAGAAAGTTTTTGATTTTGCAAGTAAAAGTAGCCAATAACATCCCTTACCTTTTTACTCCAATTTCGAGGCAACTTGAAGATTTGTCTTACGTCGGGGAGAGGAACATATTTCTCAAAATAAAATTTGTTCCTCTGTTCAACTTCTTACAAAAGGAATTTGTTTTTCAATAGAATTGGTTCACTCCATTACTTGAGCGTAGGCCACTCTGTATTCTTAAACATAACTTGTGTAAATATGCAGGCAGAAAAGGGGTATGGTTACTATAAGCTCGAGAGTCATGCTTTGCATATGCTCATTGCTGGCAGTGCTTTATGGGTTCTTGGATCAATCCACAATTCATGTCAAATCTACGAGCGAGCGGACGGGCATGTTCAGATTCTGCAAGAGAGTGTCCAGATTCCATTCTTGATGGGGAGCTTACTGTTCGTGGTGGGAGCTATTATTAACAGCCGAGAGCAAGCTGGACACGTCCATCATGGTTTGGGTTTGTTGGTAAGTTGAATTCACCATGTCCATCATGGTTCTGTAGCTGCATTTCAGCTCTTATTATGAAGCTTGATCATTCTCTGCAATATTTTCTTGCAGACAAAGACGTGGATTTGGCTGGGGATATTTGGGAGCTTATTGTTTTTCATAGGGGGATTAATGAATGTGGTTAAAGTGTTCAAGATGCAACAAATTGATGGTCTAAGGTTGGAGAAACTGCGAGGCGGAGCACAAGAACAGCTAGTTCGAGTAAGGGACGGGCAAGTCCCTCTTATTATCGAGGAGCAAAGGAGGAGATCTAGGAAGATAGAGCCTGAAGGTATATCAAGCGCAGCAGGAGCAGTGTCTGGACCAGTAGCCCCAACTCTGTCTGGACCAGCAGCCCCAACTCCGTATAAGGATATGCTTGTTGGTCAGGCTTGAACAAACCTCTGCATAGAGTTGGTCTCAAATTTTTGGTCCCATTTGGCACATTCTAGCTTTTCCACTGTTTCACTTATTGTTTTGCTTAAAGAAATCTTCCTTTTTAAGTTATATAGCATCCAAAGCTTTTGGGGAGTTGAATTTGTCTGATGAGATTGCAGGTGATCTTTGTTGTTTGAAACATAGATATGATATAGTTGAAAGAACTTATCTTCGAGGAATAGTGTGTGATTTCAGACCTCGGATATGTATTGTTCTTTGGTGTTATGAATAAGACTTGTGGATCTTCTTTTGCTGAATTTCAATAAAAGATTTTTAGTTTTGGCTGTACGACTTTATTCAATGGTGTATCTCACCTCTGGAGACATGCTTACTCTTTGTATGGGTGTCCAGTCCGCTCGGAGCATGGTTTGAAGCAACCAAAATCAATGGGTCAGTAATGGCCTCGGTCACTATTGTTTTTTGGAAATGACTTCAAATTTGAGTCAAGAGTGGATGTACTTTGCTTAAGTCTAGAGTCTGAGGGAACAACTCTCCCGGCTCTTGTGCATGCCTAGCTTACCTGACAGACATTGAGGAGCTGGCCTGCCGACCCCTAGCCCAGCCTCCCACCATCAACATGATCTGCGAACCAGAAACATGATCTCAGATATGTAAGCATGATGATGGTCCAGAGACGCATGTATGATGTGGCATGGCCAGTTTGTTCACGTTTATGGGGGCGGACAGCAGGTTTCCCCTACGAACATGGTGCACATGAGACGGCCACACCAGTGTTGAGCTTGAACACAAAAACACCATTGAGCTGGAACAAACAAAAGCATTATATGAAAACGAACCATGACCAACCTGAAAGAGGGGTCAACTGTCAACACTCGTTGATTTCCAGAGACAGAATTCATAATCGACTCTCAAGCAAAAATGTACACTCTTCAAAAATACCTTGCTGTTCCCCGACTGTAAATATTTTTACAAGTATGACATGTGGCAATTTGGCTTCTAATTTGCTGGTCTAGGTCAAGAAAACCAAAACAAACAGGACAATAAACAAAACAACCAAGAACAAGATCATCATAATCTGACCCTTTGCACTAGCCTTCTTCATTACCATAGCCACTTTCTTCTGCAATTTTTACCAAAAGGAAAATATTGTCAATTTGAAAGACATACTAGTATTTAGCATATTAATGATAGACAAGAGCACCAAACTGCAAATTATTTATGTAAGAAGAAAATTACCTGAACAAAATCAAGACGAGTGGATGTACTGTCCATCTCTGAACCCAATTCATCTATTATCTTTTCCTGCATGAACATATCAGTGTACCTTTAGTTTCGACAATACTATCGACATTAGATTAGATAGATAAATTAAAGAACCAATTCCAGAAAAAGTGAACCCGAGCGACATGGGGCAGATACACTAACCCATGCATTGACAGTTTGAGAAGTGTAAGCACAAGTGTTACTCCTTCCATTCCGTTTCAAATTCAAAATATTCTAGGGATTAATATAATTTTCCCTAATTCATTACTAAAGTTGGAAACAGAAATTTTTGTTTAGCTTAGTGTTCTAGGAAGAATCATCAGTTGGAATGTCTCAAATATTAAGTATGATAATATGGAATGGAGGGAGCGTAGCTGTTTCGTGCTAATGGACCAGGAAAGAGTAAATAAGGTAGAGGAAAGCAATGGTGGCTCAAAAAGATTGCATGACAAGAAAAGAATTATAACCCCAACAAATAATACCTGTGCGACGAGCTCTTCATGTATGGTAAGCCCAACTCCTCCGATCCTCATCACACTTGCGCTCAGTTCATCCAGCTCTTCATCTTGCTGTCTACAAGTGACGGGATAAGGTCATCAAAGTCCAAAGGTAAGGCAAAGATAAGAACAAATAGGAACATGAAAATCTTAAGAAACCATAAGTGCTTGGTTAAAAACGCTGATAGTCCCTTAGGTTTGAAAATGTCGCAAAAGATAGTCCATTTTGCGAAGCTACATACTCGAGAATTTTTGCAATGTTAATTAAGTTCTAATGGCTACTTTCCAGTATTGTGTTTAATTAGTGCTAATACTGAACTGTTTTGCACTTATTTACTAATCCCAAGAAAGAATGATGTTACTAATCCGGTCAACTGAATTGTAAACCACATTACCTACTAATCAAAAGAAGAATCAGTATCCATTAGATAAAAACTAACAATAAAAAATTCCACCCAGTGAATGAATAGGGTGTATCTCTTTTATTGGAAAGACTATGGGAGATTTAAAATGGTTACTTGAGATTATCCCTAAAGTCCCACATGACTATCAAAAACCTTGTTGTCTCGAATAATATCCGCATTGAAGCTACATATTGACAACCAATATTATACAATAAATATCTACAGAAAGAGAAAGGTGACTGTGACTGCGTTTGTTTAGTTAGTAAAGTGCCAATGAAAAGTCAGCTGATGGAAAAACATAGTAATTGAGGTAAAGCATAATTCGTAGCTGGGAATCTTTTTCCAGGTTACTGGATTTTAAGCCATATGTACCAACTGGAAATCAAATGGGACAGAAGGAAAGGTAAAGAAGAGTAGGGCGCAGTGGGAGCAGAGGCTGAAATATAGAACAAAGAAAAGAAAATAGAAGATACTTGATGAGAAGCAACTGTCTGTCTGACTCTGCTGAAACGAAGTCATCACTGTCCTGAGCGATGTACTGGTGGCCTCCATCTTGTGTTTGGGAATTTGGCAACCTCATTAATTCTTGGCGCATCCCCTTCAGGTTAGAGGCATATGTGCCATTTAAATTGTTTCCAGCCACTGCTTTCTTGATATTCCCCACCTGATTACATGTCCAACTCTCTCATATTATAACGATATGATATCATATTAACGAAGTAATCTCTCATATTGTAATGATATGATGTCATATTAACAAAGTAATATGCAGTCAGAAGTTTAATGCAGCAGTCTGCGGCCGGCCTACTCAAATTAGAGACATTCAACCAAGTAAACTTATCCATCCAGACAAGC
Organism: Lobelia cardinalis; assembly: GCA_028566635.1. NCBI lineage: Eukaryota > Viridiplantae > Streptophyta > Magnoliopsida > Asterales > Campanulaceae > Lobelia > Lobelia cardinalis. The sequence goes on from JAOWAN010000001.1 coordinate 14,882,471, forward strand.
ATATAAAAGAAGATACTTATAGACGTAAAAGTTACCTGAGTCCGAGCACTGCTTGTCCACATCCTTCGCTTTTCAAGCTCGGCATCATTGGTGCCATACCAAGCAGGGTTTCTGGATGCTACAGATATAGTCTTGTCCAATTCATCCACCTTCCTATCAGCAAAATAGATTTTCAGAAAACAAATAGCAGTATTGACCCATTGGTAAATTGGAACCCAAACCCCTTTCTCCCTCTCCCTCTCCCTCTCTCTCATGTTTGACCTCGTATCAAATGAGCAACAAAATAAGATCTGAAAGAAACAGTATCAACAGCAACGTCCAACTGAACTGGCAATAAATCATATGCTTCAAATGACTGGCTTAATATTGTTCTTTAGGAAATTGGTGGCCAACCAATTCACTCATTCACTGAGTTTCTGTTGTGTACCTGCCATTCAATGCTCTCACAGTTGGCAAGGAGCTCCTTCATGAGACGGGAGTGTTCTTCATTATGTGATGGGATTTGTTCTAGTTGGTGAAAATTTGACTGCAACTTATCAATCTAAAAACAAAATGAAAACCAAATGTCATATGGTTAATTAATTTGCAGTAATTTCAACGCATGAACATATATCAGAAACAAATTTTGACACCGAACATGTACTCTTGAAAACGTCTAGCCAAACTACTCTTGAAATCATCTTTTTCAAGACATTGAAAATTCTCACATTTTTTATACCAAAGCTTCCTGAAAGAAGCTAGCATAACCGAAATAGTCAAATGAGCTTCTGTGTTCTAATGTCACCCATATTTCAAAAGCGACTAATATACTAAACCTTCCTACTTTCAGAAGACACGTCATTGACTTTCAAAATGAATACAATTTACTGAAATAGGTGCAACTTATTGAGAGAACTAGAATCAAATGACTCAAACCATAAAATGGAGGGAATACTTGCTTAGATACTCTTTTAGATTTAAAGGAAATGGGCACCTGAATGTGAAACGGAAATTGTTAAAATACTAATTGGCAAACAATGAATCCAGAAGTAATAATTGCTTTTAAGAAGAAAGAATCACAGTAAGTAAGAAACATAGTAGCTTCACATTGAGAACTACAAGAACTTCAAACGCAAACTCACAGACTCTTGGATCTCCTCCTTTACAATGTAGAACGGATCCTGTGCCGAGGACATCTTCTAACCAAGTAAAGAAATTACCAGCTTCACCGTCTACGTGTGGTTGTGGTTATGGTAACGGTTATAGTTTAGATCTGCAGCCAAAGAAAATTAAGAAAAACTTAAACTTTAATCTGGATAATGAAACAACTCTGAGTAGCGGTGGTATTGGTCAAGGAATATGACTGCAAGCTCAGACTGGTTTATTATATTATATTAATGTTTCTGTTAAAAGAGAAAGAGCACCTACATCAAAAGAAATGTGTCTTTAAGGAATAGTTGCAGGCTTAGTTGGATGTCGATTTTTTTGAGTTTAAATTTCAAAATCCACATAAATTACAAAGAAATTCCTCTTTTTATGTATGCTTGCAGCATATGAGTGTTAAGAGGAGAACATATGAAGAATGTTAATGATTCTATCCTTTCTTTGAAGTTTGGGTCATTGGCCATCCATCACAACTTGTGTGAGGGGAAAGTTACAGAAAGTAAAAAAAATCCCTACTAGCTATAAAGAAGGCTGAACAGGAATCAGAAACTCCAATTCCTTGAATGAAACATCTCACCAGCATTTACCCTCCTGGTCAGAATTTCCCTCCCACTATTCTGGTTTTGTGTCTCATTAATCAAGCGCAATACAGGATCTGAGGCCCTAGCTTAGGATTGGGCTTCGGCATTAGAGTCTACAGAAATCTCAAAATCGATCACTGAATTTCAAATTTAAATATGAATAGGTGGCATATAAACTGGATTCACAAATCTGAATGTTGGCTAAGCCGCTAAGGTAGAGCAAAATTATCCAATTAATACATAAAAGTAGGATCTGTTTATCGCGCAACCATGAGTTAGTTCTCTTCATCTTTGCCAACTATGCTCGTTCAGTCGTACACAAGTCCAATTTCCTTCTAAAAATCTTCATTTGTATTGTATACATTTTAAACATAAACTCAATAATTCCATTATTTGTTGATATGTGCAAGTTTTCAGTGCCATACTGTTCCTCAAAGGTGTTTCACACTTAGGTCTAATGAGTAATGACTAAACTCTCCGCCTTGCAGCAGCTCATATACTCCAGTCCGGGTGGTTCTATACTTCAAAGGTGGCATGTTTATACGTCAAACCACTCTTTGATTTACCTTTATCGTGTTTTAGATAAGAAGATTTCAATCATTAAACATACCACGAATTGCAACTTTTTTTCTGGTATTGTAACAATAGGTAAACTTGCATAAATCTCCAGACAAAAGACAACCATACTGACCCAAAAGATTCCAAAGTGGAGTTGTTACAATGGAACTTCCTCGGACGGAATGCGATACAAATGCACATTCTTTTAGGGTCCATACTCAAGCCTTTAATGAAGGGATTATAATTCATTGAAGTCTGTTTTCGAGGTTAAGAAGGTAGTATAGGTACTTGAGAGCATGCCTTTGAAGGAAAATTTTCTTACTTTCCTTCCATTTCCTCCCCCTTTTACCTCCATCCAAAACATTAATCCCTATTTTCTTTCTTGACGGCCCAAAAAGATTGTCCACTTTCTTAAAGAAATCCAAAACTTTAGTATAAACTAGCAATGGTACAACCAAGTAAAAGCTGTAATCTTAACATCTATGAAAGGGGACCTTTTTTTTGTTGGGGGAGGGGGGAGAGAGAGAGAGAGGGAGGGAAATGGTTTAGATTGAAGCTTCGGAAGGAAAATAAACTGTAGTGTTAAGCTTGTGGTACACACTGCGGTTACAAATCAATCACCATTACATTCTCAAAAATCAATTTTTTTCACTCCCAATATCAAGAAATGAATCATTTTCTAATAATTCAACTGGGAAATGGTAATGGAACACTAACTCAAAAGCAGCAAAATCATTAGCACGAGTTCTGAAATTACCTCTCGCACCGAAATCCAAAGCAGGGCCTCTGTCAAACAAGACAATTCGAGAGTAAAATTAAGAGAAATGTATCGAAAATATAAAGGAAACCCAGAAAAGGGAAATGAATAGAGAATTGTTCACGTGAAATAAGAAAACCCCTCGAGATCTGAATACCAGAAATGAGATCTCAGGCGATGAAGATGAAGATCGAGCTATGGCAATATAATGATGGCCAGTTACTACTAGGAAATTTTGCCCTCTCTATTTTTCCCTTCTGGGCGGGGCGAAGATTTGGTCGGTTTTCAGTTGAGAGGCTTTCTGCAGTGCAGCCGATACCTTCCTTTTTTTTCTTTTCTCATGGAAATACAATATTCCCTTCGTTTGAAAAGAACAATATTTTATTTGATAAGTATTTTATAATCAATTAAGTTTATATTTAAAAGGGTTAAAGGGAAGAACCCCTTGTGATTTTTGTATTTTGGATGAGCTCCGTATACTTATTTTTATAAGATTTCACCTCCGTGACTTAGGTTCTGTTAGTTTACATCCATATTTTCTATCTATTTTATTTATAAAGATCGAATTACCGCCACTCAAAAAAAAAAAGGAAAAAGAAAACGGTTAAGGGAGTGAGCCCTCCCCCTCCCCGTTTCTCCAATTTTCCCTTCTTCTTCTTCCTTTGCAGACCCAACTCTTTCATCTTCCTTTTGTCCAGCGATAAACTTCAGCCACAAATTCAAACCCCAAAAATTCATTTTCTCACAAAAATCCTATAATCCAGCAAAATCCCAAAAATCAATTATGCTCGTTCAGTCGTACCAGCCTTTTCCTTTTCAGACATGGGAGAGGAGAAGAACTGGACAGCTTTCGATTCAAGCTTGGAGATGAAGTCAGTAGGGATCCGGGCCATGGTTAATAACCTTGAAGAAATCGAATAGGAGAAGAACTGGACAGCTTCCGATTCAAGCTTGGAGATGAAGTCAGTAGGGACCCGGCCCATGGTTAATAACCTTGAAGAAACTGAATTCCTGGCAAGCTTTGACCAGGAGGTGTTTGGAGTCAGGTTCGACGAGGTCAATTGAGTGGGATAGAAGGGTACTGGAGGGATCTGGCTGTGTTGGGGTAGGGGTTGGAGTTTGGTTTGTGGGTTTGAAAATACAGAACTGTTCAATTGGTGGTTTGGAAATGGCACCATTGTTGATGAATGATGAGACATGAATGGATTTGGGGTGGTGGGGGGGGAGAGAGAGAGAGAGAGAGCTGGTGTTGTGTGGGGAAAGAGGCATGCGAACAGAGAGCTCTGATGCAGGTGACAAAACTGATGCTGTATGCTAAAAATTTATTTCTCTATTTTAATATTTATTTCATTACTAAAACTTGCATAATATTCTATATATGCTAAATAGATTTTTAAATTGTATTTAATGTTTTATTAACTGTTTTATTTATTTTTATTTTAAATTTTTTTACTTTATTAATTAATATATTTATTTTATATATCAATACTTAAATTAATTTTTATTAGGGATATAAATTTTTTTCTCATGAAAGGGGTATAAAGGTCTTAACAATATATTTTATTTTTTATCTCAGATTTTCTTTCATTTTAGTCTTTTGTAATAGATGGACACAAATCCAATTAACGGCAAAGAGGTGAAGCCTCATGAAAAAAAGTAGATGGGGCTCATCCCCAAAACACGAAAATCACAGGGGTTCCTCCCATTTAACCCTATTTAAAATAATTAAAATTCTTAATTAATAATAAAAATATAATAATATTTTTAATTATTTGATTTTTATTAGTCTAGAATACATGAAAATAATTGAATAAAATTAAAATCCGAAGAAAGTAATTTAGAAAATATTTTCTATAATGAATGTATTTTACCAAATGTGCCAAATCATGTTTTTTGATAAGATCTTTTTTTAAGTGGTGAGGTAATCGAGATTTTATGTTTTATTTTGTGTCTCATATTATGTGTTATAGTTTTTAAAATTGATACATATTTTTAAAATTTTGAATTTTAAATTTTAAATTTTAAGATCATTTTTTAAACGGTTGAGATTCGATTTAAAAAAATAAATAAAAAGTGTGACATGAGACCGAAGATTCGAACTTGAACTCGAGATCGGTAAAAGCACAAATCAATTAAAGCATATCCGGTTGTGTTCTCCTGGGTGATTTTTACTCAGGTTTTCTGATTTCTGATTTTTCTCTCTCATTGGTCCCACACTTTTTCTCTCTATCTCTCTCTTACTTTTTACTATAATCATTACAAAAACTCAAAAAGCAAATCAATAAATCACTCATCCAAACGCGTTACACATTTTTCGAATGAATGTAGCATATTTGGTCCGTTTGGTTGAATGGACGGAAAATATGAGAGGTGGAAAATAAGAGAATTTAACTTTCATCCCTCACGAGATGGAAAATGGTTTTTCTTTCGATTGTTTGATTTAATAGGAAAAAAGTGAAAAGTTTCATTTTTACTTGTTTGGTATAAAATTTAGCAAGAAAAAAAAAGTTTTAAAAACGGTATATCAACCTTTAATTCTTTTTTTCACTTTTCTCTTTCACTTTTCATCCTAAATTTAGGAGGTAAATATTAAAAAAAAAAAAAACATGTGATTTCATTTCTCTCTCATTTATCATCCCTCTAATTTATTCTTCTACCAAACAAATAAAAATTAATGCATTCCTCCCATTTTTTCTCTCATTTTTCACCCCTTCTATTTCTCCTCCATCCAAACATAACAATTGTGTCAAAATTATGGTGGGTTCTGTTTTGACAATAAATATTATATTTTATGGTTTCTTTGTTTCAATATTTTACTACTAAATTGTAGTATTTGTCTTTGTGTTTTTTTTTTAATGAAAAATAAAGCAAAAATGTGAATTTTTGGCTGAGTGTTGACTTTTTCAAGGCTAACGAGACTATCATAATATTTTCTCCTTCGTTTCAAAGTGAATTTATGCAAGTTTTCCTATTGTTACAAGACTAATTAGTTAACATATGAGGACAAATCGCCATTAGTATTATGCTTCAAAAAGCTATTTGTAGCTTTTCGTATTATTCATATAATTGAGCAAAAATAACAATTCGTACTAAAAAGATGTAGAAAACACCGAAATTCAGAATTATAATTATATTTTTTCATTACATGTATCATTTTGTAGCTGTTTTATAAAATATTTTCCTTCTTTGTATCTTAAGATTTTATGATAATTGAATTGCAATGAATGTGGCAGAATATCATGTACCTCAGTAAGTATTTCAATTTGGAAAAAAAAAAAAAAAAAGTAATAAATAACCATTATTTTTGGATGGTGATTAAACCAAATTGACGATTCGAGAAATTTACATGTAATATTTTAATGGATTAATCATATTTTAGACCCTAAAATTTTTATAAGCACGCACTAAGGGCCTCCTCGGTTTCGAAATTGCGACTTAAGCTGTAATGTTCAATTTTTGTTGCGAAGTTAGTCAATTCAATTAAAAAAAAAACAAAATTAATGGAAGTTAGTCAATTTTTTATTTCATCTTATGCTTACCATAGGGGCTATGTACAATTTATCAAAAAATTAAATAATTAAAATCCAACCCAACTCAACCCAACCCCTCCGGTCTTCTAATTCGTCCGCCACCCCGACTATATCCGTCTCCTCCCAATCCTGTCGTCCCTGGTCGCGACTAGTTCTTCTTCTTCATTTATCTCTGTCTCTAACGAAATCAAGGGTGAATATCTGGATTGAGAAACTTGAAGTGTTAGGATTCAGTCTTTATTAGATTTGATTAATTGTCTTCAAACCTTTTAATATAAAAGTCTATTTATCGCGTATTCAAGCCAATAAATATAAATGGACTTTTAACAACTTAATACTAACGA
>JAOWAN010000001.1:14902845-14923153 GCA_028566635.1 Lobelia cardinalis
AAATTGGGTCAAATTAGGGGTAGTGGTATAATTGGAACAATTAAAAACGTTCAATGTCAAATTAAAGCAAATTAAAAAATAGTGGCATTATTGCCTACTGGGTCAAACGTCAGTGGCATAATGGGGTATTATGCCGCTAAACTAAGGAAAAGCTTGCAGGAGAGAGAGTATTTGGCCAGGAATCTTTCTAGCTCATACTTGCATAGGATTGCTTTTAATTTGTGGTTAAGCTATTAATCTTACAATGCACTTGTAGATGTTGCGACGGCTGTGGTTGCCAAGGAAGCCTTGGAAGGACACTGCATATATGATGGAGGGTTTTGCAAGCTTCACATATCGTATTCTCGCCACACTGATCTGAGTATAAAGGTAATATAGTTCTCTCAGGATTAAGTTTGCTATGTAAACATGAACACTACTTCTATATCGTGGTGCTTGATTGCTACTACTTCTTGGAAGCAATACAGATGAATTGCGATTGATATGTTCTACGCTTGTTTCAGGTCAACAATGATCGAAGCAGAGATTACACTATGCCTACGACTCCAATGTTGAACCAGCAACCCTCGATTCTAGGCCAACAACCACCTTCAATGGGAGGTCAGGCAGTGCATCAATACAACAGTGGCCAGTATGCTCCAGCTCCTGAAGGGCATGCAGTGCCTCAGCCTCCAGGAGGCTGGGGCCATGGCCATGGCCAAGGTGTACCAACAGGACCTCAGTCCATGCCCATGCAGATGCATAATCACCCTTACATGCCACCTGGGAGTATGCCCTCTGACATGGGTCCAGGAATGATTCACATGCAAGGCCCAAACGGCTATCCACAAGGGGGGATGCCTCCGCGTTACCATCCACAATAGCCGAGCGATTTGTTACTATTTGCTTCTATTTTGTCTTAAAAAGAACTGGGTTTTTATTAGAGACCAAGCTGGTTGCAACCAAACATTTTGAGGTTAGTTTTCAAGGACCCGAAAGATAAACACTCTGGCCATAGCTTGGTATGCTTATAGCAGTGTTAGAAACTCTCCAATCGGTTGTACTTTTTATTACCTTAAATACCAAGGCTGGTTGCTTTCACATTGAGGGGGCTTGTGTTTCAATTTGGCCTCGCTTTGTGTGTGTTCCATTGCTGATCCCTGTGTAATGTGAGCTTGCATCCTAGTTCCTTTTACCACTCGTGCTTATTACCGGGAATGTCAAAGGGTGAGATTGTCGGCCTCAATTTGTGCATTGAGTTTTGACTTTTCGAGATAATCTTTTGAAGGAAAGTTTAGTTGATTCTATCAAGGGAAAATTGTATTATGATTTGAACCGATAGAGACACTAGTCACAAAATTCACTTGATAACACATTATTCCTCTCAACATATATATATATATATATATATATATATTTTTTTTTTTTTTGGGTTAAGTAGGGAAAATCGTCTTGTACTATTTGTGATTTTGGGAAGACCTTCATATGATATTTTTCTTAAGGCATAATCTACCTGTGATTTTCATGTTACGAGGGTCTTTGTTACACTGATCTGTATAATGATCAAATTACCCTCCAACCATATACAGGAGGATAAATTAGTCAATTTCTGCCATAAAATTATTAAAAGAAGATGAATTGAAAAAAAAAAAAAAACTCAAATTAAACTCATCTTTCACCTTCTTTCAATCGTCCTCTCCGACGATCCCCCCCCCCCCATCTGGTCCACGCCACCACCCTCCGCCCGTTAGACCCTTGTCGTGCACCGTCTTCTTCTCCATAAAGCACCATCGCTCACCAGATCTGCAACTATTAATGGATCTCTTCTTCTCTACTTCTTCGATTCTCACCAGATCTGCAAAAAATCAAGCAAGAAAATCAAACCCATTTGACATAATCCAATCTTCTTTCACCCAAGTTAATAAACTTTCTCAAAATCTAGTCGAACAATAACAACAGTGGCGGAATCAAACCCATTTGACAAAATCAAACCCAACTTACAACCAATTTCTTCATTTTCACAAACTCAGCAAAAACCTTTCCTCCCCAACAATCTTATACATTTTAATAGCTATCTGCAAAGAAGCAAAAACCAAAATACCCCTAAACCTCTACAGCTCAGATGAATTTCCAATGGCCGACAATTTTGAAGGCAGACAGCTTCTGCTGCTCTTTTCTCTACCTCGTCCTAACGTCGAGAACAGCTTGGTGCACACTACATGAGATTACATTGAAATCCATTCCATTTGTATCTTACATAATTGCATGGTTGCAATCAAAAGTCCACTTGCACTCTTAAATATATGCATACTACTATACTAGGTATGTCCGTATCTTAAGATAGAGAGGAATTAAAGTTGATTTGATTTTTTATATCTGGTTTATTCGGCCCATTTAGGTAGCCCGTAGCCCTATGCCAGTTGGTATTATTTGTGCTAGGAGCGCTCATTTTTTTTTTCTAAACGTACATAAAGGCTAAAAATTATGTACATAACATAGATATAAAATGTGTATAAGTTATATCATTAATTATCATCTTTATAATTATTATGTGTATTTCATATTTATATTATGTATATTATTTATAATCTTTATGTATCTTTAAAGAAAACTTGGGCACTCCTAGCACCGAGTGTTTAGGCGCTTGGTATAATTTCCAGCCCTATGCATGTGAACAGAATCACACTTCTGTTTTTTGTTTTTTTTTTTTTTGGATTTCAACCGGTAAATTGTACTTTTAGATTAAAAGAAGATACTTCACTGTTCATCTACGGTACAAGAAAAAAAATTCTATTATTGTTATAAAGAAAAAGGAAAAAAAAAAAAATACATATGACCACGCACGATTTTTTAAAATGTAATAGGCCCATATGAAATGTACCGTAGTTCTTCTCTGTATATATATATGTTTTTGACACTTAAATATTGGTCTTCTTTTACTTTTTATCAAGTATCAAAATAATGTAGACCCTACATTTTAGTCGAGAGGTGGAAAGTATGCAAAAAGGCTCGACACTCCTATGCAGCATTTCCATTTTCATGGTATCAATAGCTGAACTGTAAATGGCTGAGATTGGATGAGTATTATTTACTGTTCATGAACGGCGGAAACAATCCTTTCATGTAATATAGATGGGTTGCCAACACAAACCATAGAAACTCAGGGACTACTTCACATTCACAATAACCCGATCACAATTTTCATTAATTTCTCAAAGAAAGCCCCTTCATTGAAGTTCCAAATCCTAGTAGCAACCTTCATCAATTTGTCAAATCCAACTGTTGAGCTACGAAGCACCAGGGTGCAATACAGCAGGAGTGATGATGCATCAAAATCTAAAACTAATTTTAGCCTCCCCTTGCTGTCATTTATCTCTCTCGTCACTGCTCCAATTTGCCCACCCCATCTCTTTGACCGTTACTCACAAATGGATTGGTGAGTTTCAGATTTAGTTGTTAGGTTAATATATGCTTGAAAAGAGAGGTGTGGAAGAAGATGTTTAGAGAGAGATCAGAGAGTGTGTTGTTGGGATGGAGATTTGGGCTTGAGGTAGGAGAAATGAGAAAAGAGCTACCATGAATGAAGAGAGAAAGATCTGCTGTCGTAAGGAAGATGAAGAAAATTCCAGTTCCACTTATGTATTTGTTGGCAGGGTAATTGAATTTTTTAATACGCCACAAACTCCTTTCATTTCAGTCCAAAATATCGGTAGATAAAGAAATCCTCGTAATGTGGAGACCACGTATCGATTATGCCTAAAAAATAATACCATATAGAGATCTTCCCAAAATTGCGAATAGTACAATGAGTTTTCCCTGCATAATCCTTTTTATTTTGCAATCTTCATCTTTACTCTGAAATCAGACAAGTGAAATCAAGAAAAATGCTACAATACGTTCACTAAAAGTGAAAACTCTCGGTTGATAAGTTTTGATCCATATAAATTTTTCTTACTAGTAAATAGCTTTCACATAATTTTTATTCAAATTATATCAAGTCTAACAATTTTTTGTTCGAATTTACCTTTATGAATATACTACTAATGTTTTCACTTTGCTCGAATTTGAGACCCTAATGTGAAAATCAGATGACAGACCCCTAATGTGAAAACCAAATCTGATTTTTTTAAAATCTGAAATGATGTTTTATCTTTTGTCGAATAATATTTATTTTAAATTAATTAATAATTTACTAATTAAAATTTTAAAATTAATTTTTAAACGATTGAAATGAGGATAAAATAGGACAGAGGCAGACCCAAATGTGAAAATCAGATGAACAGGAGAGAGGTATAAAAGGGAGGGGAGGGGAGGGGAGGGGAGAAAAGAGAAGAGAGCGCCAAATTTTCAATAGAGATAAGGTTTGTTTGTTTCTGTTATATTTTTACCTCTTCTTCTAATCTTCTCCTCCTCCTCATTTCTTGTGGCTCCTCTTCTATTCTGTACCCCAAACACCCTCCTCCCTTCTCTTCTCTGCACTGTCTTGCAAAAGGTAGGAGAGAGAGAGAGAGAGGTCTCTTCAGTCTGCTCTGCTCATAAACCCTAATTTTCCACCACCATGACTGTTCTCCAAGCTTCTCTCATCTCCAAACCTTCACTCTCTCTCCCACCTCATTCCAAACCTCATTTCCTCCCACTTTCTCCCCCTAAAAATCTCACCTTCAACCCTCTCCCACTTCCTCCCTCACTTCACCTCTCCAAACAACTCCGTTCAAATCCCCCGCTTTGCCGCCACCGCCGTCTTCTCCACTGCTGTATATTGCATCCGGATTCTTCCGTTACTTCCGATAGCAACTCAATTCCTCACCTACAAGAATCCTCCACTGATGATGGCTCTCAAGCTCAGTCATCCGGCGGCGAGGATTCCAGAATTGACGCCGAGTTTACAGCGGTGGATGAGTTTTCCTCAGCGGAGGAGAGTTCGAAACTCGAGGGTGAGACCACTAATGCAGCAGGTTCGCTGAAGGTCACGTTAATTTTGTTATTGGCGAATTTTTTTAAAATGGTGAGAAAGCTGTTGCAGAGGATTAATTTGCCTAGGAAGCGGTTAGAACGGTTGCAATCTCTTGCGGATGCTGATCCTATGGATCCCGCCAAGCAGAGTGCTTTGTTGGCTGCTCTTAATAAGCACAGGTTTTCTTGCCCTCCCTCATTCTTAGCTTCACATGTTCGCATACATTCTGTTGATACTTCACGTGACAGTTTATCTCGCCTTTTCTCAGTAGTCCGGAGTCCGTGATCAAGCGTTTTGAGCAAAGGGATTATTCAGTAGACAGTAGAGGTGTTGTGGAATACATTCGAGCTCTTGTGGCCACTAATGCTATAGCTGATTATCTTCCAAATGAGAAATCCGGAAAGCCTTCTGGTCTTCCTTCATTGGTAAGTAAACTCCCTCACCCCCCCCCCCCCAAAAAAAAAGGAAGAAAATTTGGAAGTTTCTTGTAGTCATTATGCTTTCATGTGGGTTATATTTATCGGTGTATTCCCTTGCAAATGTTGGCATTGAACTGAGATGTGAAGGTAAAAGTATGGATATAGTTCAATACGTTTCTGTGCGATTTGAGTATAGAATAATTAAAAGTTTCTACCAGATGTATTAGGTAGAAAAACATCAAATTTGGGGATATGTCGTGCCCTGTCCTTGTGTGTCTCTAGCCTACTGTTCTAGGAGTTGGTGTACCATACAATGGTCTTGTGCTGTATTGTGTCTATGGCAATGCATTCTAAGGTGAGGCAGATCTAGGATCTGGACAAGCATTGATGACTTCCATGCTGTAGTTCCTAAGTTCATGTAATTAAAGGCGCTTTTTCTTTTACAAGCTTAACATGTAAAATGTTAATTCACTATGACATTGCACATCTTTCTATATTTTGGATGGGAATCTAGGTTACTGAAGGAAGATTATTTTGCTGAATAGTTCCTTTTCTCCTTTCATAAGGAAGAGACATTAAATAAATTTCAGATACACGGGATACTGGTTTCTGCTGAACATTTTGCTATTTGTCCTTTCAGTTTCTCCAAATTATTTTGCACTGGTCTTTCCCATTTTCCTTTAATTAAGCTTCCTTTGATGGGTCTTATGTGATTTGTATTATCTTGTTAACACCATTTAATTGCGTAAGCTGTTGTTGCCAGTGTGCTTCTCGCATGAGTACTTTTTTGATGTGTTTTCTTCTGTTTGATTGCAGTTGCAAGAACTAAAGCAGCGCGCATCAGGAAATATTGATGAGCCCTTTTTGAATCCTGGTGTATCTGAGAGGCAGCCACTGCATGTAGTGATGGTAAGGGATTGTAGAAGTCTTCTCTCATCCTGTGTAACAGATGTGCATTTGGAGTATATTACACTGAATTAACCTTGGTTTTAGCAGAACTTCGCAATATTTAATGACTTACATGAAGGTGGTGTTTTGTGTATGATCTGTTTGAACATTTACCATTTCTTGTAGGTTGACCCTAAAGCATCAAACAGATCATCGCGTCTCGGTCTTGCCCAAGAGCTCATCTCAACCATCTTGTTCACTGTCGCCATCGGTTTGGTGTGGTAGGAACCTTTTTAATTTACGTTTTTGTTGAACAATGCTATCCATTATACATTCAAACAAACTTAATGTCCGAAGTGCTGCTGCTAAGAATCATTGAATTCTTGTCTTAGTACTGAGCCAGAAGTTCATTGGATTTTTGAGTCATTATCTTCAAGTATCATTCTTTTCGGTCTCCAGGGTAATGGGCGCTTCTGCACTTCAGAAATATATTGGTGGCTTAAGCGGGATAGGGGCTTCAGGGGTTGGCTCAAGTTCTTCTTATACCCAAAAAGAGCAGAACAAAGAAATAGTGCCTGAGAAGGTACATATTTGATCTTCTTTTGAAATTTTTCCGAAGTTAATATAGATTGATGCCACAAGATTTACATGTTAGATGACTAGTTGTTGTAGTCAATGTTGGATAGAAGAATAAATAATTAAACTCACCTTGATTTTTATAGAGATCTGAATAGACTTTGGGCAGACTGCTAACTTAGTTTAAAATTGGGCTAGTTGATTTCTGAGCAAAGCAAACTACAAATGCATATTACTTTCTGTTGGTATTGTAGCTGTATATGCTCACCCCATTGCTAAACATTTATGTTTTTATTTATTTAAACTGGATAGCCAACTTAGCTTCTCGCTGACTGATTCGTTATTATGTAGTGTGCTTTTGTGTGTCTTGTTGGCAGGAAACATAATTTACTAAATGTGCTTCCGCTCTGATTTTAACTATAGTAAAATATTTCTTGTTTTGTCTACTCATATTCCTCCGTCCCAAATTGGAAGTGACACGTCCATTTCTGTGTATACAAAAATAGTATCCACTTTGACAAAGTGAAACCCCGTTGATGACCTCTTTCCAAGATATCCTTTAATTCAAAATTCTGAAAAGCTGTCATCCATCATCTCATTGTCATGTAGAGTTCGATTGTAATAGACAAGAATCTATGCAAACAGCTATTCTTGTTCTTACTGCCTAGTAAAATGTTGCCTATAGTTTTGTGATGGGAGGAAATTTATTGTTTGCATTCAGCAGCAGAGATGCATTTTGTTATGGTTGGGCATTGTGTGTAAATAATATGTGAATGGCTACCGTCAGAAATAATCAGGCTTTAAGGAAAATCAGAAGAGTTCACGACTTGAACATGAATTAGTTTGTAAATCACCAACTGTTCTATTTTCTTACAAAATGTTTTGCCGCAGAATGTCAAAACATTCAAGGATGTTAAGGGTTGCGATGATGCTAAACAAGAGCTTGAGGAAGTGGTGGAGTATCTAAAAAATCCAGGAAAATTTACTAGACTCGGGGGAAAGTTGCCAAAGGTTTGTTTGTGAAATTTACTGATGTTCATACGGTATCTGGTTCATTTTGTGCATGTGTTGCATGATATTTTGCAATGTAGTAATTGATGTCTGGTCAAATTTGTTAAGTGGTTGTCCCAAGTTTCTAAGTGCCGAGTTCTTTTGACACTTTTGAGGGATTCTTGCAGAGTCTGGTTTTTGTGTGGTCTTTTTTGGTCGTTTGACTTGATACTCATGTGTACATGGGTTGCACCCATGTTTGGCGCTGCGTTAAAAAAAATGCCGGTCTTTAGGTTGTCCAATGTTGCAGGAATGCACAATCGGCATCTTAAATTTCATTGTAATGATCAATTTTGTTCTGGTTAATAGATACAACTATTGCAAAGTTTAGACTCCAACACAGGGAACTTTTCTCTTTTTCACTCCTCTTGGCTTCCATGCTTCTTTTTGGTACATTATAGCTAGTTGCTGTTCACTGTTTATGCCTCATACTCAGTTCTTTTAGTTGTTATGCTCCTGATTGCATATTATATATGCTTTCTAGACTTCCTAGTTATAAACCAAGTGTACTTTGTCAATGCAGGGGATTCTTTTGACTGGAGCACCTGGAACAGGAAAAACGTTACTTGCCAAGGTACAATAAAGAACGTTCTAGGTTCAATTTTGATGCACCATTTGAGTGCAATAAATGTAAAGTTTTGCTTTGTAAAGTATCATCATTTTTTTTCTCTTTTCTTGGGATTCCAAATTTGACTCATGGCTTCATTTGGTGAACATGCCTATGACGTGATAATATTTCATTTCACATGCTTATACCTTTGTGAACATCATTTACTTGCCACTTAAATCGAAACTTTAATTGCCACATCAACTTTGTCTAGTCATATAAGGCCTCTTTCTAGTGTTAGGAGGACCAAGTACTCGCAAGATTGACAGAAACACTTATTTTGGTATGTCATCTTCTTCTCATCGATTAACAACACAGTTTGTAGTAATGTTGACATGTGAATAGAGAAAGAGAAATAGCTGACACAGTACGTGTTAAATAAAAAAATGGGGGAGGAGAACTTGAAAATATGGCCACAAGAGTCTGGCAGAAGTAGATTTTTTGAGGAATGAAATTGTAAAAGAGATCAACACTTGGGTGAGTTGGTGGTGGTGGGGGGGGGGGGGGAGATCATGAATGAAGCGAAATGTTTCTGCTTTTTAGATGGATGATTGGGTGTGTGAAAAGAAAAAAGGTTGATGTGAACCACAAGGAATGAGGGACTCTGAGAAGTTATGGCTGTGGAATGAACAAGTCGAAGTACTGGTAGAAGCAACAACGGCGTGTGATGATACTTTGGAAGATACAAATTTGGAAAGAGAATTGACGAAGAGAATCTAAAACAGAAGCAATTCAAACTAAGTAGAAGTAATTGGGAAAGAGTGTACACATGCTAAATTGAGGGAAAGAAGATATCTGTTGTAGTCATACTGAATCAGTAATCTGTTGTATTTATGCCAAGTTTTAAAGAATTGTAAAACTTTTGTCCGGAGATATTGGTGGAAAGTTAGTCGATGAAGTTTGAATGAAGTTAATAGTACTAGGACTTGGGTGTGATAAAAGCGGTTTTCGAGGAGGTCTTTGGAACTGAGATTTCGTTCCATGTAGCATTTCCTGGAATATATTTGCTCTGAAGAAGATGAAAGCAAGACATCTTTGAGTCGAAGATGCTGTTTCCACGTTGCAAGTCTTGTGCATAACTGTTTTTTGAATCGTGTAGTGAGTTTACATTTCATTTGCCCTCCACAGAAGCCTTTCAATGGGAAGCATATTAAAGAGCTGCAACATTTTGGGACATTTTTTCCCTCGAAGGCTTAGCTTTATTGCTTTAATATGTTTGAGATGGCTGACCTTCTCTAATTATTGCAGTGTCTTTTAGGTAAAAGGCAGGCACTGCACGAGAACTGACATGTATGTTCAAGATTTGTGTGATTATATGCATATTTCCTTTAAGTGACGTTGAATAACAAATAAAATAAATACACGATTCCAAGAAAAATCAAAGATTGAATACTTCTGGTAGTTGAGCTGTTATCATTTGCTATCCTGGGCAAAGTTAGACAGATGAAGGTTGTTTCTGAAGTGCATTTAGGTGCTTTAGCCAGTACTTGTTGGCATTGGATGAAGTTGGGATACATGTAACATGCCTTGGAAGTTGAATGTAGAAAACACAATGATGACCTATGGGTAGAAGCAGATTACCTGGTTAAGTGTTGGCGTGGATGTGGAATTGGATGTGGAAAAGAGTCCCAATTACTAGAAAAGGAATGAGTTTGCTCTTAGGCATACAGTGGATATTTATTGTGCTCTATGCTCAGAAGAGAAACATTGCCCAGATGCAGATTATAGGTTGCGTATGTAGTTAATTATGACATGGGAAAACTGCGTGAGAGATTACGCGTGGTTGAGACTGCTGAGAGGTACACAGGTAAGATTTAGCTGGTTGAGCTACTATTGATAAATATTTAGTGCGAAACTGTGACATGAATACATGATTACTATTCATTTGATAATGACTGGGAACTCAAGTACCAAACTCACTGTGATATGGAGTCTACAGCTTCTTCTGAAATGTTATAGTAAAAAGGATGATTGCCAACTATGGCCCTGGACTCTATATATTTTCAACTGATGTCAACGTGCATTCAGTTCAGCGTTTCCCATTGAGCATCACTGAGATCTCTCTTACAAAGTAAACCCTATGATATTCTGGATTACTGTTATCTATTTAAAAGGAAGACTTGTGCTAACTTATATTTAAATGGGTTTTCAGTTACCTCCGTGTCATTGTCCTGCCTTGAATACATCCTTTATAGTCTGATTTCTATCTTTTGATGCGTTTTGAAGGCCATAGCTGGAGAAGCTGGTGTACCCTTTTTCTACAGAGCAGGCTCTGAATTTGAGGAGATGTAAGTCATTTATTTCTTCTGATGTATGTGTGTGTGTATATATATAAATAGATAGATCGATAGCTAGCTAGCTAGCTAGCTAGATAGATAGATAGATAGATAGATAGATAGATAGATAGATAGATAGATAGATAGATAGATAGATGGATGGATGGATAGAGAGAAAGAGAGAGACGCACATAAAAATAAATATGTAAAATGTTTTGAAGACAAAAATCTAGAACTCACAACCACTTTTTTTCCATTTCATATGGCTGTATTTATGCACAAGCAATGTCCTTTACTTCTTTTCCTCTTCTTTTAGGTAGCGTTCAGAAGGGATCTTTAGTAGACGTTGTTTCGAATCTCTCTCTCTCTCTCTCTCTCTCTCTCTCTCTCTCTCTCTCTCTCTCTCTCTCTAATGAGGCTGAAGCTTCCAGTGTGCATTTTGCTGGAGTTTACCCCACCATCTTTTCCTTGTTTAAGAATCCTTTGAAACATGTGATCTGAAGGAAATGAAATCCATCTTCCAAAGAAGCAATAAGTTTGGTTTCTTTGTCAAGCAGGTCTAGTATTAGTAATGAGGCTGAGCTTTTTGCGGATCATATTAATTAGATAGATGTTAATGTACTTTACGTATCATCTAAGGGGTGTCTCTTTTGTACATGTATATGATGACGTGCACATTTTTGTGTGATCCCCGGCTTGCATTTCAAGGGCAAGGGTTTACCCCCGACTGTGTAGATGAGCTGGTAATAAGGGGTTGTTCTCACTTAACAAGAGGTCTCGAGTTTGAACCGCGAGAATGCAGCGCGCTAAAACTTTATAGGCAGAGTTTACCGCCCTTGTGGTCCTACCTGGCTCGAATCCAGAATAGTCTCCCTATGAGGTGATTGGATGTCGGATGGTTACAACAACTCTAACTACAACTATAATTCAACTAAGCCTTAATCTCAATCAGTTGGGGTCAGCTACATGAATCATTGTCCGCCATTCCACGCGATCAAATGTCCATCACCACATATGCCACATTCATGTCTTTCCATATTGCCGAAGTCCATATTAACTTTGGTCTACCCCGGTCTCTAGCTTGAATAAGTTTGATATCATCACACTTCCTAACCATACACTAAGTGGCCTACGTTGCCAGATGGTTTAAGACCAAAAAAAGGTTCAAGGGTTTAATATTATGTGCATCATATGACAAATTAGTGTACGCTCGTGCCCGAGGGTACGACAAAAAGAAAAATTAACTTAAATTAAATATTATAATTAAAATTTTCAGCTATCACCCCAAACATCACCTCTTTTCCAGCTCTGAACAAATACATACTAAGTTTCCTAACCTACTGTCCTAGCCTAGGCTATTGTAGTAATGGTCACTGTCAAATACTCGGCCATATACTATAGATACTTACGGAGATACCTATAAGAGAACATCTCTTCACAAATTTGTATACATTCCTCACAAGATAGTTCATGCTTTTGTTATCTGACGGGCAAAACAAACTTATATTAGATATACTGGTCGTCTTAGTTCTATTGTTTGCCAAATGGTAACTGTTAAATACTTATCTCTGCCTTTTTCTGCGCTAGGTTTGTTGGGGTGGGGGCTCGACGTGTAAGATCCTTATTCCAAGCAGCAAAAAAGAAGGTTTGTTTTCAAATTGTTAATTTGTATTACGATGTTTACAGAAATGGTTGTAGATATTTGTCAATTGCATTGTTTTGTGATTCATTCTCAGGTTTGCGCATAAATGATAGGTGCACTTTCCATCCACTTCGAGAGTTAGTTTACTCCTTATTAGATATCTCACTCAATGTGTTTCTGTTGTAAAACTAAGCTTACAAAAAAAAAGAGGAGATTAATTTACAAGTAATGTTATCAACTGTCAACTGTCCAGGTATTAATGGGTTACAGTAAAAGTTTTTAACTTGTAGATCATGGATTTTCCAGATGTTACGGATGGAGTATGTGAAGAAATATGTCTGCCCCTTAAAGCATGCGACTTTACTTTGTGTGGAGATCAAGAAAACCTACATTTGTTCTGACATTCCCACGTGTATTACTCCCTCCATTCAATAAAGTGTCCAATTTGGATTATTTTTGGTCAATATGACCTAAAATTAATAAAGAATTAGTTGTTGTGGTAATGTCTGACTTTTCAACAAGGAAATTGGAAGTTCATTTTGGGAAGAACGGAGTGCAAATTTCGATTGAGAAGTGGTCATAACTTTTATGTCTTATCATTTTCATGTGCATTTGTACTACTACCTATCTGGAAAACTAAACTAGCAATCTGCATAACCCAATCTCTTAATTTTGAAAGGTTAACATTCTCTGTGGAACAGACAGATCAAAAGAAAACATGATATTTTATGGGACCTTGGGGGTTTGTGAATAGAGATAATTGTGATCTATTTACTATCTAGAATAGTCAATTTGATTCTTAGTATTTTGCCACTGAACATTGTTGTTTGAAGAAAATTAATAAATAAATCGAGTATCAGTTTATAGGTGAATGGAGAGTGGGAGTGAATTGGCCTTTAGGAGTATCTTCTGTAAGAATTGTCTTAGCAGCTCAATATTAGAAACCTGCCTTCACTTTCAGGTTTGATAAGTGTAACATAATATCTTAATTGAATGCACGTTGAGACTAGTCAGCATTTTCTTGCAATTAGAAGGGTATTGATATAGGTTTAGCATCTCTATCCTGCCATTGTTTATACGGCGAATAAATCACTGGTTTTGTCCCCTTTGTGTCATGGAAGGGTTGAGCTAGCTCCATTCACAAAGAGATAATAGTTTGTGTGGAGACCATATTCAACTTTGAATGAACCTAATAGAAAAGGCTATTGCACTGATTGCTTTCAGAGTACCATTTCTGAAGAGGAGATACTGTTATTCCTTTAATGAGATGAAGCATATTCAAAACATTCCTTAGAGGATGGAAATTATTTTGTGGATTTTAAGATTTTTTTTTTACATTAATTGCTTCAACAATTGTTCTTACAATTTTCAATGTCCTAAAAGGTTTTGCATACTGCTCCAACTCCCCGCCCCCCAAACGGAAAAAAAGCACCTTCTCAACCTCTCCCAGATAACAGTTTCTGTTTTTAATAGGCTCCTTGCATCGTTTTTATTGATGAAATTGATGCTGTTGGATCAACTCGGAAGCAATGGGAAGGTCATACAAAGAAAACATTGCATCAGCTGCTGGTGGAAATGGATGGGTTTGAACAAAATGAGGTATACGTAGCAAAATGAATTGTTTTATGAATTACTAACCCCATGAACCCTCCCAAGTTAATGTGAAGGTGTGGTACATATGCAGGGCATAATCTTGATGGCTGCTACAAATTTGCCTGATATTCTTGATCCAGCCTTAACAAGACCTGGTAGATTTGACAGGCATGTAAGTTCATTGGGGATCTGATATTAGAAAAATCCAGCTTTCTATTATCAACAAATTAAGTAGAATTGAAGACCCCATGTCATCGAATTTCATTTGTATTTCTCCAATCAATGCATTTCTTTCTCTTCCCACTATTTCTTTGTGCAGCATGGATTTTGGGATACTCCTTTACTCCTACTTGCGATTTCAGGATGATATTTGTCTTCAAACTGAGTTAAATTTGTACCTACTGCCCATCTCTGGCACTTACTAACTGTCCTGAAACCTATTTCTAGATTGTAGTTCCTAATCCCGATGTGAGGGGTCGTCAAGAGATATTAGATCTGTATTTGCAAGACAAACCATTGTCCGAGGATGTCGATGTTAAAGCAATTGCTCGTGGTACACCAGGCTTCAATGGTGCAGGTTTGTTCTTTCTTGCTCTTTCTCTTTATGAGGTCATAATCGTTCTCCGCGGGGGGGGGGGGGGTGGTGGTGGTGGTGGGAGGTAAGGAATGAAATGTGAGAAAGACTCTTCAAGTGGGAAGGAGTACCTTGTCCAGAATTGGTTCCCATATTTCCCCCCTGTTTAATCTTGTTAGTGATATAAAGTTTAAGTTGCTCAAGCTTGACTCGTGATTCCCTAGTCAGGGCTTGCGGTGATACCAATGATGGGGAGGGGGGTTTATGAAGATCTGTATAAGACCATGTATTACCTTAGTGATGGAAGATACTAGTATATTCTATTACAGATAAAATGGGTACTTCGTTACTTAGACTCGGAGAAAATGGCCTAACTAGAATACATCCAAAGCACAAGCTTCAGTGAATAATTATATGCTCAAAGCAAATTGAAATTGTCTTGATGTGCAACAGACTTGGCGAACTTGGTGAATATTGCTGCCATCAAAGCTGCTGTTGAAGGTGCTGAGAAACTAAATGCATCACAATTGGAGTTTGCAAAGGACAGAATAATGATGGGTACAGAGCGAAAAACAATGTTTGTATCTGAAGAATCAAAGAAGGTAATTGCATCAATATGTTAGGGTCTTTGTGAAATCATCATTTCATTAGCTTCATTACCATTTCATTTTGGAGTCTGAATTTTGTGGCTTGATCCACATTGGATTGTATCCTTCTCCTTCTGCTCAATTGGTTCATTGATTCTTTTTCATTATTTTCGTTTTTTAACAAAAGAATTTTGTCCTAGGGGTTTTGCTGTTTTCTTGCCAGATAGGTCATTTTCATTTTCTTCGATCTTTTCCCTTCCGTTCTTTGATCTCTTCCTTCTTTAGGTACCCCTTTTCAACTGGGATGGAAAACTTGATCATCATCTCAATTAAAATAGTCAGTTATCACAAGTTCCTGTTTATATTCACACAATGCTATTGCCGTAGGTAACCCTGCTATTACATGTTTTTTCCAGCTTACTGCATATCATGAGGGTGGCCATGCAGTTGTTGCTTTGAATACCGATGGTGCCCATCCAATTCACAAGGCAACTATCCTGCCACGTGGATCTGCTTTGGGAATGGTTACGCAACTCCCTTCAGGTGATGAAACATCTGTAAGTAGAAAGCAGCTGTTAGCGAGCCTTGATGTCTGCATGGGAGGACGGGTTGCAGAAGAGATGATATTTGGTCAGGACCATGTCACTACTGGTGCTAGCAGTGATCTTAAGCAGGCCACGGAGCTTGCCCAATATATGGTACCTCTTAATTCTAATATTCAATGCAGTTTGTTTCCTAAGAGCTGACAACTGATAGTATCTTCTGTTTTGATTGTTGTGAAATCCTCTGCTAATGTTATGGCCTCTGTATGTATGGAAGGTATCATCTTGTGGGATGAGCGATACAATTGGACCAATTCATTTAAAAGAAAGGCCTGGCACAGAAATGCAATCACGTGTTGATGCTGAGGTTTGCTTCTGGGTTGTGATGTTCTAATATCTTTAGTATCAAGATATGTTCACTGTGCTAATTTTTCATTTGTTGTCATTGCAGGTGGTTAAACTCCTACGAGATGCTTACGACCGTGTGAAAGCTTTGCTGAAGAAGGTTAGTCTTTTGAACCTTCTTTTGTGAATCCATATATTGGATAAAGATATAATATTATGGGATAAATATTGGGAATATCATTACAAGTGTCGGACTACTTATTTTGGAAAGTTCCGGTCATGTACTATTACCTTCCTAATTCACCCTTGTAACAGCAATGTAAATTTGCTAAAACTATGTCAATTAGGGGGTTTATCCGGTAATTTTAGCATGTTTGATGTTCGGTCATGGATTCTTCAAGTGGAATGGAGCAATCGTAGATAGTTTATCATAACCTTTTCTTTCTCTAATTTGTGTCTCTTAACAAGTATTATGTTTGTATACATACGTTTTTTGCAGCACGAGAAGTCACTGCATGCAATCGCCAATGCGCTAATAGAGTACGAGACACTGGATGCAGAAGATATAAAGCGCATTGTTCTTCCATACCGAGAAGGACGCCTACCTGATCCAGAACAACAGCAGCAGCAACAAGAAGAACAAGTGGAAGAGGAACTTGTGATGGCTTAGAAGGTCTAGGGTATGTAAAAATATTTTTATGTAATTGAGGGGGAGCAATGTACATTGTATACAACTGCAGGCAAATTATTTATACAAAAATCTTGCAATTTCGCTCCCCTACATGCTCTCGTCTGTTGTAACATTATTTATAGCCCTCAATGAGGGAAACAAAGGAAAGAAAACAAAAGACAATGATTTTTAAAATATCTCGTGTACTTGTGCAACTCTAAAGTCATGATGCTGGAAAAAAAAAAACGAGTTTTAGTACTTCATTCGTTCCAAAATAAGAGTGACATATTTTTGTTTTTAATCAAAGTATGTCGAGAATTGAGATGCAGCTTTCATTCTCTCGTTGAAGTCTCCAAGTGGAACGTTTCAAACGGAGTTCTAATTTAAATTCAACTAATCTCTCTCATGCTCTGCTACAGGGGTTAGACATCGCTGAAAATAGAGTAGCAGATGACCATAGCAAGTCTCTCGCAGCGAAAAACTATTGATTCCCTAGCTTTCCCGCATTATCAATTAGCAATAAAAGATGGTGATTGGAAACCACAACTAGAGAGAGAAAGCAAGAAAACAAACCTATAAAACTCCAGCTGTTCCCTCAACAAATATATACAGCAGCAGAACTTTCCTACCATAGCTGAAACCTAAACAACAGGAAACAAAACCTGTGTTTTTCGTTTGTCTTTTTCATCCATGGTAGAGAGCATATGTAACCCGAGGTTTTAGACATACTTAACATAGTCCACCATAACTTTGAAACTGACACATAACAAACGAACAGGAAAAGTAAGTGCCTTTAGTCTGGAAAGTGGAAATGCAGCTGGTACCAGTCCGTCTCTAAGGCTTCCAAGATTTCTGTATCCTTGGAAAGAAGCTTCATCCATGGTACAAAAGTTTGACCACATCCTTCTGCCTATGCTATATCTAGATCCTATCAATGGGCTCTGTTCTGTCTTGCACTGCCAGCCGTTCGGAAACCTCTGCAAGGGATTTGAGATTGCATCTGATCAATGTTTGAACAAAGTAGCATGTTTCATCCTTCGTATTCCCTTCGGATACATCAACCACGAATGATTCGATGACTAGAGTTCCCGGTCTTCCTTCAATGACTTCCGGATGAACAGAGATGATAGAAGAGTAGTTCTGGGGAAAATGTAATCAAATGAAGAAGAGACGTTTCAGTATATTTTAGAGAAACTTACCTCAAGAGATAAATGCAACCAAATTAGAGTCAAGTAAACTCATTCTAGCAAGTCTCTGGCATGAAGAAACCTAAACTTCAGATCGCACACTTTGATATCAATGATGTGCTGTAAACCAGCTTAGACCTTTAAATGAGCTTGAATTCCAAGCAAGTAGAGCTTGAAAAAAGCCAAGCCCAAGTCACCTTGATTATTAAACAGCCTATCAATATATCATCCTAAAATACAACTTCAGCTTATCCACCGATACTGCATCCTGCCTAAGGATCATTTTCTATACAGAAGCATTTGACTTGCTTAGTATGCCGAAAACATATTTGGCGAAGGTAAGGAATTGGGGATTCCAATGTCAAGTGGCTTACTTCCTTTATACGAACTGAAAAAGAACCCCCTTAAGATCACTTCCCCATTCAGATGTCATTCCTAAATTAACTGAAATGTGCTTAAATGCTACCCTGCTATATACGAAACATATTCATAACTTTGTTCTCTAACAGAAACTAAGAGCTAATGGGGAACACACCTTAATTGCCTATGCTAATACAGCAAAAAGAAAAATAAACTTTTTGGAACTTGGATATAAGAGAAACATACACAATTGGAAAATTAACAGATGCAAATAGGATCACATCATTGGGTAGAAATTGATTGCATTGATGTACACAAATCTCGCTCCAAACAGAACTCTCGAAATCAAAGAAAGAGAAAAGATTCATCCACTGCATGCTACATTGCTACTCAATAATTAATCCCATAGCCACAAGTGGTGTTTAGGTGACGCACTCATGTCTGCCAGTCCTTACCTATTGATCGGACCATGCAGATTCAGGAAAAGAATCCTTTCCAAGTTTCCAGAAACAAAACTTCAATGAGAGCCTAGTACAGAAGGCTGTTGTGCCAGAAACTAATGCTCAGTAAGGGTAAGCGAGTAAAAGATGAAGTTTCCATACCCTAAGTCTGTGATCTCCACCAACTATCCTGATGCTCAGGATATGCTCATTATCATCAAGAAGTTCCAACCTCTCAGTGCTGGTTGTGGCAGGAAGTCCTGATTTGACATCAACCTCTCTAAGACTTCCAATCTCAAGACTTCCCTCAGCAACACACCTGCTTACAAATGGTTTATACTTTTGTGGTTGATCAAATCTCCTCACCAAAGACCAAACCTAGTGAACAGGAAAAGAAGACTAAGATCAGAACTCTACAACAAGCGAGGAGGAGTCGCTACACAACCATATCCCCCGAATACATATATCAGAAGCACAATTTTCAAGTTCCAACTTTGTATAACACATCAGTCATACACATTACAAGGCAGAGGGTTGCTTTGACAGTGCCATAAGAACTGTAACTGTGCAGCTATCACATTTCAAAAGAAAGCAATAGGTTACAATACAAACAACCAAAGTCACTCACCCCAAAAGTAAAAGGAACCACATGCAAACCTTCATCGAGAAACCTCAATCATTAATTTCTTGGAATAACAGGAGCAGCACAAGATCACAACTATGAAATGCTAAAGCAAAATCAAGAAAGCAAGAACTGTACACCTCATTTTCCAAGAAATCAAATTACCATTAGAGATAACATCGAAATTATAAATTAAAAAAATAAATAAAGTAAAAAACTATCGAGAATCAGCTTTCGAACACCATTCCTACAGACAAAATCAAGAAATCAAATCAGCATCAAAGAAAAGATTATCCACGAACTTTTATTCCTTCCAATCGGCCGAAATTCCCAATTTATCACAAGATAACAACTAAATCAATCAAAGTCAAACGAACCAAACTTGAAAAAGAATCCACAATCTCAAATCTCAGTACAAAAGCATCATATTAAAATCAACAAATCTTAACTGACACAGCAGCATAGTAAAGCAAACAAACATCACACACACACACACACAAAGTGCGTGCGCGCGAGTTTTGTTAAACCAAATCGATGATTAAGGAAGGAGAAAGGATGAGTACGAACGAGATGGACGGGGGCCTTGATATGTTTGACCAGGACAGAACTACATTGATCCTCGCTAGTCACGTGCCGGACGTGATGGCGCTTTATGTACTCCGTCTCCACCGCGCTATATCCATTACTCCCACTCATATTCTCGCAGTCGGCAAAAGTCTCCGATCACCGGAGTGGAACTTCAGAAAAAAAAACAGATGGGAGTGCGAACGAACGCGAAAGAAGAAAAGTCTAATTAATAAGGTAAGGAGCCTCCACTCCACTCCTCTCTCCCTCCCCTCCGCCCCCGCCCATTAATAATAGTAGTAGTATTATTCGGCAAATTCTATTAAGCGCTTATGCGCTTGGTGCAAGAAGCACCTCTCCGCAATGTTCATCATATAAACCTGCTATGTTCATTGATTATAAAACACGCCCCTCCACAATGTTCATTAATTAA
>JAOWAN010000001.1:14923253-14938985 GCA_028566635.1 Lobelia cardinalis
TAATTTTTTTTTAGAGAGAGAGAGAGAGAGAGAGAGAGAGAGAGAGAGAGAGAGAGAGAGAGAGAGAGAGAGAGAGAAATTTCTTTGAAGAAAATCGATAAAAAGTTTGTGCTCAGGACATTTTTCTAAAAGTTTTAAGATGATCAATAAATATTTGTCGTGTTAAACCTTGACATTAGGAGATTGCGAGATTATATGAAATAAAGTTAAAAGAAAAGTCAATACAGTCGAATCGCACCGATAATTTAAGTGAGGTCTGGATTACTCCTCAACTTTTGCATCTGAAGTGATAAGTATCGTATCGAGAAAATTCATGACATAGTTGATTACAATCTTTTATGTAGAAGAAAATCTTGTCATAAATGATTACAAGCCTTGCAATCGAAGAAAGTTGCACAAAACTTCTTCAAAAAGAAAAAGTTATTCAGAAATCAGCTAATGTTATCAAACTATAGCGACAAGTTAAGTGATGTGTGGATTACTCCTTAGCTTTTTCCTTTGAAATTACTAAGTAACTTGTCAAAAAGATTCACGATATAATTACAAAAAGATTCATCACATAATTGAATCAATGTACGATTGAAAAAGGTTACACGAAACTTCGTCAATATACATAAATCAGAAGCCTTTCACGATCAAATATCATCGACGACTAGCAGTACCCCAGGGAGAAATATTGTAACCACTCCTTGTTATATCATGATGCATGGAGTAGTTAACATGAAGAGCTTCTGCACTCTGATGACATTTATATATGTAGGTAGGAGTAGGACACATAAATCGCATTCATATGACTGTATGTAGCGTCGATATACATTCAAGTTGAATGTATATATATACACATGTGATGTACTGATGTGAAAGAATGTGTTTATTACTTGGCCATAATTTGAATCAAACCTCAGATTTTGTTGACTCAGCAGTCGGACATTTAGTTTACGAAAGTTTAATAAAATTGAATTGTTTGGACACATAAATTTTCTCTAATTTTCCTTTTTTATGTGATTCGAATCCGTAACCTATCGAAAACAGTTGAAACGTTTTATTACTAAATTGTACCTCGTTAACACTTATAATTCCATGTGACATGGTACTTTTGTCAAGATGAATGAAAATGACATCAATGTTAAGATCAAGTTATTGACATGATTACAATTAGTTAGGTTTAAGAAGATCACATTATACAGGTTCATTCCATATATATATATCATAGGTGTGTTGACTGTATATAGTGTCAGCTCGCGTTCACGTTGATTGTGCATGCTTGATCATAAGTCACCACCAACGCACGAAGCCAGAATTAATCTTAATCAAATCGTTTGAATATTGCAGAGTACGTAATCATCAAAGATCTCCAATTCATAGATTCTCTATCCATACAATATTCATGTAGATCGATGTAAGCTCTTAAAATTTTAAGGTTTTACGAACAAATTTATGAGTTTTGTCAGCTGGTTTGTTGCAATGCAAGTAATTATCGATACAATGTAAGCTTCTGCTCATTTGGTCCGCTTGATAATTGCGACATTACGTACTTGGGAGATTATGTTAAATTAAAAATGGTACAATATGTACTAACCAAACTGTTAAAGTAAAAAAAATTGATAGAAAATTTTAATAAATTGGAGAAAATCGATAAAGCATTTGCGCTTACGCCATTTTTTTCAAGGTTTTAAGATAATCAATCGATTTTTTGTCGTGTTAAACTTGTACGTCACGTAATCGCCAGAATATATGAAATAAAGTTAAGCGAAAAATCAATATAGCTGAATCATACAGACAATTTTAGTGAGGTATGGATTACACTCCTCAGCTTTTACATCTGAAGTGATAAGTACGGTATCGAGAAAATTCATGACATAATTAATCACAATCTCTTCCGTTGAAGAAAATCATGTCATAAATGATCATGAACCTTGCGATTGAGAAGGTTGTATGAAACTTCGTCAAAAAGAAAAAGTTAACCAGAAAGCAGTTAATACTATCAAATTATACCGACAATTTAAGTGATGTGTGGATTGCTCCTTAGCCTTATTCGTTTGAAATTGATAAGTACCGTCTCAAAAAAGATTCATGACAATAATGACATAGTTAATCACATTCTTTTCTGCCGAAGAAAATCATGTCATAAATAATCATGAACCTTGCAACTAGGAAGGTTGCACAAAACTTCGTCGAAAAAAAAGTCAATTAATACTATCAAATTATATCGACAATTTAAGTGATGCGTGGAGTACTGATCATCAAAGATCTCCAATTTATAGATTCTATCGACACAATATTCATGTAGATCGATGTAAGCTCTCAAAATTTTAAGATTTTATAAACAAATTTCTTGAGCAATTTCATCCATGATTATGAGTTTTGTCATCTGGTTTGTTGCAATGCAAGTAACTATCGATTAAGATTTAAGCTTCTGATCATGTGGATCCGCTTGATAATTGCGACATTACTTACTTGGGAGATTATGTTTATTTAAAAATGGTACAAAAATAATATTCATGATCAGAGGTACTGTCTGGAAGTTTTTTGATAATCAGAATTCATTCATGGATCTCCAAGAAAATAAAATCAGGATTACACTGACAAGACTACGAGAGGGGTAGGGAATGGGAATGGGATCTTCGAGTACAGTGTTTTAAGACCTTTCTGTCTTCATGTAAATGACTGACAATAGCTAGCTAAGGAACTGCTCATGAAGCTTCCTGCTCCCTCGCTCTCAGTAGTTGATTAATTAGTTAAAGTGATGCGAATCACAACCCACAAGATGGTTCAAAGCCATGTAAACTCTCGTCCTTTTGGGCATTGTTTATAAGCTACGAACCCTGTTTCATTCTTGGTCCCAAGTTCTGGTCGGTGAACAAAAAAGAGTGGAGTACTATATAACAATGGTCGAATAATCGCCCACGCCTACCTACCAGTCCATTGATGTAGAACAGTAGAAGTACCACAATCCACGTAAAAAGCGTACGAAGTTGCACTATTTCTAAAGAATAACATCTCGTTCTGAAGGTCATATTTTCGCAACAAGAAGAAAGAAAAAAAGAAAACCCAACTTTAATTTCCTAAGAGGAGGAACAAAGAAAATAGACCACTTTACATATGTTACAAAAACCAGCAGATAACATTCCCACAACTTAAAAAGAACCACAATGTAAGTAAGTTTCAATATTGTTGGACCAAAAAATTGCTCATGACAGAGTGACTCAACCTCCTGGACTTGCACTTTACAATGGTTTTACATCAACATGCCAATAAGACAGAAACGGGCTACAACTTTCTTATGAACTACATTCAGCTTGCACATTAAACTGGGTTTAGCCTTTGATCTAGTAAATAATTATACCAAAATACCTTCCACGCAGTTCTACAAAAGAGTGGCCTGTTCTATTCCAGGAACCTTACTTTACTAACCCCTCTCTTTTAATCGATATGTCGGCCCGTATACCCAAAAATTTCATTCAAAAAATATTTCCCAAGTAATTTCTAAATTGACTAATCTGATATTAACTTACCTTCGCTGCTTCACCTCGAAGTTGGTTTGCCGCTCTTTCCCTGATTTCTTCACATATTTCAACCGTCTCTTCTCCCTTGACCTTTGTAGCATAATTCTCAGTGATTGGTACCTCATCAGCTTTCATGGTCGCCTGAAGAAGCTCCAGCGGGGTAGCTGCAGGGTCCAGCTCCAGGCACCCCTTCGGAGCATTTTGAGCTTCCTCGCCTGTAAGCAAGTATTTTGGTACCTGGTGTGAGAATCGAAACATTTCCTCTTTTGGAATCCTCTTCACTTTCGTAGGATCCAAATGTCGATGAAACACTGTCCTGAATCCAGTTACCTTGGCAAGGGGAGTAACAGACACGCCATTTTCCTCGTTATAGTCATCAAGCACTTCCACCATTTCATACGTGTGTATCACATCATCTGGGGTTTGCTCATTCCAATCATGGGACCAATTTCTGTAAAGGGCCCACACATCCCCCTTCCTAGGAAGTATAAGAACTTCCCCACGTGGACTTTTCACCCACTGCACCTTGTGAGAAAATGAATTTATGGACTTGTTCATTTCATGCCTGCCAAACCTGAATACCCCGCAAGTCTTTGCAAAACCAGAAGCTATCCAGGGCAAGGGACCAAATTCATCGTTAGTCCTTGCTCTAAGCCAACTAATCTTTATCCTAAATGGTGTCCTTGAGTGTACCTTATGAATCATGGCATAGAAACGTGGCATGCCATCATCATCATCATAGCCAGCCCACACCTGGTTATCCTCAAAAGAACTTTCAGTGCGATCCTGGTCAAAATCATTAAAATCAGGATCTGGGACATTCATTGCTACTGCTTCAGCCTTTTTCCTAACTGCAGTTTGCCCTGTGCTCTTGGTCTCGCCATTTCGATTCAGATCATGTGAATTGCTTGTCATTAGCTTTTTATCCTTTTCATCCCTTCTACCTTCCACCTTCTCTGAGCTCCATTGGCTCAATTTTCTACGAATCGCTACCTGAGCCTTGTGTATCAGCAGGATACGATTTTCAAACATAGACAACTCCTTGTGCATGTAAAACTTACTATCAAAACCAGGAAACCCAAAAGCTCTATTTCTCTCATAACCACTTCTTAATCCGGAAATATCGCCCATGCTAGCACCACCATTTCCCCCAGCCATTTGATATGGCATCCTTCCTCCATACAAGTGACCTTCACCATCTATCTTTTGCTTTTTTAAGGACCCCCCAGCATAGGTATTCTCACGCTCTCTCTTCAATCTCTCATTTACCTGCTGAATGACATTTGCTGCCTTCGCTGCAATGGAAGGCTCTGTGCCACCAGTGAAAGATTGACCTCGCTGGTTGTTCTTGTGGTCATTGAAAGAACGAGGAACCGATGGCCCACCTCCCGAGTTTTGAGTTGTGGCAGGGTTTCTTCCTGGGTCAAACGGGTTACCACTACGAGTGTGATTGGTCGAATTTGGATGCTGTTCACGAGCAGATGAATATGATGACTTGGGAAAATTGACAGGTGGTGCCATCTCTGATGCCAAAAAGGGTTCATGGCAATTGGGACAAAGGAGAGTATGATTAAGATAGACCTTTAGATATTCATAATGCATCTTGCATCGATGGCAAATAGTCCAGAAAGTATCGGTCCGACGAAAGGAAGGAGGGCGATTTACAGGTGGGGGCATTTGAGTTGCAGTAGTATTCATCTGAGTCTTCGGCTTTGAAGTTGATCTATTTGTGAAATTGTGAAATCCATTCATGCCAGAAGATGCTGACGGACCCGCTCTTTGAGTTGGAACCCTTTGTTGGAATCCTTTTGAACTCCTTCTCTGGTTGTATGCTAACCTCTTTGACTTATCAGATAACAAGCTCCATGCCTCTGAAAGAAGCTTAAATGCACCGTCTGCACCAACAGATTTGTTTTTATCAGGGTGAAGAGTAAGAGCCAACTTCCTGTATTGTTTCTTTATAGTCTCATCATCATCTGAGGGGTTTACACCAAGAATCCCATACCAATCCACTTCCCCACTGACTTTATTCTCTGCAGAGATATACACCTCAAGAATGATGAAGATTTGGGAGAGACCATCAAGCCCAGGATACAGAGTTTGTGCCTTCATGGCAAATTTCTTTGCACCAGCATAATCTTTATCACCTAGCTTCTTCTCAGCAATTGTTTTTGCACGGATGGCCTCATCTTTATTGCATTCCATGCTCCCAACTGTGGACTCTAGCGCTCAACTGGATATTCTTGCCTGTGATTGCTACAGAAATAATCAGGAGATCCAAAAGAAACTGGAGTCCTACTACAAGTCTTGAAGGCTAAAGGACATGGTCACCCATCGTTTAAGAGGTCATCTTAACTATCATATACCTGCAACATAATGAAGATCAGGGTAAACACAATTCTAAAAGTTTAATTTTAAGAAACTAAACTGCAATAATAGTACGGTCAACATGCATATGTTCTAGAAAATAAACTAAAGCGACTCACATTCAAATCCCCAGACACTAGGAAATTGTCAAAGTGACTTCAGAGTTCCAATTGGCTTTCCAGTACATCGAAGTTCTCCCAAGCATATGTTTTCTAAAATCAACTATTTTTCACTT
Source organism: Lobelia cardinalis (assembly GCA_028566635.1). Lineage (NCBI taxonomy): Eukaryota > Viridiplantae > Streptophyta > Magnoliopsida > Asterales > Campanulaceae > Lobelia > Lobelia cardinalis. The sequence goes on from JAOWAN010000001.1 coordinate 14,929,362, forward strand.
TGATCTAAAACTAAGGACCTTAAAGAAAGAGCGGGGCAATACATTTTCAAATGGTTTTTATAAGCCGTAGAAGCTACAAGTTACTGAACCACATGCATTAACTATTTTTACCAAAGGCTATCAAAATTGGAGTATATTTCATTGGAAATGAGATAGATGCTTTGCAATAGTGACACCTGAAAAGAAACCCCAATTACTTCAATCAATCACTCTTACTCGGCCTCTTCAGAAGCACATATTACAAAATGAAAAGCCCAAAGGAAACAAAGTTCCTAAGTCTTCCTTTTAAATCTCAACCCAGTAACTTGTGATCAACCAGATGAATCCTTTCACAAACCGGGTCCAGCAAAATTGAAGGAAATGGTCTCTCTCAAATGACAAAATGAAAATATTCTTCCAGCTGGCTTGAACAATCAAATCACTTGAGAAAATTGCTAACTTCCAAGTAGCTTTAAATCCAATTTTAAAGTACTAAATAGTATGGGACTCTGGTGACATGTGGTTGTCAATTTCAACTCAAGCAACAAGACCTTTTAAGCAGTTCGATAAACTCAAACTTAAACAGCGTTTCATACCTCAAAACTGAATCAACATCACTAATTATAATGTAAATTAAATATGGCATTTAACGAAGGTCTAAACTAAAAAGAATGTTCTGATATATCGACCGAATCAGAAATTTCAAAGAGATTTGGACACATACTCAAATTATCAGTGGCCACGGATCTAATCGAGTCAAGGTATCATTACCACTAATAACAGACAAAACTTGACCATTCCAATTCTCGAATTGACTAATTGAAGCTGGAACCCTAATTTCAGTATAAACATTTTTCAAAACGTGCGTAGAGTGCAAGTTAACTGGGCAAGTGAATTACCTGTAGAAATGAGTTTGATTCTATGAAGAAATTGGAAGGGTTGATTTTTGTTGACCTTGTATTTCCCACCAATTTGAAGTGGGGGAAAATTGAACTATTTTGGTCAAAACCCCTCTGAGAATATGAACCCTGGAGCAACGCCCCTTAAAATTCTTCTGAAAATATCTTTAAAATTTTGGGGAAAACAAAAAGGAGTACACATTATTATGGCGGTATGGCCTTTTGGCTTGGATCTAGTTTTTTACATCTACCTTTTGGTTTAACCCTAACTAGGTACCTAACTAGTAGCTACTAGCTAGGGTTAATACTTTACTATGGTTAGGGTTTGACTCATTTCCCAAAATAGTATATGCATATATATAGAAAGATGAGTACCTATTTTCTCATAATTCCAACAATACCCTTTTATATATACTCCCCCGTTTCAGTTTAAGTAACATATACACTCAAATCAAAATATATCGGCACAAATGAATTACAGATGAGTGAGTGGACACAATTCATCACATCTATATCATGACAGAAACGTGAACAATGTTTCGTAACTTCTCCAAATGAAATACTGAACAAATGAAATGGAACGGAGAGAGTGGCCCGAAGCTGATGCTCATGGGCCTCGATTGGATAAAATAGTTGAGAATAGAATCGAACAACTGATCGGCTAGGCCTTGTAAAGGAAGGATCGCTAAAGATTCTGTTCATAATAGGTAAGGCCCATGAGCGTCAGCTTAGGGCACAAACTTTTTGCTCCCCACCGGTCGATTGAGGAAATGGATTGATTGCCAGAGTATTTTCATAATTTTGAGGTGGCTCAGTTTTTAAACGAAAAATGCTAGGCAATCTCATCATTCTGTCTTAACATAGACCGATTCCGATAATAGGTGACTCTTGCAGTTATCTGATGTGATATCTTACAACTATATGTGTTAGCATATAAGAATGTTAAAGGTTGAGATGAAATGTTGCGATAGACATCTAACGCCTCTCGCTCAATAGGAAATGATCAGGCGAGTCTTACGCCTTTGCCCCCTTCCCAAAGAGGTTGCAAGGCTCTAATTTCGAGACCATCTTCAACTCATAACATTTGATTACCAAACTCATTCATAAGTACATGATGGAGTTAACCTATTTCCCTTTGATTTAATTGTTGAAAAATTGGATTTGACGCCCACTTTGAGCCATTATAAAGTGGATACAACTATTCTTCAACGTGAAAGGTAAAACTATTAAAATACTCGAAACAGGAAATGGTAAAATTGATCGAAAATGGTTCGTTGAAGTGAATTTTACCAAAAATTCCACATTGAGAGAAAATATTACCTTGGTCTTGGTTGTAAGGGCATGCCCTTAGGGGCATCCAAGTTTTGAAGAGGGGAAGACCTATATGCTCGCATCGTTGTCACCGTTCGACCGACTCGGCTCGATTCGTGTGTGTGTGTGTGTGTTTGGCTCGTGAGTTAATCTTTTTAACCAACCTCAATTAGTAAACTAATGGATCTGCAGTATCTGTTAGAGTTCGTACCTGATATGGAGTTTATCAAATTCAGAGTACAACCAGGATAGCATCTTCCTAGTTTCGATTATACATTGCAGATCGATTTAGGAGTCAAAGACACCCAAAACGCCGAGCTCCTCTCTCACTCGAATTCTCTCTTTCTCCTTACGATGTTGTGTTTCTAGCCGCCCCATAATCAAGTCCTTCCATTTTCCAAGCACATTCTGTACATGCTTTACCAATTATGTAATCGAAAGAGTTTTGGAAAACGTTTGGTTCCATTTAATCTGAATGCACCTGAGGGAAATTAAAAAAAAAATAATAACCGTATCAAATACGAGATTCTTCGTTGCTACGTTCCGTAGCAAAGGTACTATTTTCGATTTCAATTTTATGCTTTCTTATTTTGATTATTCTTTTCTGTACTAACTTGCTAACATTAATTAGCTCACTAGAAGAAGGGGGACAAGATCCTAATAAGAGCTTGGTAATTAGATTGGGGCCTTCAAGTGATGAAAAGGAAAAAGCCATGCGTGCTAAGTTCTTTTATATCTAATCCATCTCTTCTAACGAACTTTAAATTTGACAATGAATGATGACATTCTTTCCATGATCAAAATATGCAGACGACACTAATTCGTTGAACCTTAAAAGTACTATAGGTGAACCTTAAAAATGAGTGCTCTTTACACTTAAATCTTTCCTCCTATTGTCAGCTTACTCTCCTCAAGAATCTGATCCTGGATCTTGGAATTGTTGCCTCTTGGCTCTTGCGTAACAAGTAACCCGAAAGAAGATGGGGGAACACATAAGAAGGAGAAGGGAAGTATCCCCACTCACACATAGGGAACTCTATGTGATTCATAAACCAATTTCCATACCCCCTCTTCCCTCACCAACCTTTTCTTTTGCTACATTTCTTCATATGTTTCCAATTTTGTCACCCATGGCAAACTTGATAAGTTCCCCAAGTCGAATTCATATTGAACTATGATATCAGTGTCAATATTGCACACCGGCAATTCATAGGTCTAATCAACCTCTATCAACTAGAACAGTGTCAATCCGGAGACAAATTTGCTGCTTTCCCTGAACTGCCATGAGTTCTCCCGTCGATCCAAAGAGTTGTGGAACTCTTTGGAGACCCATTCAGCCCTCTGGCGCCAACCATGAGATCACTTATACTTGTAGAGCCCACCACATGCTTTACATAGACATCAGATAATTTCCTAAATGTTTTCACAAACATTTTAATTAATAAAAAGAAAAATAGAGCAGAAGATGAGAAAAAGAATCAGAACATCTTCAAGATTGATTCAAGATTGCCACTATATAGTCGTCGTACAACTACAAGAACAAAGAAAATAGATACTTCAAACAAAGTAAAACATCATTTTTATTGAAAACAAAAAAATTGAATAACTGGGAACGCGAAGACACGATATACATAGAGGCTTAAGAGGGGCAATGATGAAACAGTTGCAGTTCAAGTCCTTCAACCGGCAACACAAAATTGATAACAAACCAATGAATGAACAAACTTCTTCCTGTTCAATAAGCACTTGCACATCTCAGAGACTTCCACCTAATAGATCTTGTATGTCATCGAAACAGTAGGCGTTGATGAGACAAGATAAGCAATTCACAGGATTCATCAGCTTTGATTGGAGTCGGTTTCTTCTACTTTGCCATGGTGAAGCTTCACTACAATGCAGGTGATATTATCTGCGCTGCCACGAGTAAAAGCAGTTTCTGTCAACTTCCGAGCAGCTGCCTCTGGTTCCTCCTCTGTTTGTGCTAGTGACACTGCATCCTGTTAACAGATTTCATGCACAGTAAGATGGATAGTGAATGGTTAAATTTATAATTTGGGATCCGAATTTCAGATGAGCCATGGTGTTCTGGGAGTAGCTTAAAAGAGACTACCCACTAACTCTTTCTTAAAACAGTTAAAAAGAAACGATGAATTCTCAACATATAGGCAAATAGAAGTGAGCTTGAGCACCATATGCTCATGCCCAATCGCTAAAGCTTCAAGCATTGTGTGAGCAAGACTGTCATTTTTCACTGTTTGCATGTGTGCGCGGAAGCTTCACCAAAGTGAAAAAAAGCCTCTTAGCTAGTAAAGCTTCCAAGTAAATAGACCAATGCAAACCACAACAAAGCCCGGACAAGTGACAAGCATGAGCAAGAACTATTATGGTTTATTTAACCTAAACGAAAGCATCTCAAGCTCTAGTGATAACCGCACAATGCGTCCAAGTAAATGTATCTATGCAGGAAAGCCTCACCAACCTTCATCCAATTAACAGGAAAATTTTCAAACCAACAAGATAAACACTGAAATTTTTAATTGATGAGCTGTTCAATAAACTTGGATATTCTTACCACAAGACGACTATTAAGAGATTGTTCATCAATGAAACGTACCTCATTGGCTACAACATCCCAAAGACCATCACTCGCAAGAACCAGCAATTCTATGTCATCACTGATCTCTTGCTCCTGAAAAAACAATCATAAGGATGAAATTCTCTAGTGAGAAATCAAACTATTTTAGCTATTCCACCAAAGAGTTCCAGTATGGGATTAACTGCATATGTTGAGTGAAGTATGTTTCCTCGTATCATCAAATCAGTACAGCATACTACGTTCAACCCCATATTATACATTACAAGTTTCAGGGGACTTACATACTTGGTACAAGAAATTTGGTTAAAGTAACAGTGACGTGCATCTCAGTTGAGAATTAACGAATCACACTACTCTCAATGCCACTTCCCTTCCAAACATAAGTGAATTAAGTTTTTTTTAAAAAAAAGAAGAAAGTGAAACAAAGAAGATAATGTAAAGGTGGCACATGAAAGTAAAAGCAAAATCAATCAGAACAGCATATTTACCTTTAAACGCACACGTACAAAACAAACAAAGAATCATTTATATCATAAATTCGAAGACATGTGTTCTAACATGGAGAGAACTTTATAGACAGGAGGGATGAAGGTTTCTGCCTACTTAGATTGGTCTTTTTCCACGAAAATGTGTCCATTACTGTTTTCTAACAGACCTACACAATAAGAAAAGGACTTGCATTTACCAGTAACACATGCGCATTGGTCTCATAAAATCTATGTCCACAGAAATGACAAGTACCTGAATTTCAGGTTCTGCAACAACAAATTGCTTTAGCATGCGGTTTCCGAAAGCACGGGACATTGCTAGAACACCTCCAACCCTCCAAGTGCCTGAAAGATTATGAAACTCAAACTGAATGACTAGCAATCATAAAAACATAGTTACAGTTTATCCTTCTGCTAAGCACACCAAAAGCTAGCTCACAGATTCATATGACACAATGCTTTCATAATTAAAAGGGACCATTTTCCAGGTGCTTTAAGAAAACAAAAATTATACTCACAGAAATGAGAAAAAATTACAGCATATTCAACATAGAATTCTTTATGGTTCAAAATAAGGCTAAACATCCTAAACGGCTAAACATCCTAAACAGCATACTGGAACAGGTTTGAGGAAATCCTGGAGGTTTAGTTCCATCACCATAATAGGAGTAAGTACGCCATAATGGATGATGGATCCTGTTCATATATTCCAATCCCTAAACTCATGCCAATGACTTCCACTCCATACGTGTCCCAGACCCTCAAAGAACTAAGAACAAAGTTTTGCAACAATGCTCAAGAAACGTCATGCTAAGCAGCTAAGGAAGGCCAAAAGACCAAAAGATGCAACGTACTTTACGAAAATTTGCATTATATGCAATGAACTTTTTTTAAGCATTTTATGCAACGTACTTTAAATGGATCAACAATAATGCAACATTGCAAGTCGAATCGGTAATCGACTAACATTCCAAACCACTAATGTTGCATAATAGTTGGCCACTTTACAATTAGGGTTCCAAATGTTCGTCGATTCATTAATCGACTAACATCGAGAACCACAATATTGCACATTGTTGAACCTTTTACAAAGTATGTTGCATAAAATGAATTTTTTTGAAAGTAGGTTGCATTAAATGCAAAAAACACGTAAAGTACACTGCATTTTTTGGCAATTTTTCCTGCTAAAGACAGAGCACAGGATCAGACGTTCTCATTTCAATGAACAGGATAGAATAAAAACATCAAGTAAAGTTTGTCTTACCAGCCCACATCACAATACCACCAGCACTTTCAATTCTCTTCCGCTCATCACTTCTATTTGGTTTGTGATCATCAGAGAGAGGAATTGCTGTCAATCAAGAAAGCATATTAATGATCAACGGACTAGAATAACAGCAAGGGAAAAAGTTATGCCTGTTGAAGAAAAACAGGAAGATGCAAATGTCCAAGGCTCCAAGCTGTGTGAAAACTAGTTTTGAGAGAGAGACTATTAACCAGGCATTAATACAACCACCCTAATTACATTAAAGACCACAAATTCACACCTCAATTTTGATATGAGCTTACTTACTTTGAACCAATTAAAAAAAACAAAACTTGAAGGAAAAGTGAAAGAACAACGTCAACGGAATGCATGTATAGAAAAGCTTTTAATGGAGACCAATTACAAAAAAATAACGACAGCATAAAAATCAAAGTAGGACCCTTCCCTTAAGCATTCTCGAAACAATTTTGGGTGGCTTTTTTTTTCATTTTGGTTAAATTTCGTGGAGTGGTCTAATGAACACATAAAAAAGAAATGCTCACACTTCCATTTTCTATCATTATTGCAAGACCCTGTCTGACCATTTCAAAATAAACCAGTGGATTATCCATCCCCATAGAAAGCCTTTCGAGACCTTGACCAACTACAAAACTATTTGATTGGAAAGTCAACTGAATCTTCACAATTAAAACAACTTGATCCTCCACAAACATAGAGATGCTCTTTTATCATAGATTTTTACACAATAACAAGGCACACATATTAATAAAAAAATGATAGTTTAAATTTGTATTATTTAATTTGTATACTATTTATTTATTTTTTGTTTCCCTTAATTTTGATGTTTTACCTCAAGCCTAATGTGTTTAAGTTTAAATAATTGAAGAGTGAAAAGTTAATACCAATCAAGGGTGGTTATCTAAAGGTATTATTAGTAATTGGAAAACAAACAATTTGAGGATATGAAAGGAAACTTGAAAAAGTGTGATAGGGATGCAGCACATTTTGAGGGCTCCCCCTTTTTTATAACAAGTAACTGTGGCACACGCAACGCGTTGCAGATAATAAATATTTCATAATTCAATTTAGCCATGTCAAGTATGTATGTGAATGAAAATTGTAAAAGTTTTATAAATTAAATTTGAAACTAAAGTTTAGTTACATAAATTTAATAGATTCAATTAGTAGTAGTTGTATAAAGTTTTTCACAGCAATGGATGTTTGGAAAATTATTACTCCGTATGTAAATTTAAGAGCTAATTGACAAAATTGACTTGTCAATTTGTGACAGGGCTTCAATCTCCTTCTCCCCCTTTATAAAATTAGAGATTAGAGATATAGATTAAATTGTTATAGATGGTTTCATGCCACCCACACTATATATAATTAGTACACTAAAGGTATTTGTAGATTATGGATGGAACAGAAAAAGGTATAGTGATTTGTGGAAAGAAAAAACACTCGAATGTCTATCACTTGAGCAAATCAGCACCCAGTCAGCATTGGGGAAACCCTAAAACCTGATAAATTCTTTTCGAGAGCCAATCACAAGACCAGTTCACCCTTTTCTGTTTCCACACAGAAATGCCTACTTTACTGACACACGTATGAATATAGTCCAGATCTGAAGCGCAAAGCAAAAAAAAAACATATATAATATCGACGGAAAGAAGAAGAAAAAAACTTGGTTCCTTTGTTACAATATTCTGACTTGCTGGGTGATTCAGCGAACTAATCTCACTCGCTCATATTTCTAAAAGAGAATGCCTAGCCTCAAAAATCACGGAAAATCTTAAAGTTCCATCCCAAAGCATTATTGAAATCCACAGAAAAAACAATAGCCAGGTATACCTTTCCCTGCCTTCGATATTACTGTGCGGGAATCTCCAACATTCGCAACATACAAGTGGTTGCCAACTAAAACTGCTGTTGAAGCAGTAGAACCATCATCCCGAAATGTATCCTTTTCAGACTCTAAGAAGGCCATGTCAGTCTGTTGATATGTTTCACCTGCAAGTTAAGAAAAAATGTGTAGGTGGCACATGATTAAAAGCAGCAACAAAATAAGAACGAATTATAGAACCTCACATCCTATCACAGCAGAGACCAGATACTTGGCGCACTAATGATTTACAACATCTACAATATAAATTTTATGTACACAACACCTCCACCCACGCAGAACCCAGTCCAACTGCGGTAAAGCCTACACCATTTGCCAAACGCATCATAATCTGCTGGACCAGAATATAGTAATGTGACAGCAACAAATTTTAACTTACTTATGGCCAATTTGGTGTTCGTCATAAATTCAGGATGCTTCAAAAGGTTCTGAAACAGATTTTCCTTTAAGAACTCGGCTGCACGGGAACCACCATGACCTATTACAACATGTGATAATCATTAAAAATATAATCGTTAACATATTTATATATATGTATATATATCTTCATGCATACAAAGCAAGTTATGCTATAACCAGAAAATATATCCTTATCAACACAAGCAGGCTTTAAACATGGACGGACTTAAAATCCTTGACCATTGACGAGATGGTGGGAGAGAATTTTCTTTCCAAGCCCGTTCGCTATACCAGGCTATTTCCAAACCTGACGTCAATGATGTACAACTACCAAAAAAGTTCGTACCAAAATTAACTCTGTGAACAAATTTTTTTTTTGTTCTTTATTTTTGTCTGTTGGATAACAAATTAGTAAATGCATCCAACTTCTCAAACAGTCTCAGTAGTTTCCACTTCTGGAACTAAATAATCTCCATGAATGTGATCTCAAAAATCACTGCTTCTGTAGCGACGCTTGGTCTAGAGATAGGAGGTGCCTTCAAACGCAAGAACAAACAGTAATATAGATTACGATGTGTTTGATTCAATCAAGAAATTATTTCAAAGCGCATGGTCGAGCTTCAATACAAATAGGTCCAAGACCATTACAGCACAGTTCTTTATCATAATGGCATTGCAGTTTAGAGAACAACCACCTACTCATTCCATTATCTGAGTTCCTCCTCACACGTCATCCATAGGAAACTTACTCCACCCCGCCGCCCCCCCCCCCCACCCGCCCC
>JAOWAN010000001.1:14948450-14962687 GCA_028566635.1 Lobelia cardinalis
ACAGTGAATGAACCAATATGAAAGGTCATACAATGAATCAAGATGTTCATGCACTGTTGCAAATTATTGTTTCAACAAGTCTCTCTTGCGATGGACTTTGGGATTTGTTCATCGCCACCTTGAACAAGTTCATTTCTGTTCATGAGATTAGAGTGGGAATGTTGGACTTTCTTTCTCCTTCGAGATGGCCACCTAGGGATACCATACTTTCTACAGATACGCTTCAGCGTAGATCGACTGACTGCAAGAAAATATCAGATTCAAAAAAGCTCTTTGTATGGCTAATAAGTGATACTACTCACGCACACAGAAATGTGAGTAGTATCACAACGTGAAACATCACCAATGACGAAGCCCCAGGTCCACCACCATCCCCCCTCCTATACTGGTTTATAGTAGAAGACTTAGAGAAGTGTTCTTTTGATAGAAAAGTACAAGTTTATAAACAAGAATGCAATTGTTCACTTATCCTCTTCTTGTTTATAAAGTTCTACTTTTCGACGAACGAAATTTGCAATTAGAAAACAGCAGAAGATGATGAGATCTGCTAGAACTTACCATCGAGGCTATGTGCAGCATCCTCAAGTTTCCTTCCAAAATGCTGCTTGATTACATCATAACTTAGTAAAGATTCAGTGATACTAAGTTCTCTTTCTGATATATCCAATGTGCATGATTCATCCATGGACATAAAGTGCTTGCCTCCTTGTTCTGGACCTACAAGATTCTCCCCATTCCGATTAGGATCTTCAGGAATTAAATGTTGATCTGATTCAAAAAGCTGCACTCCTGGTATTTTCTTATGCAATTTTTCAGACCTAGTAGTATGGCCTAAATTTAAGCAATTAAGTTCATCGCTTGTAGACACCTTAAGAACTTCAACAGATAGTTCCTCACCTAGTTCTTCCCCAGAAACAATCTTAAAATTACGAAAATGCTTATTATAAATAGACCCGTCATAGTCAAGTTGTCGCTAGAAAATTAAAAAGAGGACTTTTAGAAGTAATGTAGAATGTCTATGGCATGACATACGAAAAGAAATAGATTTTCCAGTGCAATTAAAAGATGTATGAGTAAAATTTTAAGAGTTCAACTTTTCAAATATGAATACTTTTTGTGACTCGTCCCTACCAATTAGCAATAAACATCAAATCAATCATGATACATCAAGTTACTCCAACAGAAAATACAAACATTTAACCAAACATGTATAAAATGTTAGGTTACTACCGAAAAGGATACATGTCTATGCAGTCACATAGCGCACTCATCCAGTTACACCATATTTAGGAAAGAATAATGCTTCACTAAAAGCAACTTCAATGCAAAGAGGTATATTGGAGAGGTATATATCTCATTTACCTCCCCAAAAAGTAAAATTTACCATTTCAAAACTGATCAACTCCAATGGAGGGAGGGTAAATTAGAAAAGGCAAATTTGAGAATGCAATTTATTTGTATTTCAATGGTGGATGTATATTTAAAAAGGTAAAAAGTGATTATTTATTATTTAATATTAATAAAAATTTATACTTTTATAAATAATTACATTTATCTAGGTTATACAATCAATTTAAAGACGAGGGAGTAATTTCTTACCACAAATTTTCCCTGGGCTGGACATCTACTTCTCTTCCTATTGGAAAAAAAAGTGTTCCATATCCTTCAGTGGGGTATTCCAAGATAAATTTGTGCAAGGAAAAAATTGTCATTTTTGGAGGAAAAAAGATGATCTATGATAATTTTCCTTGAACAATTTCAGTTCACAAATATATTTTTTCCCCCCTAAAACTAGAGATTTAAATATTTTGGAACGAAAGGAGTATTAGGAGAATCATTCAGCAAACAATGGCAGCGATCACTACTTTTTGCGAAGAAGTATTCGGTCATGACTCCTACTACTAAGTATGGGATTAGGAGGGTCAAATTGGCGTCGAATTTAACATATTCGGCAGCACTGGACATAAAATTTCTCAACAAAAAAGAAAGATAAGGCGTGGAATGGAATCAAGCAAGAAGATGGATGGATACTTACAGGGAGAGAAAGATGGAATGGAATCTTGGTTCTCTGGTCTCTCGGTCAAGAAGAGAACCCAGAAATTATCGGAATTGGGGTTTTCTTCAGGATCGCCGCTGCCACCGTGGCGTGGCACTGGCAGCGACATTGTTGGATCGAGGAGTGATTCACCCATCTAAGTTGAATTCCTCCCTATCTAATTTGAGCATATACATACATATCTATATATATAGGTAGGTAGATAGAGAGATACTACTACTGGATGCTTTAGAACAGAAAGTCAAAATTAGAAGGTACTCCTACAGCCGGGTGGGGGGCGCCGACACTGAACCTTTTGAAAGGTTCTAAAAGGGCCTATGGCTAACGACCAAGCTGGACAAGCTAGCTAAGTTTCTGCTTAATAAATATTAAAATAAGCGTAAACATATTTAGTTGGATGATTATTTTTAGATAGATATTATAGAGCAAAAGACCTAATTTAGTCTCGACCTAACTATCAATTATATAAATAATGCCTAATCTTTTTTTTTGTTGGTCTAATATACAACATATTAATTATAATCTAATTTAATCCCTGAATCTAAATTAGAGGAATTGACCGGTTAATGTGGCAAAATTAATCCTACGTGGTACTTATTTGACGCTGATGTGGCATGTAATTTTTTTAAAAAAAGTGAAAATGACATTCTTACCCTCTCACTCATATTATATTTAATTTAATATTAATTACATAAAATTAAAAAATATTATTTAAAAAATTAAAAATAGAATAAAAAAATAAACCCCATCACCACCACCGTCGCCAACACAACCACCACCACTACCGCCGCCGCCACCGCCATCGCCACCACCACCAAAACCGCCCCCATCCCTAGATTTCCACAGGCCTGAAACCCCATTTACAGAAGCACTGCTACTTAATGATGTTTTTTCGAGTAAACGTAAAAGCACATGAGAGGAAAAAAATTCAGATCTAATGATTCCGAGGATAACGCATGTACAAAGTAATTGATTAAGGTTCTGCCTCTTCCTGCACCGAAGAAGAAGAAGGCGGATGGAGACCCGTCAATCTTCGACCACGGGTTTTGTTATATCCATGAAATTTTATATTTTAGTTTAATAAATTATATTAATTATTTACGAGACAGTGACAATTATACCCTTATGAGAGATTTGGTATTTTTTTTTAAAGGATATTTGAAATTGATTTAGAGGAAGTTATTTTAGGAACATATTATAAAAAACGTGTCCTAATAAAATTAAATAGGAAGGAGTAAAATTGCCGGTGGGTAAAAAGGAAATGATTGAAGTCCGAGAATATCTCTACGGTCAAATCTGGCCTTTAAATTCGTATAAACCCAATGTACTAGAATCATTGTTATCACCGCCTTGTTTCACATTACTGAGAGAGAGAGAGAGAGAGAGAGACGAGTCCAGCAAGTTTGAGAGAGCGATAAGAGGCGGCTTAGAAGAGGAGGATGGATTTGGTTGTCTCTAGGTAAGTAATGATTTCCTCAAATCATTTATGAGTGCTGTTTTTCTTGAATAGAATATTTATATAAGAGCTTTGTGCTGATCCAGAAATAGTGCATCCGTGAATTTATATGGGCCTGAGAGTCGATTAATGGAGTTATTAAGTATGGTTTAAATTAAATAATTACTAGTCCTACTACTTTCATGATAAATGACTTCAGAACAAGAACAAAGCAAATATATTATTTTTGTTTAGTTATTAAATTGAAACATGAATTTTTTAAAGAAGTTTATCTACTGCCAACCCCCCCTAACAAAGTGAATGTGCATGACCGCCACGTACAGTTTTGTGGCCGGAATGATCATGTGCTTGTGCAGTAGTTTAATCAAATTATTTCCTTACTAGTATTAACTAATACCAATATTGTATCTAATATATTAAAGAGAATACTAGTAAACTAAGCGATACGAGAGTGCAAGTAGGATGTACATCAGATTAGACACAACGAGCCAGTCAACAGAGAGGTATTCCGAATGAAATTAATTATATGTGTATTATCTTGTGCTAGGTTCGAACAATTGATTGCGTGAGTTTTCGAATGAAAATACAAAAAAAAAAAACATAACAGTAGTGCGTGAGTTTTCGAAGGTCATTTCTATTATTTTGGCCATAAATAAAGTTCAGTGCTTAAACTCATTTTTTTAAAATAAATAAAGGAAAAAAATTATCAATGGAATCACTGGAATAAATTTTTAAATAAACTTGTTTTTTTTAAAAAAAAATTAATTATGATTTGATGGATATTAAATTAAAGCAATGATAGCATCCACTATGGATTTCCCTAAAATTCCTCCTTAAAGTGTGGATCTCACATGCTAACTAGTATATATTTTTACATAAACTTCTTTCTCCTTATAAATGGACACACCTTTAATATTCCTTAAACTAAAATGTACTACAATAGACATGTTAAATTTCTCCTTAAAAATATCCAACTTTATTAAACATATAATTTATACTACTACATTATTTATAAATATTCTATTTTATTTAAGTATAGTTTACTATTACACTATTTCTTTAAACACAATTTATTTTATATTATAAAATACTATAAAGTGATTTATAAAAAAAAAGTAGACTTGATAAAGTAAATATGTAACAACAAAAAGTTAAAATAAAATTTTCATATATTACAAATAATTAGTAAATAAGATTGCTGGAACATCCCTCCAACTATAGGCATTAAAAATAAAGAGAGAGAAAATACGAAAATCAATCCTTAAAGAAACCAATGCGCTACCCAAAAGTCTACTTATTTTTTCTAGCCCGATTCAAACTTTCTATTTGTTGTTCAATAATTCATGCTTTACCTTCCACAGTAGGAGCTAAATTAGAATTTATCATAATTATGTCTTTCTCTAGTCGTTTTTGATCTTGCTCTTGCATTACTGCAAGTTTCATAAGCTATGTAATTTTATTATGCCATATATTTTTATTAATAAGCTATGTACTTTATTAATAGCAACATTTTTTTATTGATATATGAAAAAAATTAATTAATTTTTAAAAAGAAAAAAATCTCAAAGTTTATATATGACTAGAAATGACCCATGCATTGCCCGGAGGGCATGGAATTAAAAACTGGCGTATGTGGCCCCTACGGTGCATTGGTACCCGTCTCTTATTTTTTTGGCTTGGGATTCACCGCTCATGCCCGTTATCTTTTGTGTCTTCCATACAAAAGTGTGATGTTGATGTGTTCTACAGTAAATATGTCAGCCTGAACAACTGGGGCATATACTATAAATGTAATGAAAATGATAATCTCAATTAAAAAAAACAACCGAAAAAGAAACGTTTAAAAAAAGATGCAAAAGAAGAGAGTATATTGCAAAATAAATAAGAAAAAGATAATATACTAAATAAAAAAAAGACAGGGGAGTCCGCCTTTTTTTCGCGAAGTTGGCCCACAACTTCTCCCAAAAATACTGCTAAGGGCCTGTTCTTACAGGTGGTTTTCATGGTTTCGGGAAGTAGAGTTTTTAAAAATCCTGTTCTTTAGGTAGGTTTTTTTTTTCTTCTTCCTTATATTTCTTACACACCTATTATTTTACCAATACCCCTACATTTCAATACCTACTTATAAATTTATTTACAATTGGCTGAGAAAACCAGTTGTGTGGCCCACTTCACGTGGTCAAGCAAGCTGGCCTACTCTACTCTACAGGAGCCCATGCCTCGTCTGGTCTCCTCTCGCGTTCTTATGAAACTCTTCTCTCCACGACTCTCTCTCCTCCCCGACTCATTCACCGGCACTGTTCTTTTCCCAACCGGCCCAGCTGCATCCATTATCTTGTCTGCAAATTTTTGAACTTGTATCCTCTTCGTATTTAAACTCCCTGACAGCGCCTTGTTCACCTGCTCTACATCCGTCTCACCCATGACAGAGAAGCCGTACCCATTAACGCGAAAGTAGAGCTCTTATTACGCCATAAATTTTCTATCTACCCGTACCTCTTCATTAATCTGTCATTACTTCCCGTTTGTTAGGTTTCCACATCTTTTCTATAAATTCCGCGTCCAATATTGTTTCTTCTCACTACTTGCAGTCGAATGCGTACTACCAAAGCGAGTAAACGTCGACGTGATTCCGAAGAATACGACGGTGAGGGTTCGGGCGACAACGTACAAATCTTGGCTAGCACTGGAAAACTGGTTTGTCTATGCCTTCATTACTGCGATTAATCTGCTTTCCTTACCTTTATTAGATCCATCAATCAGTTCGTGTGCCTATTTAGTTTCATTCACATCGGTTGTAACGGGAGATATACTTTCACTCTTGCATTTATGCCTAACAATTGATCCCTCCTTGTGTTTTTACTTGTGTGTATAATTCTTGACCAATTTTATTGCCAATGATATGAATTTGCCCTTCATGTTCACCTCGTAAAATACAGCTCATGATCCACTCAACTCGGTTTAAGTTCGTACTATTCATCTACTTAAATATCAATAGTCATGACATAGATCAGTGTTTAAAACAAAATTGCAACTCCAATGTGGAATTGGCTATTTCAGACTTCTCCATACTTATGTAAATGTGCGTATATTCTAAAAACTAATATTCATTGGGAACACTATCTAAAGATGGATACCCAACAAGAGATTGAGCCTGATGAAGCAGTTGATTTGAGTGAAGACGATGGTGGCACACATAACCTGTTCAATCCTCACATGACAGCATATTTAGTGCAAATGATGTCCTTGGAAGTTGACAGTGGTCGTGCAAAGGGTGGGTTGTTTAACAAGACAACCTGGCCTAGAATTCACAAGAAATTCAATCGCTTCTTCAAGGTTGCCTACACTCTAACTCAGATTACGGACAAGTACCGTCGGATTAAGAAAGACTACCAAACTTTCTAGTATCTCAAAACACATACAGGATTTGGATGGAATGATGTACTTCAGGTGCCGACTGCTCCTGATTCGACTTGGGAAAACGTCAGTCGGGTAAGTTTGAACCTTGGCTTTTGTAGGTAATCATGTGTGATATATATTATGCTGACAAGTTGTCCATTAATTCCAGGTCCGTCCTAATGCGCCCAAATTCAAGAAGCACACTCTACAGCATTATGACATGCTGCACAAAATCTTCGGAGGTTCCACGCCACAGGACAGTTTGCTTGCAATTCGACACGGCAACCGCTCGAAGATGATGACGACCCAGATGGTGCAGCAGTGCAAGATGTGCCCTACACTTATGTTGCTGATGACGCACCGAACAACACAGAAGATATGTCCACCTCTACAAGGAACACTGGCAGCAAAAAAGGCAAGGCTCCCATCACGGCTGCACAACTGAAGAAGAAAGGAAGAAAGGATGTGTACGACACTGCTATGGCTGTTATATCTGAAGGTTCGGTCCAAAAGGCAGTTAAGGATGCAGCAATCACCAAAGTTTATGAGACGACGCTGCAGTTCACCACGCCTGCACCCGCGACGAGTGATCCCGAAAGTATCATGGATGTTCTTTGGCGTTTGAAAGAGAGTGAAGGCATAGATGACCAAACCTTTGCACTGGCTGAATTCCAGCTGGAGAGCCTCTATCATCGCCGCTCCTTTGCGGCTATGAAAGATCTTGCTCGAATTGCATGGATAAAAAATGTAGCTATGAATAGGCAACTCAATGCAGGCCATGGTGGGTATGGTACATTTGGTGGCCCAAATATGTGGGGGACACACTTTAGTGGGGGAGGTTTTGGAAATGGTCCAAACCCTACTGGGAGCTCATATCCACCTGGGAATATAATTGGTTCTTTTGGAGATGCAAATGGTAAAGGGGGCAACAGTGGCTGGGATGCTTTTGTCCAGTAGAGCAATTTCTTGTAGCTTGGAGAACATGGTTTCATGCTTGTGTTTTATAATTTCATGTGTGTTATGTCTCGTACTAGGGTTTGTGGGTTTGATCAACCCTTTTGAATTTCGTGTGTGGACATTCAAGTCCTTCAATAACGGTAATTAGGCTTGTAACATAGCTTTCTCATCGGTTGAAACCGATGGGGTAGCCTGCTATTATTAATGAACCCTGTCATATATTTGTTTTCATAGTTTGGATGATTTCATTTACATGCATGCATTTATATATTAGAACAACTTACGTATATGAGATGTTTAGTTGATTTTATGTATATGGCCTCAATAATGAATATGCTTCCACATTTCTTTTTCTAGCAACTCTACCATGGAAGGTTTCTTTCAAAACTTGCAAAATGCACACCCTTATGTTCAGCACCTTCTTATTGAAGATTTGCAAGACGACGATGATCAATGGGCAAATGCATGTGATTTTGTTATGGAGGTATATAGGCGTCGCTTTGTGAGAGTACCATTTAATACATCAATCTTAAGAGGTGCAGCGTGGGTGACAGAATTGCTTAATGCTTCACCGGAGAGATGCTTTCAAAGCTTAAGGATGTACCGAGATACATTCCTTTTGTTGTGTCGCACTCTGCGTGAGGGAAATTTTTATGTCATGGATGTCAATCAAAACGTAACGATTGAGGAGTCTGTAGCCATTTTCATCAAGGTTGTATCCACGCGTTCCACGCAACGAACCTGTCGTGAGCGCTTTCAACGTTCCCTCTCCACTGTCTCCTACCATGTCAAAAAAGTATGCCGTGCTCTACAAGCCTTGGGAACCTATATTATTAGGCCAAGGAATGTTGGACAACCCCACCAACGCATCATGGACGATCCAAAGATGGCGCCCTACTTTGAGGTACTTTACATTAAAGTTATCCCCGCTTGGGTAGTCATGCAAGTGTATTAATTTGATTTCTTTTGATTGTGTTAATAGAATTGTATGGGAGCAATCGATGGTACACTTATTCCTGTATGTGTCCCGACCACCTACCATGTAGCTTTTCGAGATCGACACGGTGGACTGACACAGAATGTGCTTGCTGTATGTGATTGGGATATGTTCTTTACGTTTGTTAATGCCGGGTTTGAAGGCAGTGCACATGATTTTCGCGTTCTCCGGGATACCGCAGCTGATCCACTAACAAGATTTCCTTTACCCCCCCCCCCCGGGTTAGTACAAAATTGTCACCGATTAGGTTAATTGGTTTATATTGTCATTTAACACATCGTCCACCATTCAGGTTGGTTTTACTTTGTTGATTCCGGGTACACAAACACACGGGGCTTTTTGGCACCATACAAGGGGGAGCGGTACCACATTCGCGAGTGGCAAGGCCATGGTGGAGAGCCGACAAACGCTCACGAGTTATTCAATCGGAGACATGCTTCTGGACGAAACGTCATTGAGCGATGTTTTGGGGTTTTGAAAAACCGGTTTCAAATGCTCATCGGCATGACCTCTTATAGGAGCCGCCGCCAAGGAGCCATCGTCATGGCTTGTTGCACTCTACACAATTTCATACGGGAGTTTGGAGGTGTGGATGAGTTGTTGCAAGATTATGTGGATGATATTCTAGCAAATGCCAACGCATCTGCTCCGGGGGTTATACCCGTACCCTTGGATGTAGGTCCAAACGCTGTCAATGCGATGGGTCAGTTTCGAGATGAAATTGCAAATAGAATGTGGCATGACATGAATGCATGAATCATATGTTTATTGAAATTGTGATGTAATTGTAAGACGCAGCCTATTAATTTTCGTTAAGTAATATATCGACTTCTGAACTATTTAAAATGAAGGTCACCTTGTAGGAGTGTTGTTATTTATATATATATATATATATATATTCAACGGGGAAAATGATCATGCGTACTTAACTTGGTCCGCAACTACGGTTGACCGAAAGCGTACTAAACTTGGCAAAATGCAAACTGCCACCATCACCTACCCCCCAGGTCAACAATGTAAACCCGTTTGGGGCTTAAGCATGTGGGTCCAGGAGCACTAATTGCTCCCCACCGTGAATACCCTATATAGCTTGGCGCCAAGAAGTTTCCACTTAGTAGACCTGCCAATAGCGTAACCCAGCTCCACTAAACACAGTTAGAGCAACTACAACACCCAAGTAAGAAAATGAGGGCTTATGGGCGACGCAGATTAGGTAGGGGTGAGCTAAAGGGTTGGAGGTCCCAACGAGGACGGTCACGGCCTTATGAGTCAACCGACGCGATTGTTGTCACCACTAGCGTTTCCCACCCCCCACAAGCGGTGGTGCCACCGTTTCCGAAGCGCCACCGAGGAGCACCCTCCACTGCGCGGCTGCATGTCGACAGTACTCTCCTAATGCCACCCAACAATGTAAACGCTCCTGCATCCACTGCGTTGGCCTTGAACCATGGTCCAGTTCATGGGTTGTACTCCACCACCGTTGCTCATCAAGCTGATTCGACCGTCGGGGGTCAGACTGACATGCATGTAACCCTCGCCATGGGGAGAATTGCATATGGAATGATTCCATACGAGCTTGGAAGGTTGGTTGACGAGGCAGATCCGGAGGCGAAGGAAGAGGTGGTTGAGCACAGCCCAGTGACTAGGGACTTCTTGAAAGATTGGCCGTAAGAAGCATACGAAGCATATGAACCCATGAACCTGTTCTAAGGTATGCCATCCTTCACATGTACTTAAGTTTTCATCTTATTCGAATGACACCTTGTTTGCTTTGCTGACAGATATGTGTAGCTACTCATGTGGATACGAGAATGGTCGTAACTGGAATGCCAACGTCTGGAGGAGGCAGTTTTTGGATTGTGGGATTTGTGTAGGAAGTTTTTTGTTGCTAAAGCTTTTGGTTAGTGTGATTCTTGCATGAATTAGTCCCTTCATTTTGGGTCTTCAGTTGACGTATAGGTTCAAGTCTAGGGACGCACGTATGTTGCATGGTGGAAGATTGTTATTATATTAGGGTTTGCTCTATGAAGTTGTGAATGTAAGCATGGATTATGGGTTCTCTTATATATAAGATTATTAAGCTTGTGATTTATCAACTTGCGTAATTGTCATTTGTGCTGATTTTTTTAGGGATGTTATTAGTTTACTAACGTATGTATATGAGTTATGTATATATATTTTTTAGGGAGCATATTAGTTTACTGATACCCATAGTGTATAATCTTTGGACTAACAAATTTAGGTTAGAAGAATGATACTAGAAGCAAATGCTAAGGTGGTGGACATGGCAGCTAGTGAATGAGGAAATTATGTAAAGCACGCCAGAACCCAATTGATTCAAATCAATTTTCCATATATGGCATCTTCCAAGGCACACGGGTGTACTATCAAAAGTACGGGATATATTTACAACTTCTCTGGAAGTGCTCATAATGGAATGCTTTAAATGGAAAGAAATCACTCCACTAACTTCAGCTCTATGCCATTCTGCTCCACCTCAGTCTTCACGTGGGCTCACATAAATGGAACGACGCGATGTGCCGCCGCTGCCCTATCTGCAAGTCCTCATAATGAAACTGCAGATGGTGGATATGATCGACAAGAAGGAGAAAGTAAATTAAAGTCAGTTGACCCACACCAACACAGCTCTTTATGAGGGCTCCATTGTTGGGGTTGAATTTCTCCCAACCCTTTGATCAGACTAATATTTCAAATGCATAATTTTATTGGATCAAACTGAGGCAAACAAGGATTGTACATTAGATAGATATTGAAACTGATAATGAACACGCTTAACTTAGACGTAACCTTACATATTCGAGCAGTTTATATTCATCCGCATTCACAAACATAAAAACTGATTGAATACTAATATATGCTAAAACGATTTTAAAGATGTCATCCTTTGATGCTGCTGAGCTCCGCCGTTGGGTTTACTTAGGTTTTTGTATTGGCATCCTCCACTCCAACTATGATTTCGTCTTCCTCCTTCACTTCGATGGTATCCCTCTTAATTACATCGGTTCCCTTCCTGTTTATGAAAATGGCAATTGTCAGCACACCCAAATGCAAGTGTATTAATTTACAATATATAAGATAATACAAAGAACTGCCCCTAACTCGATGGTGGTGATACGTTCATCGCTTTGATTATCTGGTATCATGTCTTGGTTAAGTACACCTGCGCTGTTCACTTCCACCGCCTCCCCACCACAGTTGGGCTCACTTCCACTTGGTGAGCCCGATCGCTGCGTATGTGGCTCATTTACTTCCGGGGATGACAAGACTTCGCTCTCGTGCACAACCAATGTGTCAAATGCATCAAATTCTTCTTCGCTTGTTAGTTCTTCGTCCGAAGAACTCACAAAGATCACTGACGGTGCTCTTGTTTCGACACGCCGGGCTGAAGCAACCTCGAAATTGGGGGTTGCATGGGCACGACGGCACCTACCATGCGTGCTGGTGGAGCCAGGTGCCTCCACCTTCCATGTATGGCGGCCATTGCGAGCAAATTTGCGCAAATTAACGGGCCGTCTCATTTTCCGTGAAGTTAATGTTAGAGAAGGCTCTATCTACGGACGTATTTAATGAGATGTGGGAGTGGTTGGCTTATCCAGATGGGGCACAAGTTGTAGGGATTTGCAGACGACGAAAATGGAAAAGCTTGCACATCAGATTACAAGAGCCACAGTGATAAGTCAGGTCCTTTCAGCCGCCTGAACACAATTCCAGAGCCGTAAACTTGGCCAGGCACTTTGCCAGTTGGCCCACATGAATGACTGGAAGTTTGACTTCGAGAAGGGCACCAAAGTACAGCCCTAATTGCCCAACATTATGCCCGTTGTGTAACGTCTATGTTGGGGATCTTCTACTTTATAAATTGGGACATTCGCAGTAAGCATGTACCGATAGTACATACCTGCATAATTAAGACCATTCCTCCACAAGATGTAAGTTCTTAAATCCACTTTGTTATTAGTTTAGTTGGTACAATTTATGTTAATGCATTTCATTTCCCCAATTTAAGTCAAGTTTTCCATTAATCCACCCACCTTCATTAAGTTGTAGCTTGTGCACATAAGTTCATCGGTTGTTTTCCTTTGCTCACTAATATTTTGCCCAATGATTAACATGGTTGAACATGTTATTTATGCAGTGGATGGACAAGAGTAACGTGTACGTTGTATTTCGTGGTCGAACCCCAGGATTTTATCGGAATTGGCCGGAATGTTACAACGAAGTTAATGGATATAAGGGAGCTCTATTCAAAAAGTACCCTAACATGGAAACCGCGAGAGTTGACTGGGCAAAATATATGGGTCAGGGAGCAACGTCAACTGAAACAGCCCATCTTTCAATCGGTGGAATAGATCATCCACAACGACAATGGCCTGGGTTCTTGCATGGACTTTTAGTTGGATTGGGGATTGCCTTGGTTATGTATATTTTTCATCATTTGTATTGAAAGTATCCCAGTTTGCATGGCTATCACATCTGTCATGCAATTTCATGCCTTTATTTTTAGTATGAAAGTTAGTTTTCTATGGTAATGATTTACGCCCCAGTTGCTAAGATGTTGGTCATGTTTAAATTGTTTTTCAGATTCCATCAGTTTGCTATTTTGTTTTTATTCACCCGGTGCACGGATAATGGAAGTTAATTGCTCTTAATCACTAGTCACGGATAATGATAACAACAACTTCTTGTCATTACAAGCCTACTTAGACGGCATGAAAAAACTGCTAATTTAAACCATTGGAGGTTTGTTACCAAGCCATAACACGTATACTTCAACGGGAGCCAATCCACAGAAATTCTTCCATCAAATTCTTCACTTTCGCCACGCGGCACAATGTTGATTCACACTATTAACATATACAACCAAGGATTAAGTCAGGAGGGAACACTAAGGTAGATATAAAGCGAAAGGGATACCAAAAAGACCAGTGGTATACCTATTCGATGGTTTTGGATTGCTGAATCACAAACCAGAGTTAGAAAAATGATGGAAAAAGAAACCATTACAGATGAAGGGATATACCTGTTCGAATCATCTGAGCTGGAGTCTGAGGGACAACCAACCGGCCAAAGCTGTCGGTTAGTACGTTTGGCATTAGTCGACGATTCAGTTAAGGGGCAGAGTTGTGGCCCTTCCAGATTAACGGGTTGAGGGTTTGAGGGTCCGCCTTTAGCCACCACCGTAGCATTGGTGGCAGGTTACCTAGTATCAACCTTAGGCGGGTCGTCATCAGAATCGTACACAACCACCACCCCCTTCTTGGTCACGTAGTACCAAGGCACACCATCACGCGGGGGGGGGGGGGGCAGCGAAGAAGGTGTATCCCCAATTTCGAAGTGGGCTTCACCGGGAG
>JAOWAN010000001.1:14987702-15000853 GCA_028566635.1 Lobelia cardinalis
GTGAGAGAGAGAGAGAGAGAGAGAGAGAGAGAGAGAGAGAGAGAGAGAGAGAGAGAGAGAGAAAGTACGTTAATTCATCCCCTGCCGTTACGTTAGTCTTTGCAACAAGTACAATCCGGCTCTCCTCGCCACCTACACTCATGATCCTTGCATAGCAGTTGGGCATACACTGTTAACAGAAAGAAATGAAGATCCATGGTAAGATAGCACAATCTCAGACGGTAAAACTAACTGTCTATTTCGTTCGATGCTCAATGAGTCATCACTTTCTATTATGACTCGACGTTCCATTCACTTGAAGAGACGTGATTTAAAACCATGCTTATAAATTTTATATGCTTCAAGCTTTATCATAAATCCATATGCTAAATATTTGGAGAAAGTGTATTAAACTCTAAAATTAATGTATTCATGAAACTTCATTTTGATCCTTAATTCCACAACTAGAGACCGAGAGCAGCTGAGGAGCACCTAAAATAGCAAATGAGGATTGACTAGACTCTTACTCTCTTAGAATAAGGTTCTCCTCAGTGCTAACACATGATATATTTTACCAAAATGAGTTGATTAAACAAACCACCTAAATCAGCATTTTTGATCTTTTTCCCCATTCACCCATTTCATTTCCTTTCTTTCCTTTAATAAATTAATATTAATTGATTGTTATCTCATCAAAGAAATAGGTAATTGCAAGTGTGTACAGAAAAGTGGCAGAGCATAAGCAAATATTTATTAATTACAGGGGCAAGGAACTTTACCGAATGGTTGATTAGCCTTGCAATGTTTCCTTTATCTGTTGCATCCACCACAACTTCTTCACTGATTTTGAACAGCTGCGAATTGAAATTCCAATCTCAGTACCACAACAAACTTACAGTAACTTTTAAAAAGACCAAGGAATTTCAAAAGTTGAAACAACTCACATAGCAGTCTTTGCCTTCTACACGATAGCGTGCCTCTCTCAAATCAGCAACACTTCGCCTGACCTGCTCACCACGGTATTCAAGAACCTGGGCACAAGCACATGCATGTCCTCTATAAGCATTCCAAATTTAAACATTAAAAGAAACCACAAATTCCTAAAGAGACAGCTGAAAAGGATTGATTTGTAGTACCATATCTCCTTCTGTAATATTTCGCCGTGCAAAGAGACCCCATCCATGTATTCCAGATCTCCCAAAGCAAACTCTATCATTTTCGGTTCTCTGTCAGCATAAATGAAAACCCAAGGAATGTGAGATGGTCAATCCAGAGAATGATCAGAATGAAGGAGGATAAAAATATACCTGTAAATGCCAGAGTCTTTCTCTGAAACTAGAAAATGTTGTAGGCTCCTCTATCATCTGTAAAATGAACACACATTTTTATCATCTTATGTTTTGAATTAAACAGCAAAATCAAACTGAAGAATGCAAAATTGCCAAGCAGTAAAATGAGAAGGATCATACTCTCATGCTATTCATTCTCTGTATTTTGGATAAAGAATGACGGCACAGTCCAGCCACACGATGGGTAGCAGGTCCTTCTGGCTTCTGCTAGACAGAAAACAAAATGCAGGAAGAGGAAAGTGAGGAATCACAGTATGCATGCTTGACAATTATTTTCATCCCTATGCACGATTGAAACATATGTGTGCATAAAACATGAGGAAGTGATTAGACTTCATATGAACCCTGAGAAAACTTATCAGAGAAAGATTAACAAACATAGTTTAGGTTTACCTTGATGATCAATCTCTGAAATACCCTGCACCTAGCAGCAGAAAATAGTTCATACTCAGTGACCTCCGTTATTTGAGCTTCTTGAAGTTTCAATCTGTTTGAGGAAATTAACCGCGAACCATTCCTTTTTTTATTCTGGAGTAGGCTTTTAGCTGAAATAACTCCTTTAGGAGTTTGTATTATTAACGCTGTATCAGGATTTGGGGCCCTGCACAAAAACAAACTTATGATGATAAAGATCAAAAAGTAGATGACATGAAATAGATTAATACAACTGAAAGATGCAGGTACTGTAGTACTACATACTACAGATGTATGTCAATCACGTGAAGCAAGTTCTTTTAGGAGTGAAATTCTACACTTGCCAACTGAAAATACGGACAAAGGATCAACTCATACCTGTGATAAGCACAATATGACACCATCTTTGTTAACGGCTTCCCATTCTTTTCCAAACTATGCAACTGAAAATTTAAAATCCCAGACCGTGAGCATTCACATTTTATGCTGATAGCATACCAGGCAATCCTAACTCCAATAGAGATTGACTCACTACAACGAGATTATCATACAGCTCTTAATATTGAATTAGAATAAAAATACGATAAACAACTGAAGCTAAGTATATAATAGAAAAACACATGCAACAAATGACAGATGGTTTAGGGTAGAATGTGAGTGTCCCTAAGCAGATTATGTGTGCTGGGTAATGTATGCTTGGCGTGAAACCCTGCTATAACAGAACGTGAAGAGGCAGTGGTCACAGCTGAGGTTGATAAGGTAAAGAGAAAGAGAGCAAATGCTGTCTGATTGCATAAAGTTCACAATACTGATCCTCATGAAATGAGATAGTGACCTCTATTTTTAGTTAGTGTGGGGATGACAAGGGCATATTCCCTTTAGTATGTCATCCTCCTACTAGTTATAGGACAATTTTTTGTGTCTCCAAGTTCAGAAACCAATGCCTTTTCAATCGATTATATAAACTGAACTATTTATATTTCTTGAGACATGGTTAACGCAAGTATGATTTTAACATTTTCAAAAAAAAAAATCCGCTGAAGCTACAGGATATTCTATATGATATCCATGCATTTTAAAAAGAATTTACCCTCTTTATAAAATCTACAATTTCAAGTGCTGATTTGACTTTCACATTCATAATTCTATCGAAACTTTTAACTGAAATAAATCTAAACCATGAATACAAGAGAGCATGTCATATTTTAAAAGATTTCAGGATTTTAAACTATTTTCCTTCAATTATTTGCATAATTTGATATTTCCCGAATATCTTTTGAGGTATTATTGTTTTTTTAAAAAAAATATTTTCCAAGATTTCCGAAATCTTGGAACAATTTGTTAAAACTTTTGTCATAATTGAATGATGATTAAAGAAAGTTTTGACAATCCTTTTATTGTTTTATCCTCTTACTTCTTGGAAATTCACTCATAAATTTATTTTATGATTGTTCTTCTAGTATAGGAATTTCTTGCTAAATATTATTCACTCCGATCTTAAATAATTATCCACTTTTTATTTGCACCAAGTTTAAGAAACCACAATTGACTTTACTAAATAAACAGTTTAAGTGGTTGTAACTAACATGAGGGAACCTACTAGAACTTCGGCTACAAAAATTTCCTTCATTTTCCAAACATAGAGATTGAGTTTTTTCGATTATTTCCTTCAATAAATACAAAACACTTTAAAACCATAATTAGCTCAAAACTAATTATGCATTGTAATTACAAGTCAATGTAGGGGCCTTCCTAAATTCATTGTAACTTTTTTTTTGGGGTGGGGGGCGGCTACAGGGGCGCCCTAAGTTAAACCTTTGCCTTCCCCCCCCCCCCCAAAAAAAAAATCAGGGACTAAAAAGGGAATTTTTTTTAGTTTTAATTTTGGCCGTTAATAATTTTCTTTTAGCCCCCCCTCCCCCCCCCCCCCCGGCAAAATAAAACCTACTAATACCCCCAAAAAATGTGTTTGTGCTAAGCACTTAAGCCTACTAATAACCCCCGTAATGCTTCGCTCCCAAACTAAAAAGTCCTAGGCCCGCCCCTGGGGGGCTAGGCAATCGGCATAGGCCTCATTGACATAGGCCTTATTGACCTATGCCTTGGGCCAGCCCTTGGACAAGTGTCCCTTGTGTGAAACCATAATCAGCTCTCTCTCTCTCTCTCTGCCAGACCCGTAGCAATTGCAATGCATGTGATTGGCTCTCGGTTTCAGCCGCCAAACCAAAAACCCTTTAGTTTCCGAAGTTGGCTGAATCTCAGGGGCCTGGACCCATGATCAACTTTAGAACTTAGAAGTCAAACAATTAAAACGAACAAATTCATACACTGTGCACAAGCCCAAAACTGATGGCACAATAGGTACCATCAGTTATCTTGTGGAAGTAGTCTGAATTAGTTCATAAAACAAATCTCAGAAAACTACATTGAATGGAGTACTTTCTGAACATAGTAGTTTAAAGGAACAATTATGTTCGCAAACAAGTTGAAACAACTACAGATTACGAACCCACTTAGTCAGAATCAAGTACATTATCAAATAAAGCAGTATTTTGAGATAGCAATCCAATACAAATTAATATATTATTAGACTCACCTCCATGCGGTACCCAGCCCTTGATGCACACATTGCATGGTAATAAGTGGAACACTTGGAGCACTGTGTGCAGGAACCATGAATTTGCTTACACACAACGCATATCTGAATGATGTAAAGACAACAAAAATTTTAGCAATATTTGCATTTTCAAAAACGAAGCTAATATGGAAGCAGAAAATGGAGCAGAATTCTGGATCAAACAAATTTCTAACAATGAAAAATGCATTCTTCAGCTCGAAGATTTTATTTGTTGCTCTTTTTTTTTTTAACGGTCTATTTTAGCATCCTGATATCGCAATATTTTCTGCACACCAAGAATGTAAATGGGATGTCTTTTATGACTGAAGGCATAAACAAGACATCTCCATCTTTGAACCAGTTATTAGTGAAAGCGCAGATATACCTTTACAAAAGAATTTGATGGAATCCTCAAAATTCCAAGAGCAGGCTCCATCGTTTCATCACTTGCAAAAGAAACTTCAGGCTGAAACCAGGCACAAGTAACATGGACCCATAGTGGTTCAATATCTGTTGGTTTTAGAGCACCTCCTGAAGAGAATACAGTATAAATCATAATTGACTCCAGGTTCAATTAATAAAGATCACATCATGCAAACAAGTTTAATACGTACGCCATGCAGTGATCAATTAATGTTTCTCTACAGGAGAACGACAAATGGACCCTCATCAACATATGAAAACAGGGACCGCGTGTTTAACATTTTGAGAAGAAATACATTTTCGAAATTACACAAAGTTATGACTAGGTTTTTCTTTGGGCAATATACTATTAACAAAATATCTGCAGCTTTGGACAAAAGAAGTTAGAGATTGAAAAAATAAAATAAAAAACAACTAAGACAGGAGAACAAGCTAAAGGAAATGGCAGCGAAAATGAATATTTTAAATACTCCAGCAACTGCTCAATTCCTAACATGATAACCAGCCCCTGTCTTGCTTTCCCCTAGAGAATAATCTGATTATTTTGCAAATCATGCTCCTTTACCGCTATTCAAAACCCAGTTCCCGGAATGGGACAAGATACGGGGAATAATATACATGTTTCTGAAGCAAAGAAAAAGGTCAACACTCATTTGAATGAAATAAAAGTGCCACTCTGGACTCAGTTGGAGTTCTTTCATGTAAAACAACAATCTCTATATTTGTTCCTGATAAATGCTGTTTCATGATGTGCAGTTGACAGAAGAAATGACAAGACAGCATAACATTATCTGCCTGAAACCACATGTACACCTTCTAACTAATGATACAAAAAATCCAGTTGGGTGTAAATTCATGCCTTTTACAGGACAGAGGCAACATTCGCGTTCAATCTCTGGTGTTTCACAGGAACGGCAAACCCAAGAAGTGAAATCCCGAACATTACGTGCCCCGTAACATTCTTGATGAACGGCTATTTGACATCTGACAGAAAGAATTAAACATCAGTGACATTTTGTATGATTATAATGCCTGTCTAACGTTTCATAATAATAATATAATTAAGGGAACCTATGAGGTGTATAATAATCAAGGTAAACAAAGAGCATGAAAACATCTGATTTGTGCTGATTTTGGATCTAGAATTTGCTAGTGTGCTAAGAACAGCTGAAAAGGGGCATCTATTTGTCAGTTAATCTACGGAGATCCAGATTTGTGTAGGCTATAGTGATCATCTCATCAGGGTCTCTATAAAAAGATCTAAATTGAAGGACCTGACACATATGATGATTTTGTTGTAGTCATAATCTTCGACCCATCGACAGACAGCACAACGTTCTGTTGTCCACTTGGCATATACTGGTTCATACTTTTCTGTCAGATGCAAAATACTGGGATGTTAGTTACTTCACTGATGTCACTGCAAGGACAGAAAAGTTGAAAATCTCAAACAACAGTAAAATATCATTATCCAAATGAGCAAACCTTTCAAGAAACTAAGCAGTTTCTGCTTTCGTACTTTTACAGACGGTCGTTTAAGAGAATTAGCAGAAACAACGGTGCGTGCATGATACTCTGCTACCTGCAGCATCTGTAAAATCAAGAACATGTTAGATAAACCAGCTTTGCCAAGTTTTCTGGGGCTGCTCATCTCCATGATAGAAGTTATCAATTTCCGTCAAAGAGTAACCAACATAAAATGAAAACAAGCAGAATTTTTTAAAGAACTATTTAGTTTTTATTTTCTAAGTATCATTATTTTGAGAACAGTAATATCACTTAGTGCTGAATGTCCAAGGAAATATATTGGAATTGGACTGCAACTTATGTTAGGAATTTATATATTATTATATAGAGACATATCATTCATAATTAGGATGTTACTAGTACATTAGGAAAATGATTTGTTTAAGGATACTTTGTTTCATTAGCATTTTATCTACAACATTCTTAGTAAATTGGGGTTCCTTCAGTCATCATTATATTGATGTAATCTCTAGTTAGTTATTCAGATTGAGTTATTTGAGAACTAAACATGTGAACTTTTGTGAGTTTCAACTGATTCCTTGCAAGAGTAGGCCTTTCATCTAGTCTCTGGGATCTCTGTATACCGTTCTATACTATCACCAAATTCCTTAATCCATCTATCATGCAAGATACTTCTACAGAAACCTGAGGTGATACATAACTAATGAGGGTGGAAAGAAATGACATTGCTATTGCTCAAGTAAAGCAATTATTTTCTAATACTAGACTTTTCAGTAAATTAGCTTTCAGAGCAAATATTCACTTACATATCGAAAAACATACAACAAATTGAATAGACACAGCAGTTGGGAAATTAGAACTATAATATGAAGATTGGTTTCAGGTACTAACCCATTGTTCGAGCGGTAACAGCGAATCTTTCACTCGGACACTGGTCTTCCAATTTTTTGTCTTGGAACCTGTATGTCGCTCCCAATCACTAAGTGCCTGTTTTTCTGGTCCACAAGAGCCACACTTACACACAACTCTGCAGAAAAGGGGAACGCGGGAAACCAAAAATATCAGATATGAAATATGTGATGTTCAAGAAAATTCTTCTGGACTTGGCCCGCAAGAGTATCAGAGTCTGAAGTTGAATAACACTCCCACAACATCATAAGAGAAGTAAACAAGTTTGACCAAGTAAAAGAAACCTTAATTGTAAGAGAAATGGTTTTTGCCGATAATGACTATTGACCACGACACCATTAATGATGAAGGAAAATTACTCCTTCTGTCCCAAAACGAGTGTCACTTTATGACTTATTTTGGTCAACTTAATTAATCATTGACCAAATATTTATTAAAAATTTACATGTTGTAACGAATAGATAGTTTTTTTTTTTTGATAGATTACTTATTATTCTTACGATGACTAGAATATTAGAATCCAAAACATTATACATATTTTATAAAAATTAATTTGATAAAATTAGTGTTCAAGTTTCAACAAGAAAAAGTGACACATGTTTTGGGTCAGAGGGATGCGTTTAGCTGCAATGTCTCGCCACCTTGCCACTCGACAATACAATTTCGAGTCCCCATAATTATTAAAACCACAAATTCACACAAATAAGTCCCAACTGCTTCAAATATTAGAACAGTTATATGAATAATGGCAATCTTTATGGTGTATTGTTGTACCCCCATCATCTAGCTCTTTCAATAAATTTCTGCAAACTAATCCCTCCATTTTGAGCAAAAGTCCATCTTCAAAAGTCAAAATTTTAAATCTTGTACTTTTTACTACTTTGTATTTTATGTGAAATGTACTAAAACTAGCGAATGCCCGTGCCCTCGGGCATGGCGAAAAAATATATCGATGATTTAGTTTTTTTTTTCTGTTTGTTTTGAATGCATAATATATTTCTGGCCTAATTTTAAAATATATATATGCATTAATAAAGATAAATTTTTATCTAAAAAAGATTTTTTTGAAAAAGAAAATAAGAAAAAAGTATAGTGGAAGGAAAAAAAAAAGGAGGGAGAAAAGGAAGAGAGATCAAAGAGATGGCAAGGAAGTGAAAGGGAACAATATTGCTCCCCTACTTCTATTCATGCTTTTAGGAATTTGTGCTAAGCACTATTCATTCTATCACTTCCATGAATAGTAAAGGACTTGTCCATATACTATAGATTATAACTATTTTTTCTACAATATACAATAAAACTATCATATTTTGAACACGAAAGAAAAAATTGAGAAAAAAGAATATTTATAAATTAATTTTAGAAAATTGACTCTTTAAATGAGACGTCCCAAAATAATATTGTGGACTATTTGTCCATAATGAAGGGAGTACAACACAATTGTCTAGCTCCAAATCTGACCTAATATACTTTTCATGTAGTTATATAACTAACCATTAAAAGAATAAAAAATTACGCACGGACATGTAAATAAGACTTTGAGCACATGAGAGACAAGAGTATCTTGGTTGTTAAGAGCCTAAGAAACCCAACGAGCCTCTCTTGCAACTTAGGCAAATTGATTCTTGTTAAATACAGATATATGTCTCTTAAGAAAATAGGTTTACTAGCTTTACAGCGGAAGGAAGTCCTGCAACCTTCTTCAAACCCACAGACAAAAATCATCACTCTCCTTAAGTTCTAAACTCGAAAACAGAACTACCAGAACCTGAAAGCCTAACATCTACCTTATTTAACAACATAAGTAATTTGGACGGTAAGCTGTTTTACAAATGTTTACACAGATACCACAGACTGTGGTCCATCTATTTATGCAGCATAATTCACTACTGTGCAATAATATGAAAAACAAATGGACAAGAAAACATTTTATTCTTGAACATTTACACCACTTTTTTGCCCAATGATCACATAGTGGAATAACGATAGATATCTCAAGTCTCATGGAGAAGCAGTTTCATCATCATTAACCCCTTCATTACGAAGAAGGAAAATGAAAATGAAAAGGAATTTAAGTCTCAAATTAAATCTATCAAGTCTTATCCAAACAACCTGAGGAGAGTTCCGTTAGCCAACAAGCTTCCTTCAACATAAAAGAGGGGGAAATGAAATGAAAAAGTAAGAAATTTAAGGCTCAACGCCTCAAACTTAACTACCAAGTCTCATGGAGACCCCCGAGTTGTAATGCTAAGAAAATATACACAAAAAGATTTCAAGCACGAAAAAAGAAACTCGAGATTCTGTTGCAATTGGTGACAAATATGAGCTCAACACAATCGGCACAACTATGCATCTTCAGGTTATATATGCTTACAAGTGAAGGCTGGGAAAATAAATGCCTTGTACCCCAGCACATACAACAGTAACCTTGTCGGGCAGTGCCAACTCCTCATTCTTTCTTTTATTTCTGAATAAAAATATTAAGGTTGTTAGTAGCACATATTTTCCTTAAATGCCGCATTAGGTGTAGATGCTAAATATGTAGCTAGCAATTACCTGTATTTAGGCTGACAATCTGAATCTGATAATTCAAAGTTGAACTTTGCTTTGCATTCAGGGCAGAAGTAATCAGTTGCTCCAAGATTCTACAAAACATCAGTACACTAAGTCATCCATTCATATCACATATGCACCTATGTACAATGAAAACTAAATACAAACAAAAACTACAAGGTGTTCAGGAGAGAGGAGTACAAGGTATCTAGGAGATAGGGAGTAATGTTTAAACCTTAAAATGATTGCTGGAAATCTTGTCGCATTCTGCATGCACCCAAACTTTACAACCGTCGCAACGCACCTAATTTAATAACAACCACCCACAATTAATTCTCTTTAAAGAAAAAACAATGTTCACAATTTAAATGATAAATGCAAATGAACACAAGTAGAATCAACGTCTTAGGCAGTCTTACCCAACTACCACTGTCCGAATGGTTCCAAATCTTCTTGCATATACCACAAAAGTGTTTTAATTTTTTTAACTGCAGAAGGAGAGCCAACAACCATCAGCAATAGACAAAATCCAGCGAGTAAAATTTTGCAGCGGCTCTATTATCAAATAAAGTATGTCGAGGAACACTCCACAATGATGGATTTCATACGAACCCTAGCACATGAACTACAAAGAAGACGTCCTTTGGAAGTAGAATCATTGGTTTTCCTTGAATTTTTAGGAGAGATACTCATGCCACAGCCTTCACATGACTGCATGTCCCCTTTTTTTAATAGCATCTGCACACAGAAATGGTGGAGCATGAGTTACATTCTGAAATGACCAGTCTATCTTCGAACCACCCAATCCAGCTCCACCCTTCAGCCAATTTGGAATGTTCACCCATGAAGTTCAAAACCCTAATGCCAGGACATATTCATGTAGCTACCAAAATACTGAAGGCAAGTAAGAATGAAAACTGTATTAACTTGCCTGGTTTCTGGAGACACATTCCTGGTCCTGGTTCGAGTCAGTAGCCTCTTGGATCCCTCTAGAAATAGAGCTGAGACAACCCAAATTTCCTGCTGCTGCATTGATCTCAACCATCAGCATCTCAGTGAAACCACTCTCCGCCAAAAATGCCTCCTCAATCGCAGAGCGGAGATCACTGGGCTTGCTGTCATTCAAGTCAAGCTGGCCCTGAAACCTGAAGAGCACAATTTCTCGCACCAATTCCATTTTGATAAATAAAGCCAAATTATTAATGCAAACAAGGGGAATGTAAAAATTGCACACCTGTCTACATTTTCTACAAATGGAAAAATCATCCCCCGTTTAATCCAACCATAATCCTGCTCATCAAATTACAAATTCTTAAAAGATCATTAAGTGCATTAACTATCATCAAATCATATCAGAACTATATCCAACCAGCAGAACCAGATATAGAAATAAGCCAGAGATAGAAAGTAGGAAAATTATCTTACCCTTTGAGTGCCATTTCCTGAATACCCAAAGAACATCACACATACGGCACCAGCAACCTGAAAACTCAGAACTTGCTGGGGAGCATGGTATTCCGGGTCGAGAACAATGGCCGGCCAAGCAGGATAATGCCTGCCCGACATAGCCCAGACTATATCACCAGGAACAAACTCACCCGTTCCACTGCTACTAACCTTACATCTTTTCTCCCCGTGCCGCATTGTCAATCCCAATGCCTCAGCATCAGCATTGCCATTCGAATACAAACCTTCCTCCAAGTCCTCAACTTTAAACTTATCATCACCACCCAATTGCTCATGGAGTGGAGTTAGCCTACTATGCGGGGTATGATAATTCCTAAATTTATAGCCACTAACTCTATCTTTATCTACCTTCTGGTTTGTACCAGTGAGTTGGGCCTTAATTTTGGGGGGTTTTAAGCTCAACTTATTTTCTTTCAAAGGAACGAATTCGGGGTCCAAACAGGAGTTATCCTCCTCGGATACACCAACTTTACTAGTCTTCTCCTTCTTCCAATTATCAAGAACTGAATCATTAAACCTAGAAGGAAGTACCTGAACCCGCCCCCGAGAAGTTCTCACCAGAGGCGGCCGTGGAGCTTGCTGCACCGAATCATCTACCACGGCAGCATTCAAATGCGACTCAACAACCTCATCCGGACCACAGCTAGGGGTGGCGGCAGTTGCGAAGCGTCCTCCGAAGTCAGTGAACGGAATTATGCCGGCGGCAACCTCTCCAAGAAGATGCAGCGGATAATATCCATTTTTGCTGACCTTCCTTTTCTTCCGATTGCCGGAGCTCTCCTCGTCGTCGCCGCCAGAATCGCTGATACGACACCGCTTCAAACTCGGCATTACCGATTTCAAGTTGCGCTTGATTATCATCTTTTGCGCTCGGAACCCCCAATTTCGGTCCACCGGAAACCCTAAGTCGCCAAAACCGCAATAGCAGATAGCACACGCAACACAGGTGGCGGGTGGGTGGGTGAATGAGGGGATGAATTAAGAGAAAATTAAGAAACCCATTTTCGAGAAACAAACGGGGGAGCAGTCTAATGAGGGAATCCAATTGCTCAAATTGAGAAGACAATTGGGCGGGAAAATTGAGTTCGGGAGACAAACATTGAGAAATAGGGGATCTCTGTTCTACGAACGAAGTAGCTCTTCCTTCTCTCTCTCTCTCTCTCTCTCTCTCCTCAACTGCTAAACAAGTCGCCCATAATATTAAAAATACAAACTTTTATTATTATATTATCACTCTGTTTTTGTGAGTAAAAATTTTCAGAAAAAAAGTTTGGGATTTATATTTATAGATACAGTGTGGTGTATGTATATGTCAATGTTGATGTCTACACCTAGAAAGTTTGTAGAGAGAGAAGGGGGAGGAGGAAAAGAGGATGACTGGATTATTATGGGTTGGAACTATAGATACAATGTGGTATATGTATATGTCCGTGTCGGGCTTTTGTTGGGCTTTTTCATGTTTCTCCCTCCTTGTTTCTTTTCTAGGATTTTAGTTGTTGCGGAATTTTGTGTTCCAAGAACCTTGGAGCTTGATTGTGTTCGTCTTTCTTTTTTCTCTTTTCAACTCTTTTTCTACTTCAAATTTTTTAAAAATTTATAACGGATAATGATTTTGGGTTCCTCGGAAATTCGTAGAATAAAATTGGTGCCACTAAGAATGCAGAAATTTGTTGGTGTCAATCTAGAAGAACTTGTGTGTGTGTGTGTGTTTTTGAGTTGTGTTGATCTTTGGAGGGTGTTGGAGGTGATTTGTAGAAGGTGACCAGTTCGTCTGAAAACGAGCAAACCACCATGAAAGTTAGTTTTTATTTTCTTTTTAATTAAAAGAGAAAGAATAAAATGTCGGACCAATTTTATGTTTGTGATTGTGGGTGATTTTGGCGCAGATTTATGTTGGTATGTCATTTCATCAGCTCTTAATTTTATTTTTTTTGCTCTTTGCTTCTTTCATG
>JAOWAN010000001.1:15000871-15013051 GCA_028566635.1 Lobelia cardinalis
GAGTGTGTGGATGGATGTGTCGTGGACCTTGTGACGTCATCATCTACTAGAGAGGGTGGGAGTTGGGTTTTGGGTTGGGGTTCTTCGGTGGGCATAAAAGAAATTGGAGTTTAGGTTATAGTAATATTCAAGGAAACAGGGGAACAATGTGGAAAGTAAAGAATTTTCCGGCAGCTCGCCGGAATTTCCCACCAAGAAAATGGTTATTTTACCATTTGATTGGGCTTTAATCTGTTTAACTACGTTGTCAGATTGGGCTACTCCGTCCCGGGGGCGGGGGAAAGTCTCCATCTATACGGGGCAGTACGTTTTTTTTTTTTAATACAAGTCTCGAGTCACTAGTACTACATTAAAATTGTCGAACAAGCAAAATCAGGTACTACTATAGTAGCAATAAAGATTGTTGCAAAAGGTTATTTCTTTTAATACTGTAATGTCAAAATTGAGAAGTCCCAAATATAAGGATGATGATGGTGAAGCCGACAAGAGCTTTGGAATCTAATGTTACTGTTGGACATGTTAGGAGATTTCGGCCAGATCAAACATAAGGAACAGGGTGCTGATTTTGACTCTGAAATTAGTGTTGTGGTGGTCCAAGATCTAGCGGAAGGGTAAGGCTACAATTTAGCTTTGCCCGTCCGCCCGGCCGCCCATGGTTATTTCTCTCATAGGGTATAGATATGGGTGTGGTTGCAGGGTGGCGGCTTGTGGTTGCTGCACTTCTATCTATCGTGGTGGTCGGAAAAAGTCTGTTCTGTCTACCTCCAGGTGGGGTTCAGCTCTCCCAACATCACCATGCCAATGGCATGGCCCAACCCCATACAAGTTTCATTTATCAGCGTCAATTAGGGGTGGCAATTCATTACTCATGAGTTTATTGAGTTTATTAGATTTATATAATATACTTCTTAAACATGTTCACACTTCTTTATTATCATTTTTTCAAAGAGATAAAACACGTGATTAAAAAATGCAATAATATTCATGGGTCCAAAATTGTCACCCCTAGCGTCAATGTTGTTTCCGTTGTTTCCCTGACCTACAATACAAGTTATCGCTGGAATGGGATGCTCAAACGGAAATGCCTGATGTTCCAGAAGTAGCTCGAATGCCAACGTCCGGGAGGTTCAAATTCCTCTCCAACATCCCCTTGGACAAGAAGTAACTCGAATGCCGCCGTCTCTCCTCTCCAAGGAAGATGTCAGAGGTTCAAATTCCTCCCCTATCCTATCGTGGTACCGATGTTTTGATAAATCGGAAAGAGAAAAACAAAGCAAAAAATGCAAAAACAGCTGGTGTTTTGAATTATCAGAAAGAGAAAAACAAAGCAAAAGGTGCACGACGGGCCTCAGCAGGCACAAATTATGAAGTAGGTTCGACCAACTGGTTATGGTTTAATAGGCTTCATGACTAAGAATGCTGCAGTTCATACACGAGCACCATTAGGAACCACAGCTTATGGACTTCTTATTTAGCAAATACTAATATATTATATACAAACTACAATTTTTTTTAACATTTCAATCTACAGATAAATACTCTATTAAATCTTTAATTCACAGACACAGACCATAAGGTTTTGCCACACTGGTATTATATTAGGGTTCCATCCAGCTTATTGTGCATAACCTACTTCAGCTGCTTTGACCCAGGTTCTTGACAGGATTACAGTAAGCATTAATCTCTTCTTCTACTGCTTCCATACGTCTAGCTATTAAGCTACTCCATTCCTAACTTCCTTCATGCAAATCTAGGAGTTAAACCATCATTGCTTTCGAGAGATGTCAGTTTCTTCTGTCTTGGCAAACCTTCCGCGGATCCTAGGCTGACTGTCTGCAAGCGCCTTCCGGCAAGCATACTGAAACAGAATACAGTGAGGTTGAGACTGTTGAGTAAAGAGAATTGAAAGACTACTATGGCGCAGTATATTAATATATTCATTATAAAAATACATAAAAAAACAAATTTAGGAAAAGGGTAATCTCTTACAGTGATACTTTAAAATCAGCAGTCTCATGGAAATGAAGGGCTATCTATCTACTTTTGTCAGTCCAAAATTCATAAGCTCTTATTCCATTTTGGGACGCCTAAAGATAATTGTCGTCTTTCTTTATCGAAACGTATTTTTAAACCCATTGTTTACATTAACCCTTCTAAATGAGGCCATGAGGGGTAGGAAAAAAAATGGGTCAGTTAATTTTACTCCCCCATAGGAAAACACGAGGGTATTAGAAGAAACGTACATAAAGTCGAATGTTTTTACAAACACGAATGTTCAGTCATTAAGGAACTACTCCTACTTCGGAA
The DNA here is from genome assembly GCA_028566635.1 of Lobelia cardinalis. Taxonomy (NCBI): domain Eukaryota; kingdom Viridiplantae; phylum Streptophyta; class Magnoliopsida; order Asterales; family Campanulaceae; genus Lobelia; species Lobelia cardinalis. The sequence continues at coordinate 15,003,179 of JAOWAN010000001.1, forward strand.
CAAAGGGCATATTACTCTATCCGACCACATATTCCAATTTCATTCTTACTTGTCAACATAGTACCCAATCAAATCAGAATTTCAGATACTTCAAAATCAGCAGTTTCATGCAGTACATTTTAGGTAACTAAATTTCAACCATCAAAACTATAATATATCACACTCGGTCAAAATTGTCTCAAATTGGCGAAAAATAGTCAAAAGTGCACTTTTTGAGTAACACAAAGGGAGTTCTTATCTTAGTGTCCAACATGTATCATGACTAGCCAAAAGAACTGTGGTAATTATTAAATTCTGTTGAAGTTAAAAGAAAGGGCAAAAAAACATTAGATCTCTGGCCACAATGTAAACGAAAGAGTTTTAATAAACCCATAAGACAATGCAAAACTGAAGATAACATCCCACTTTACTGGTGGGAGGACATTTCATCCGAACTAATAGGTGGAGGCAGCGAATTGATGGTAAAGTAACAACTATTGAATTAGGTTACCTTAATTTTCCTGCCAAAATTCCGCTTTGTCTTCTTATTCCTGTATCTGGTGAGCTTTTGCTTGCGATCTTCATTGGTGCAGCTGCTGAAAATCGGTTGCTGCTGCCCAAGCGGAGAATGGACGAGGCTCACATTCCCATTACCAAGTGTCTGTCATAAAAACTCAGTATCAATGACCCTGCCCTATCCTGTTAAATAGACCAGAAACAAATCTAAACATTTCTCAGTTTGTAGACTTCATTGCACAACCAATGATGGGTAAGGTCTCTATCACCATTATTAACTCATACGCACTAATTAAGCCAGAAACGAGCAAAAGAAATATTAAAGATAGATTGGATGGAGATGTTACTAAATCCAACAAACTTGTGATACTTTGAATACAAGCGGCGTAGATAGACCCACGACACCATTATGTGAAAAAGTGAAAAATGGTTGGGCGGGAGGGAGGGAGTGAGGGGAAGAAAGCAAATAAATACACAATCCTTTCAAAATTGTTACTCTTCGGTGCAAGAATTGCAAATAGTGCTCTTTTCTAAAAGGTGCTTTTCAAATTTTGTTTCATGCTTCTGCATTTGGTGTTCCCCTCTTCTTCTAATTTCTACACCTCTTTTCCCAAGACCCCGAGCACATCATATCTCGAGATCTCTAATCTAGCATATCCTATCTTCCTATTGTGCCGCATAGATAGTCCATGTTTGAAAGTTGAATCTTCTAAGGATATAACTGCTCCCCCATAAGTACTTCTAAAATTAAGACCTAGAATAGATTTCTTTTTCTTGTAAGCATACTGTAGTAAGGCGACATGGAAACACACAAATTTCAGATAGGACTTTTAAGTGGAACCTCAAAGGTCTTTTTAGTGGAACAGACACGAGAGTAGTAACTTGTAAGTTATTTTCATCTTCAGTTTTCCAACAAAATTACTTTGAAAGGAACTCAAAAGAAATCCAGAGAAAAAAGATAAATCATAATCAGCAGTTATAGATGTAGATACAAGGCAAGAGAGTCACCAAAACAAGACCTTTATATCTCCTTCACTGAAGGCCCTTCGCATCCCATATACAGCCCCAAAATCCATTCCGGGAAAATTCAGAAAATTAGGACCAATCTGAGCCCCATTTACCCAATCCATTGAGCTTAGACTCTCAGAGCTCACACTTTTCGGAAACTGTCCCTGAAAGAGCAGCTTTTCCTCTGCAAAGGGGTTTTCATTTGTTGTCACAACAGGAATTTTAATATTCATGATCTCAGAAAGTGGCGTTTCAGTTCCGTCTTTCGCCAACATATCCTTCTTGCAATCATAAAAAACATCACTCAGGAACTGCTCGTTTTCAATCGATTCGATCTCCGCAGCCTTGAGCGTTTGTGGGGATATGACATCTTCTCCACAGGAGATCATTGAAATAGCAGCTGTCATGGGGTTAAGGTCAGCCAAAGGTTGTTCAATAATTGGTTCAGGTGCTTTGAAAAGATCTCCATCGCCCCCAAGGTCATATTCTAAAATATTGGAGGTCTGAACCAGGCTGCCCTGTATTTGAAAACACAAGTGAAGTTCCAAGATGAATAAGAATTCATTAAATAGGAAACAATTTAGAAGCACTTCGGGGCCAATAAGGTTACACCACTAATGTACTCAAAACAATAGTATCACAATGCTTTTGTCGAGTACATCATTCATAAAAACAAATTAGCAATTTGTTTTCGCCAAACCGCCATTTCCTTCACGGTTTCACCCAACAAAATTGACATCTTGTTTTTCTATTCGTCTCTTTTCGTTTGGAAGAGATAACAAAAAGAAAGTTGAAAAGAAGCACCCCTCGAGACAAAGGCGCAAAATTTGATTTGAAGGTTTTTTTTTTTTCCTTCACATAAAACATCAGAAAAATGGGTTTAGCTACACAAGTATAGAATCCAAACATATAGCGCCCTTTTCCTTGAAAATAACTAGGTAAGCATGTAAGTAATCCATTTGAAAGAAACTGGAGGGGGGGGGTGAGTGCTTTGTAAGATACGCGACTAACCTTTGTCCTAACGAATATTTGACTAATTAAAGAAAAATGGTATACTATCTACTGTAACAAGAAGTTTCATTGCGCCAGTAACTATACATCTTGATCCTATTAACGACAAACGAGTGGCATCTCGAGCCAGAAATATCTTACATCTAGCCCTTGGACAATAACATCATAACATTCACATTTCAAACTCATGTTAATATATCCAAAGATTTGTTTCGATAAATGAGAGCCTAAAGCAACTTAAACTATAAAAGAGTAGAGAAAACAGATACAAAAGGAAAGTTGAGCAAAACTTTTTGGCATTAATGAGCTTATAAGCCTGAACAAAAGAAGATTAACAAGAAATACATGCCGGTACACATTTGAATATTTATTTATATTTGTTAAAACATTACAGAACTGGGTTTAGGCTTTTAGCTACATACGTAAAGAGTACAAACATATAGCATCCTTTTCCTTGAAAGTAACTAGGTAAGAATATATGTAACTCTATTCCAGAGAAAGTTGGGGGGAAAGGTTGTGAGTGCTTTGTAGAGTACACCACTCACCTTTGTCCTCAAACTAGCTGAGATGTAGAGAACAGTTGACTAATTAAAGATAAAAGGTATAGTATCTGATGTAATGAGAAGTTATGTTGTCCCAGTAACTCAGTAAGTATGCATCTTGATCCGATTGGTGACAAACTAGTGGTATCTCAAGCCAAAAATATCTTACGTCTAGCCCTTAGACAACAACATGCACATTTAGCACACATGTTAAGCAAGTAGGAATTACTATTATGATGACCTAAACACCCACCCTTTCAAACACTCAATAATACACAATTGCTGAAAGCCTGAAACCCACCCATCTTTCAATTAGAGAGAAACTCGGTGCAACTCTTTGAGGTCCATCACCTTTTGCCTGAAATAAAATTCCCAAATGCACAAGAAATTGGGAATAAACACAAAAAACAGAGATAGCTACGCTTTTGCCATTGCTTTTATCCCCAACTTTTTCTTCTAGCTTCTTGGTTCATGCTCGTGCTTTACCACCACTTGACATCATAGATAGGGAAAAAGTAAGAGAAAAGGAGACGGAAATTAGAAGTGGCTGACTTTGTCTTTTCCATAGAAGGATAAATGGAAAAGAAAACGGAGAACACGGAACATGTGAGAGTGAAACTTGTTTCCATTCTCTCCAGCTTTCATTCATAGATCCAACACATATAAAAAAATAGCTTTAGTGCTTTCCTTTTATGATTAGTTTGTTCCAGCAGAAATTAAACCTAAAACTACAAGCACTAGGAACATTTGCTCTTCTTTCTTTCTTTTTCCTTCCTTTTTTAGTTGTAAGATTGCACCAATTTGTGTCAAAATGGGGGTTTTCCCTTTCAATAATCATGCCAATAACAGTAAATTGGGGGTTAAAATCAAGCTGCTTCAAATTTACACTACTTATTAGCAACAAAATAGAAGAAGAATAAAACCCAAAAAACAAAAAACCAAAATATCTAAACCCTCCTAAGTAATTCAACTCAATTGCCAAAATTCACAACAAATTCGTACCCAAATCCAAGTACTTAACCACAAAGAAGGAATGGGTAAGGAAATAACTAAACCCTAATTGCAAATGAAGCCGGACAAATAAAAAAGTCAAACCCTACATTCATACTACAAAACAAAAATGCAGATGAACCTAGACGAACAGAAAATAGAGACTGAATAAAAACCGAAAGATAGAAATTTGAGAAGAAAGAAAGTACCATAGAGGAAGTGGAGTTCTGGGAGCGGCAGAAATCCTCAAGGTGCTGGGCCTCTTGAGAGAAATTCTGGAAATAAGGGAACATTAGGCCAGTTTCTGCATACATTCTTCCTCTCTTTTTTTCCTCTTCTCCTAGGGAACTGTTTCAATTTTGAGTCTTTTCTTCCAAGGTATTGAATGGAGGGGTTGCTTGAAGTTATGCAGAGTAGAGGTGCTTCAATGGAGGTTTCAGTTTTTATAGAGAGAGAGAGGTAAAAGTGTCCACACTGGGATGTATGTAGTGCCAAAAACAGAGTAAAGCCAGCCAGCTGAGTAAAAGGAGAGAGAGAGAGAGAGAGAGAGAGAGAGAGAGAGAGAGAGAGAGGAGAAAATTTGTTGTTGGCTGCTTCTTTGTGTCTTTATTTATAGACGACGAATTGATGATGCAAGTACAATAAATGAACTATACAGGTAGGGTTCAAGATGGTATATGGAGCAACTAGTTGCTTCTAATAAGGAGCATCTGAAATAAAATATTCATTTTATGATGTTATTTGTTTATTTTCTAAAATTAAATATTCATTTTTATCGTTGTTACTGAAAATCAACAATAACAATAAAAACAGTAAAATGAATATTTAGTTATAAAAAATAAAAAAATAATATTTTAAAATAAATATTATATCTCGGATGCTTCTTGCTGGGAGCACCTAAGCGCTCCATATAATTTCTCAGTAGGATTCCCTATAAAAGTACTCCTCCGGAAAAATTATTTAAAAATTATATTTTATGGCAAATAAATTATTATTATTTTATCATTATAAATATATAAAGATCCGCAAGTCAATATTTACAGATGAGTTCAGTCCATGAATAGTTCTATGCACGAACTCTACTTTTTAATCTCAGTCATTATAAATTTTTAATTTCATCCATTATTATGATATGAAATAATATAATAATTATAGAGAAAAAAATAAAAAAGAAAGACAAAATTATGAAACCTCAGTAAGAGAAAAAAAAATTATAACATATTAATACATATAGAATAAGTGACTTAAGCAAATTTGTTTAAGTCTTTATAAACATTGATACATATATTGGTTTATTAATTATAAATTACTGCATACTCCCTTCTAATCTCATGGTCCTATGGTTGGAAAGAAAAAAATATGAGTCTTTAATTTCTAAAATTTGGCATAAAACTGATTTTTTATTCGATTATTTAGTTGAACTGGAAAAAAAAAATATTATTTTCACTTATTTGATATTAAATATAAGAAGGAAAAGGGGAATTTGAAAAGGCTATAGCGATTTTTAGTTCTTACTTCCACTTTTCTTTCAAATTTGGAAGGCAAGTCTTTAATAAATAAAAGTGGTATTTTAACTTTAATGCACTTTACTTCTCTCACATTTTCCCTTCTATCAAATAAATGAAATGAATATACTCTTCTCATTTTTTCTCCCCATTTTTCATCCTTACTATTTTCTCTTCAACGAAACTCAACATTAAATAATCAAACAATATTCTTTTTCTCTATTATTTTTCACCCCTCCTATTTTTGCTTCAACCAAATTGAACATTAAATAACCAAACTCTATCTTTTTTGTTGGTTGATTTACACATAGGTTAATATTATTTTACGTCCTAATACTTCGTGAGCTCGTTTTACTCCTAAGTTCAAAATGTTGCAAAATGAGTCTTTCTGTCATTTTGCCTCAAATAAACTATAGGGTCTAAACTAAAATGTGTACTTTTAATTCAATTTGTCTTCCTTCCTCTTCCCCTCTCTATTCTTCCCCACTCCCTCTTTCTCGTCGGTATAAATCGACCCGTATAAACCTCATTGGATATGACGACACAAGTTTTTAGGCAGATGAAGGAGTCATCTAATGATTTTTACAATCCCTCTCCATCGTATTGAACATAACTGTAAATACAAATTATATATACATACATGTCGGAGATAGAAAAACCCTAATAGTTTCTCTTTCAATTTATCCAGAAATTCGGTTCTTTATTAATTCAAATTATTGTTTTATTAAATCCTATTTCTTCCAATCGACCGTAGATATTGGTAGAGAAAAGTGAAATCAAATTTCAATCTCGACTGAATTAAGAGAGAGGGAATAGTAAATTCAATTTTTTTTTCGATTGAATATTCTGTCGATCTAGGGTTTGGAATTATTATAGATCGCTTCATGAGCGGTGTAAGTGTAAGGGAAGCGAATTGGTCGCTGGAACAGGGGAACATATTGAGAGAAGCACAAAACATGTATATCGTACGTAGTGTGCGGTAGAAGATCATCATTCTTTAAGGACATTCCTTCGCCATCGTCAACGTCGTCCCCTCTCGTCTCCAAATGTATCTACACCCTTCGATTCTCCCACCATAGGAATTTCCCCGTCACCACTAATCCATTTTCACATTCGGATGTGGTTTTTTCTTTTCTCTGGGTTCGTTAACCCATTGGAGTGGAAGAACAATGGGATGATAAGAGATGGCGGCGGCAATGTATTTCCGCTGGAGGAAGGGAAGAGGCTGAGGTAGCAAAATGACATAAAAATCTTCGAAAAACTCACGTAAATGGAACGTGAGTTCAATTTCATTAGGTTTTTAACAATGCCATCCAAAAAATCTCTTTTTGCAACAAAATTGCAACGTTAGAGTTTATTTCGCAACGTTTTAAACTTAAGAGTCCATTTTACGAACTCACAAAAACATAAAAGTCTAAAATAAAATTAACCCTTCAAACATATGCTGGTTTTTATTTTAGATAAATGAATGCAGATTTATTACAAACTGCTTATGAATCCCACATATAATCGCGTTTTTCTCTAATTAGAGTCAATTGTCTCGTATCAACTGCAAAATTAAGTAGACATATGTTTAAAATCTGAAATTAGTATTTGAGTATGCTTAATACTTCATCCGTTTCGTAATAGTTGATCTATTGGAAATAAAAAAAATGTTTTAAAATAGTTGATATCTTGCACCTTTTTTTTTTACACTTTTTCAAAATTACCCTTTTATTTCAATTTCAAGATAAATGAGCAGTTAATACTTTTTTAAATGAAAGAGAAATTTGTAAAGACATTCTATGTAATTAGAGGAGCAATTTTGAAAAATTAAAAGATATTTAATATATATTTTAATTAGTGTAATTCAATCTTAAATATTAATTATTATGAAACGAATGGAGTACATAAAATTTTATGTTTTAAAAAAAATTATTGTTATTTTTTTGATAAGGAAAAATGGCATTTTAGGCCCCAATGTTTGACCACTTTGGCATTTTGGGCCCAGGTTCCAAAGTTGGTGATTTGGGCCCTGATATTGCAAAATTGCAGCAAATCAGGTCTTTTTGCAGCAAACCAGGCCCCAATGTTTGACAACTTTGGCATTTTGGGCCCCCCAGGTTTCGTCATTTTTGGACGTTTTCCGTACAAAAAGGCCTGATTTGCTGCAATTTTGCAACATCAGGGTCCAAATCACCAAATTTGGAACCTGTGGACCCAAAATGCCAAAATAATCAAATATTGGGACCTAAAATGCCGTTAACCCTTTTGATAAATGAATATCGCATTGTAAATCAACATATAAAAAGAGAAACAGTGGTATAATAGCACTTTACTGCTGTTAACTGTTTCTCATACAGTTCTGGAAAATGGGATGGGACCCATTCAGTCCATTGCATCTGACAGTCATATCGCATATTGGCGATCATTCGGCTCATTAAAGTTCAGAACTTCTTGATTTTCCATAAATAAATTAAAAAAAAGCAAATCATCTAATCTAAAGGATTTTATAAAATAAGAAAACATGTACTGTATTACATGTAAATAAAATCTATCAAAATAAACTTCCAAGTGCTATATGTTTTGTCGATTTTTCATACCAACTCGACTTTTTCGATTGCGAATCACAAAAAAAAAAGGAAAAAAAAATTATGCAAACTACTGCGAATTCGCATATATATTTTATGACTCGTGGTTAATATTTATACTTCAGAATTTATATTTTATGGATCACGATTAATAGGTATGAATCAGAATTGATATTTTATGAATCATTTCACAGTTAAAATTTTATGATTCATAGTAATTCGCTTGATTTTTATTTTATTTATGATTTTTATTTGAATAATTACTTATGTATATATACATATATTACAATTTAAGAAAAATAAATATTACAAATGAATATATTTTATGGAGTATTCTATTTTGCATTGTTGACAACTTTTCATATATAATGCGAGCAAGTTTTGTGGAGGAGGAGTAACGTTAAATAGCATAAAAATATTTATTTACTTTTTTATGGTAAAATTAATTGATGATAAATGATAAATTGTATAATGATGCTATAACTTTGAAATTATAGAATCATTTATTCAGAAAAAAAAAAGGTTCAATTATTATGATAGTTTCGTTTTCGTTGCGTATTATGAATTTATGATGACTATCTAATAAAGAGAATCAAAATGTCGTCCATAGCTAATAAGCGACTATGGAGTGTAATACTATAAACAGTTGTTTGCCTTGTTCAAGCAAAACTTGGAAGTCTAATCTTGGGTACGGCCAGAGATAAGATACGTTAATTAATGCTCAGATCGCCACTATCTCTTCATAATCTCCTTGCTTTTGAAGATATTTTTCTTTAATTTTGATTAGTTGTGGTTTGTAAATGATAATATGAACAGGGTGATAATTTGAGTTTATGGGTTGAGTTGGGAATAAATTCAATTAAATTTAATACTTCTTCCGTTTTGATTTAATTATCCTCGATAGTAACATGTTGTGAGAGGTTTTTAGGACAATTAAAATGAAACGGAGGGAATAGTTTATTAGATCTTATTAGGTTTATCCAATTAAACTCAATAGTTTATTGTGTCTTATTGGATTTATCCATTGAATCAATTTTAATTTATTTTGGGTTGGATTAATTTAGTTTGGTTCATTTTTGTCACCCCTAGGTGTGATTACGGGGTCAGAGGTGTCAAGACGAGGCTTACAAATTGAGAGGTGTAAGCAATTGAGTCTTATTAAATTTACCCTATAATTAAACTTAATAGCTTATTGGGTGTTATTGAATTAATCCATTAGGTCAATTTTTATTTATTTAGGATTGAGTTATTTGGGTTGAGTTCATTATTGCCACTCTTAAATTCATACTATAATATATTAAAATAGATGATAAGGGCTTTAGGAATGCCATGTATCCTATTTTGAACACTTGGCATTTTGAGGATGATTGAAGCATTTAATTATTGATATTTGCAATTAGAAGAGAATAATAGATTAAAGTACTAGATGATCTTTAAATTAAGTACAAGATGAATATGTATAGTTTTTAGTATTAATTGTTTAATACCTTTCATTTTATATATAAACTAATGGGATTAGCTAATATTCCCACTAGTTGTAGGAGGTAGCAATGTCCCCATTTTTTCTTTCCCAAATTGCCCCCATTTTTTAATTTTTAATATTTATTTGGAGGGGTATTAATGTCAAAACCGTGTATTGAAAAATGTGCTTGAATTTAATGCATGTGAAAAGTATATATGCAATGATTGGAACATTGATTAGGGCAATGATTGAAATGATAATTAATTACCAAGCACATTTTTCTATACACG
>JAOWAN010000001.1:15013151-15030154 GCA_028566635.1 Lobelia cardinalis
AGAGAGAGAGAGAGAGAGAGAGAGAGAGAGAGAGAGAGAGAGAGAGAGAGAGAGAGAGAGAGAGAGAGAGAGACCTGCGACATAAATTTCTTTAGAAGATCTTGTTTCTCGATCTCATCACTTGTTGGAAGGCCCATCTGCTTCTGTCTCTGGTCAAACTACATAGTCACAATAAGCCAACAACAAGGTCAGTTGAAGAAGAAAACACTACAGCTACAGCTTATATTACAAGAAGATCAACTAGTTCAGGAATAATTGGAAGAAACAAAAAAGGACAAAGAGGACCAAAAAGTTAAAGCATAAGGTAGATATGTAGGTATACCATCATCTTCTCAACAGTTGAACGTGTTTCAAGATCCAAATCAGATAGCTTGCTGCTCTCAGGTTCAACTTTTTGAGTGTCAATTACAGGATCACCCTTCACCAAGAATTTCCACCATTCCATTTGATCCATCTTAGTTAGAAGTATAGAGATGGATTTTTGGTCCTCTGCATGTAGTAGAAGACATGAGAGTTGTGCCCCACGAATCAGAAAAACAAACATTAGCAGAACCCAAATCGATTTTAGAACCACCACCAGAAGTTAGATGTGTGCTTGATTTAGAAGTTGGAGTGCGGACATTATAGTAAATCTCAAAGACTGTACGGGACCAAGAACATACCTAAGCTCCAGAAGCAATCCTCAGCCTTGATAGAGTTAAAAAGCTCCCCCTGTTAGTACACACACGAAGAAAATTAAGTATGAAAGAATCACAGTACAAAAACAAATGTCAGAAGCAAATGGACGGTACGATAAATAATAGCATTAACATTAACAATTGAACAATTAATTAACATAAGATGCTTACATCAATGATTGGAGGCTGACCCTTGAGTCCAACTTTTAGATGGTTCCTCTTTATTTCACAAGAGATAAACCTTGATTTTGTTCCCGGAGGGACAGGAACGTTAACAGTGACCTCTTGAAGGGATTGGCCCCAAGAGTAATTCTCTAAATCAAGGCCATTTGTCTTGTTGGGAACTGCTCATGAGATAAAGATAAAAATGCTACTCAGTAACTCAAACAAACTGCATTGACAAGCAATATGCAATGCATAAACAACCCACATTTAGTGGGCAAGAAAATTCAAATTGCAGGAGACATTTAATTCTCTGTATTTACAAGTTTTTCAAGAGTAGGAATTCTATTGAGACACTATCCAGTAAACTAGCTGAACAATCACTTTATAAAGATCCTAGGCTACTCCGCTCATTATCAATTGGTTTTGAGATGGAACCCAGACCTTTACGCGTAGTAATCACTTAATAAAGATCCTGGACTACTTGTTTATTGTCAATTGATTTTGAGATGGATGAAACCCCAGACTTTTAACATTATTATTATTTTTTTTTTGGTTATAGATGGTAGTGATTAATATTTTACTTGTTCACACAATTATAATATAAGCACATTGGATTGGACTCTGCCCTAGAATGATCAAATATAACTCAAAGCGGATTGTAATTATATAAACACAAATCAAAACAAAGCTCGCGAATTACAATAAAATTAAATTGTTGAAGAGACCCAAACCTAATGCATCTGTTTTCTTCTCCTCGTTCTTCATGACTAATTCCTTCGCCGGCGCCGGTTTCCGCTTCTCAGCCTTTCCGTTTCCGTTGACAGCTGTCTCTCTCCTCTTCCTCTCCTCCTCGGCGGCGGCGTCGAATTTCTCCTTCACCGACCGAACCAGCGCATTAACTTCCTTGATGACCGAATCGGTCTTAAAAAGGTCGGTTTCACGAGCGACGAATTCCAAGGCCGACTCGACGAACCTCAAGGGGTTTGAATGATCGAGCGCGGCGTCGAAAGGTTTTGAAGGCGTCTTCGTCGGCTTCTGATTCTCCTCCACCAGGTCTGTAAGGATCGCCATTGTTGGGTTGGATTGGATTGGATTGGATTGAATCTCAAAAAGGTTTTTCCTATTATTTACCTTCGACTGACTTTGGTTTACCGATTCTTTTTTGAGTTTGAGCAGCTTGAAGGGGTTAACCTTGGCTGAATTAATATAGCGGGAGAAAGCAGAAAGTTCGGACCGGACAAGGACTACCATGTAACACACACAATCGAAACTTCCAGAAGATCTCTGATCCGTAGTAGGATAGGACTCATAAGTCGGCAAAATGTGACTAAAACTTAGGCTTTTAGGAGCGCTCAATACACATATTTATTATAAATTATACACATATATATTATAAAATATATAATAATTATATCATTAATATATTCATAATTATTATATGCATTTTATAACACATATATGTATAATTTATAATATATATGTGCATTGGGCGCTCTAACTGTCATAAGTCTATGCAACAAAGGTTTTATTTTTGACATATAATTATTAAAGCACAATAAATGTTATACTCTCTCCATCCATTATTTGATTTTTCCAAAAAAAAAACTAATTAATACATATTAGTTTATTTTAAAAAAATAAATTTTCAATTTATAGAACTTAATTACGGGTAGCGGTAGCATTTTTTATAACTTCATAATGATAAATTTATTATTATATAAATATACACTACTAGAAAAGAATAGAATAGCGAATGATAAGGAGAATAAAGACTGACTCAATCGTTAAATGTCGATCGCTATCACTTAATCATTATTAGCAACTGTTTTAATCAATTAATCGATTATTTTATATATATTTTTTACTTTTTTTATTTTTTTATTTTTTATATATATGTTATGGCATGATTTTTTTTGGATTTGATCACGTTAGATACTGAGTTGAAGGCATATATTTTCTTCAAGGGGCATTTGCATGCCCATGACATAATTGTCCATTAATATAATATATGCCAGTAATGTAATAAATTAGTGATCCTTTCCACGATCTTAGAAGATGTTAAAGTAGAAATTAATGCATTTAATCAAAAACTTTATATTTATGAATTTTAATGCTATGAAATGAACAGCTATTTCAAATAAATTACTAGGATGGTTTTTTGTGGATGCCAAAAGTCAAGAGTCAAAGCAATGGAAAATAAAAGTTTAATTAGGTAAATACTACCAAAAATCGGGGGTGTAGCTCATATGGTAGAGCGCTCGCTTCGCATGCGAGAGGCACGGGGTTCGATTCCCCGCACCTCCATCTTTTCACCTACCCTGAATTTATTTTACATGGCCCAATTTACAATGGGCCGAACCCCAGAGTAAATGTTGATTTCAGAACCCAACACAAAATATCGGCTGTTTCCTACAAAAATTGGTTTGCTAGCTCGCCCCCGCTCCTGAAGGGTAAGTAGGTAAATTGATTTATTTTGCACTCTATTTTTTAATTTTTGAAATTTTGTGTACGTACACATGCAAAATATTTGCAGGAAAATTCAATTTGATTGGATACTATTAATATGAAAATTTAGAACGAATTATATAAATTTTGTTTTACAATTGAAAAATTCTCAAAACTAAACCACGTTCATTTGAATCACAATTACAGTCACGCCCTTTTGAGAAGTGATTTTTTGGGTTTAATTTCTAATTTTTTTCGTTTGATTATGACAATAATTAAAATAGCAAGTTAAAGATGAATTAAAAAGGTGTAGGGTCAATGCTTGATTTTTTTTTTTTTAAAGAGCAATACTACAGTAATAAAAGAATTAAAAAAATAAAGTGCACAAAAAATTAGGTAAAATATTTTATTAGTGCAAATTTTTTTAGCGATATAAAACTTTTGTAAAATTTTATATACATTTATAATTTCTTTGTAGTTTCAGAATTATACATTTTTAAAAGTCAATTTGCCAAACTAATACTTATTTATTTCTGACAGGCTGGCAATTAGTATTCGGCAGCTTTGTGAAGTTTCTCTATTTTTTGTTTTGGGCATAGAAAGTTGGTTGATGTCCTTTGCTGAAGAAACCTCTATAGTTCCTTTCTGGTAAGTCCGTTAATACGGGTTAGATAAGTTGAAATAAGTTAAATTTTAATAATTAATAAGCTTTAATATATTCAATTTTTTATAATATATTTAATTTAATTGTATAATAAATAAGTTAAGTTATTAAATTAAAATATTAAATATTCATTCGTACAGAAAAATAACTTTTATACTTTTTAATAAAAAAATTTATAATTACATGCATTATAAAGGATTTAACAGTTTAGCATATTAAAACGTGTTAAAGTGCATTAATGGATATCATTTTAACCGACCTACCTCTCAATTTTAAATTATATTCATTTGGTAGATGTCACTAATACAGGATAATATTATTAGTAACTAATAATAAAAAAATTAAATTAGAAATTTAATAATTAGATAGGGGTGGTATTATTAGTGACACTACTAATAAAGACCTCATTAATTATACTACTTATGTCTCCCGCCAAACGACTGTGTTTTTTCGATCTATCCAAATGTAGACGTGCAAAAATAATAGTATTGTAATTTTTGGAATAACAAAAATAGAAATTGATCCAGCAAATTCGACTAAAAGTCTGTTTTGTAAATTTGGTACATCCTCATTCTATTGTGTCATAATACGATACTCTTCAGAGATTAAAACGAATAGGGTATATCTATAAATGTGAAATTACATAATTTTGATATGTTAAAAGTTCTGAAAAATTTTGGATTTCGGTACGAAAATTTTAAGATTTTTTTATATTTAATTTCAATACACATTGAAAAATAATCAAAATCAAAAATTTGAAATCAAAATTTTGTGAAATTATAAATTTGCTCACCCCTAACTACCACCCCTCTCCTCCTGAAAAAAAAAAAAAAAGATTATTTTGACTAAACTTTTACCAAAAATTTATGAAAAGTCAAGAATTTTTTTGTCGTGTAAATGTAATGATTGATATATTGCAAACATTATTGATAATAACTTTAATAATTTTAGTACCGTAATAATATTTTATTATTAATAATATTTGCTGACATTCAATATAAAAATTTAAATGGGATTATTTTTTTGAAACGATCCCAGGGAATTGTATGTTACATATGGGATTGGTACTCGATCCTCCAAGTAAATTAAATTAAAAAAATGAGATTATTTAATTTCAAATTGTCAGTTAAAAAAATCACTAGTTGACTTTTAAGTCGGTCTTCGAGTTATGAGTACAGAATGGCAAAATTGGCAATGGCACCTTGAGAGTGTGTGTGTGTCTCACCTACTTTTCCTTCATTTTCTTTCCGCTTCTTATTCTAGTCATCTTGTAGTAATCCCAACACCCATTACCTCCTCAACTCTCTCTCTCTCTCTCTCTCTCTCTCTCTCTCTCTCTCTCTCTCCTGTGATTCTATTTGTGGGTGATCGATGGAGTTGAAGAAGACGAACCAGAGCTTTGGGAAATGTGATTAGAGGGTGCAAAGATTATTACTTTATTAGGGTAAATTTCTTACCAGCAATTGTGATAACATAATACATATCAACAACTTATGCCTATGTGAATTTGGTGTTTATATTGCAAGTTTTTACCCATTTGCATTATTTACAGGTTTCTTTGATTGTTGATTTGTTATTATAAGTGTAACTCTGGTCTAACTAGCTTCCATGATAGAAACCACAAGTAGTGACATGGCCATGGCCCATGGGCAAAGGCAAGACTCAAATAAAATACTCATCACTTTTCCTTTTTGGTGTTACTTCTTTTGGGGACCGAGAAAAAGATCCCTATTTACAAGAGTTTCTTGGACCTCGCCTAACCTAATTGAATTCACAAATTCTTAATTGTATCCGGTCAAAAAGTAGCTTGTGTAGGACACCTTTTTTTGTAAATTGATGGATTTGGTGTTCTGGGATTCCTTTTTAACTGTTCTGTGATTTTTGTGTGGTCTTAAATCAGAAAAGATGAATATTTTGCATATAGTTTTTCTGTTACTAAATTGAATCGGATTCGTGATTTCGTTCTGCATTTGGCCATGTCTAGAATTGCATTGCTTCCTACCGGGAGGCGAGAACCTATTACCTAACAAATTATTCGATTAATGGTTAGACACTTTCATTTGCAGTGCCCACTAAACTGGTCAAACATCTTGTTGATTAACATCTGAAGTAGTTGCCAGACTAGAATTATAGAGATTTATTTATTAAATTTATTTCACAAATAATACATATTAAAAGAGAGGCAACTTCAAGAAGATAGAGAAACATGGCAGAATCAAAGATCCGTTTCCTGCTCGCAGAGTGATGAATGTTAACCGAGCATATTCCATGTAGGTGACTTCAGATGGGTCCTAAGAAAAATTTGGTTGATGTAAAGAAGTTGAAGGCAGTAAACAAAATAAAAAAGCATATTCAGGGCCAGTCACTCCCGGAGAGAGTTTAATGTGAGTGACGCAGCCGTGTTAGTTTTTTTGGTCTTATTCACTGATGCGAGGAAAAACAAAAGATTGAGGGAGGGGTAGTTTACAAATAAAAACGTCGGAGAAGTCTCTTTTCCAATCTCCGAACATGGGTTATGTTACAAGTCTATGGCCCTTGTTGATGTTGAAGGATTGAAATTTGTTTTAAGCTTTCACAAATAGCTGAAGTGATGATATGGTCAAATTTGAGTTTAATGATCATGGTTAGAGCCTGGCGAGTCTAATCCGAAGCTAGCAGCCTTCGAGTGTTTGTGCATCGTCTAATGAAGGTGTGGAATTGGGTGAGTGGCCGTATGTTGTTGCTGTTTCGGTGAGGTGAATATAGAGTGGCTGTAGTTCCATGGCTGATGCTTGTTAGTGTTGGTCCTGTTGGAATATGTAGTCATGTATTTGTAGTGTGCTGGAGCTAGATAATGTCGCTGTTTTTCCCTTGTTTGGTGTAATATCCCTTAAAACAAAACAACTTATTTTTGACTGTTCGAGCAAATGAAGCTAAATCGAGTAAACAGTGGTAAATTGAGATATAGCTTTTGGTGTAGCACATTGGATATGTGTATCAAATAAAGCGAGCGGCAAAATTCTTCATCAGAGTGCTTGATAAGCAGAATTTATCTAATTTCTGTGTCAATTGTGGCATGGCCAGGTGCGTGAAATGCACACCAATGATATACAACCTTATGTTTGCAAGCAAAGGGACTATTTTCTTAGTTTGAACCCGAGACCTCCAATGTTATAGTGGGGCATCCTAACTGTTGCACCCAGACTTCCCCTTGATTTCATGGTAATAAATGAGAAAACAGTCTGCTCAAGTCAACATCAGTTAACCTTTGTGGCATCAATTAATATCCTGCACAAGTAGGAGAGAGCGAGGGAGCAATTCTGGCCTCCTCTACGTTCAAGAACTTGTACAACTTAATTGTTCACTTTTTTTGACATGCGTTATTCATTTTTATTTGTTTTTTAATTGGGATTATTTTGAGAACTTGCAATCATCTGCAGGGTTTGAGCTGGAGGAAATCAGTTACACAGTGAAAAGGAATTTTAGATCAATGGTCTCGGAGAGAGCAATTTTCAGCATCTCAGGACCACAACACAAGGCTATTGACTGGTATATGACATTGTTTCAGAGTATTTTTAGAGCTGCCTTCAAGTGGCTAACTGCGCCAAAATCAGCAATTTTCTTATGGCCATAGGACCTTGAAGAAACTGTAATATCAATGCTTGTCACACATTTTTGCAGGAGAAACACATTTCACCGAAGATCCATGGCAGCGAGTTTGGTTCAAGGAGTTTACATTCTCGAACGGGATCGACAAGAAGGACGCCATGGCCCAGAGGCACTTGCTACTCCATGGTGGGAAACTTTCCATTTCCATCTACAGCGTGTCCTTGTAGACAATGCAGATCTTTCATTCTTTGGCGCCATCTATGAGTTAAAATTCCCACCTCCCCACTTCAATCACTTTGGCCAAACCCCCCCAAGATACATCATTGCTTTTCGAGGCACAATCACAAAATCAGAAGCCAAATTGGACGATTTCAAGCTAAACTTCAAATTCATCTTCAACAAACTTCAAGACTGTTCTCGTTTCAAGCTAGCCATGCAAGAAGTTGAAAACTTGGTTGCCCATGCCGGAGCTGCCAACGTTTGGTTAGCCGGACACTCCTTGGGTGCAGCCATAGCATTATTAGCTGGAAAGACCATGGCGAAGGCTGGTCATCCCCTCGAAACATACCTCTTCAATCCACCATTTGTGTCGGCCCCAATCGAGAAGATCAAGAGTGAGAAGTTGAAGCATGGGGTACGCTTCATGAGCAGCCTCATGACTGCTGGACTTGCTGTTGCTGTGCATGGTCGTCGCAAAAAGCCCGAACATGAAGACCAGTTTGTTCAATTATCTCAGTGGGCGCCATACATCTTTGTGAATCCATCTGATCCTGTTTGTGCAGAGTATATTGGCTATTTTGAGCATAGGGATACAATGGCGAAAATTGGGGCCGGACGAATAGAGAAGCTCGCAACACAACATTCATTCGGGAGTTTGTGTATGGGAAAAGACTCGGAACCATTACATCTCCTTCCTACGGCATATTTAACCGTTAATTTGAGCCCATCGCAGGATTTCAAGCAAGCTCATGGAATCCATCAATGGTGGAAAGAACATTTTCAATGGCAGTCGAAGCTTCACAGGTTCCAGTGACATTACTGAACTTAAAGCAAGTGCACTGCAGAACCCCTCAACTCTTTGACTTCATCTTGGGCATTCTTTTTCCTGTTGTCCTACCATTTTTTTTCCCTGGTCTCTTTCTTTCACATGCATTGCCTTATTGTTCATTAAACCGTAGTTTTTCCTTTTCTTGATAATGTTGGGCTTTATTAGATGTGGTAGGTAGTTGCCTCTCTTCTTTCAGGTATTTTCCCTTCAAATACACATCATGAGCCACAATTTCAAACTTCTAACTAATTATTTGAACATGCATGATTGATCCAATTCAAAATTTACATGAACTAATTAATATTTGTCGAAAAAAGAATATCCCCCAAAAGAAACTAAAATCATCTTTTTTTATTATTTTTTTTAGAAATAATGTTGAAATCGGACCAATAATGCCTCCATTGAAACTCGAATGCCCCTCTTCCTTGAAAAGTAGGAGCAATAGTTTCGAGGATACCGCTAGACCGTGTTCATTTAATTTAAATTAAAAAAGAAAAAAAAAAAAAGGGTAGTACGAGTACTTTTATTATAAGCAGCAAATTACAAAGGGCTTTAGACGAAGAACATAGGATAGGATAGTAAAACCAACACGGGGAATTAAAAAAAAAAAAGAGAAAAGAAAAAAAGAGTAAAGGAAATTGAAGAGCTTAACAAACCCAGTAGTGACTATCCAGAGATGCACAAGTCAAGTAGTACCCCTTGACTTGGAGTCATTATTTGGAGCAATTACTAAACTTAGACCATAGACCACGTAATATCAACCACTCCCAAATTGATATCCAAGCCTAATGCATTCCACACAGCATTTGATCCATCAACTATATTATTCTTGCACGGTGGCTGACCGGCATGTTCCGCGTCACAACCGTTCTGGGAATCGCACTCGTCGACAACCTTAGCGGTCGTCGTTCTTCCGTTACTAGTACTAGTAATTCGTATCATCATTCCGCATCGCGATCCTCCACTATACCACCCGGTAGATAGTGCAACGACTCGTTCAGTATTGTCATGGTACATCTCATCGCACTCGGATGGTGCCCCGCCGTCCCCACCAGCGCTAAAGTCATTGTTAGTGAGTTTGGCAGCGGTAGAGGACGTGACGGGTGGGGAACACGTATACCTCGGGTAGGATATCCCGTTACAAGAAAGTGTACCATACGGGGTGCATCCCCCCGTGGTGGGAGGGGGTGGAGGACGGGGCGTGGGAGGGGGTGGAGGACGGGACGTGGGAGGGGGCGGGAAATTAGTTCCTTGGCATATGTGAGTGCCAACATCAGGGTCATCGTTACATTTTCCATTGATGCAAATGAGCTGACCGCTGCAATCGTTCAAGGTACGACATGGGCCATTGCAGTTAGAAATTGCATTTCCGCAAGGAAAGGTTATGATGTTGTACAAAACATAAAGATAGAACATGATAATGAATTTTGACATTTTAGCAGAGGCTGGAGTTAAATGCTAATAGGTTGTGAATGCCCACTGTATATATAGTAGGAGTGAAAGTTTAAATCGCCTAAATTGCTAACCAAATTAAATTGATTGAGTTTGGGTTAATATTAACCGCGGTTTGGTTACGGTCGCACGATTCAGTTCGATTTGTGGTTTTAACATTTTACATCGAACGAAACCATATCTAATGTATATGTATATTTTCATATATATATATATATATCTCATATATTTATTTTTATATATTTATACATATCCCTTTTAATTAAGAGTTGCTTGTCTTGTACTATTTTTTCTTTTTTCAATCATGTAATGAATTTATGGATTTTAAAATTTTTTAGTTGTATTGTGTTAAATATTATATAAATACACATCAATAATGAACTGTTTTTAAATTTTTATTATAAATCTAAGAATATTATGTTAAATATAATTTTTGTTTTTCAATTTTTGTTATAAACCTTTTGTTAGAATTTAGTTTTTTTTAAAAAAATTAACAAGATTTGCTCTAAGCCGACAAATCGAATCCAATCGAATCGTAATTTATCAATTCAATTTGATTTTCAAGTCTTGTGGTTTGATTTCAATTTACAAATTGATAAGAATACAATTCGACTTACAATTTATACCCCAAATTAAAGCAAATTAAATCGTTACACCGCCTATCCCAAAGCACTTCATAGTCACTCGATCAAGTCAACTGCTCTCTTTCTCCCTCCCGGCCCGCACATCCATATCAAGTCTATCTATAGTATAAGATCAAATATGTTCTTACTATTCATCCAACTGTTCATAGATGGAACAAGAGCTCGGCGGCTGGGGACTTGGGGAGTAGTGTACGGGAATCAACATGCCTTGGTTAGTGGCAAAAGTGGCACTATGCCACGCACAGTTACATAAAAGAGATCAAAAGCAAAGCATGCCTTGGTTCAATAAAAAGGCGTGCGGGAATTGAGAACATTTTATTATTATTATTATCGATCATATTATATAATTTATGTGAAAAAATAATTTTATTATTTTTAAATATTATCGTATTTGAAAATACAAACTATTTATGATTAAATATTTTGATACACCGTGCCCCGGGCATGGATATTCCCTAGTAGTTATACATATTCCAATTCCAGATATGAGATGGCAGTACTTGGTGTCATGATCATTACTTATAATACGTTCAATCAACTTGGGGTGGAAGTTCTTCTTCTTATCTTTGCATGCCAAGGTGAGTTAATTAGAATCTCTTAAAATTACTACTAGTACTTTTGTAATTAATTCCTATATTTAGATCTAGTAGTCGAAAAAGATTAGTATTATGAGATGGAGGGAGTAATATGAGCAGTAAGATGAGATCCTAAACTAAAAGAGCTATCCGAGGGTTTCACTTTCCTGCCCGGCTGCTTTTAGATCCATATCCTTGTTTTACTAATTCAATATGGATTAATGTCGTGCATTTTTACTTTAAAATTTGGCAATTTAATTTGCGATGTAGATTCAATTTGGTTTTCATTTAGGATTACTTTGGGTTAATTTTATTTATCTTTATAATTTTATTGTAAATTTTTGCTATTGATTTTTTTAAAAAAAATATTTTGATTCAATTCATATTTTTATGGTCTGATTAATTTGGTTAGATTTTTGTTTTGATTTTAGTTGTAATTATTAAAATCTTAATTCATTCCTTTTCATTCTATTATATTTTAAATTGAGATATTATTATTTTTTATTTATATTCATTTCTCAAGGTTACATATGATATTAATAATTAGTAAAATTTTATCTTGATTTTCTTACAAATTCATATATATATATATATATATATATATAAATCTAAAATCAACTTTCGTAGTTAGAATTTGAAAAGTCAAATGCTTGAATTTTTCTATTTTAACATTTATGTATTTGACTCTTCAATTAGCTAGACCTTTCGCCTCCTAATTATTAAAAATTTAATTTTACAACTAAGTAAATCTTAATCAATAATAAATTAAATAATGTGCGTATTTTATTCCTAATTAATGATTAATATTAACTGAATAAGTTTAGCATATTTTTAATTGGTTATTCAATTGTATCTTACTTATTAAAAATTCATTGCTTACCGAATTTGAATATATTTATATTAAAATTTGTCTTATAATAAAAATTTATTAGTATGAATAATTATTATATTATAATAAGATTCAATAATAAATATTATTTTTATAATATTTTAAAGAAAGTTATATCTTATAATATTTTGTGCTATATCTATCAATACCAAATTTCAATAAAATTTAAATTTATATGAAAATAAGATAAATAAAAAATTATAGTTTTTTTAAAATGTAAAAAATAGATACAAAATTAATAATAATTTGATATTTAGTAGCACAATCATTAACATATAATCTAGTAGAATTTATACTTATACTATACCTAAGTAGTACTAATTAATAATAATTTGATATTTAATAGCACAATTATTAACATATTATTAACACAACTTATTACTAAAATTAGATTTCCATGTTTTATTTATACAGGGTATAAATAATACCATCTCCACTAAAATATTATTAATAAGGATAAATGAGGGTATAAGTGGCTTATCCGAATTTACTAGTATTAATAATAATTTAGCTAAATGACTACTAAACATTTATAAAAAATCACTAATAATTCTATACTTTATTAATGAACCCTATCAAACGTGTCCAAAGTAAATAAACTTAATTACTGTAAAAATGTATTTTTTTTAAATATAACATAACATATTGAAAACTTTTATCTACAATTTAGTACATTACTAAGGGTTAGATCAGGAATGCGATATATGATGATATTGCATTGTTCACTATTTGAATATGAGATAATATGAGTGATATGAGTTTATGAAATAAAAGACTAAATTGCCCTCATGATGTGAAAGATTTGATTGTGATATGAGGAGAGAGAATGTGATGTGAAAGATTTGAATGTGAGGAGAGAGAATATGATGTGAAAGATTTGAATTAATTTGTGAGAGTGTATGGATAGGGGTAATAGATGGAAAGTGTTTGATATTTATTTGTGATTTTAGATGATATTTGATAAGATAATAAAATTATATGAAATATATTTGATATTGGGATATTCAAATGTTGTGATATATCTAACTCATGATCTAAGCCTAAAAAATATATGATGTAAGCAAAATGATGTAAGCAATTGCTCCCTCAGTGGCTATCCATTTGTTTCTTGTACCATTACTTCATTAGCAGGGTAAAGATTCGCACCACTTGGGGTGAAAATCGGACAAAACGGATCGGAAATAGCATTTTTGAAAATTTTTAAATTTTTTGAAAATTAAAACTAGTTTTTGATTTTTGTTCCAAAAATTTTGGAATGCAAAAATTGATTCCGATTTTCGAAAATTTTGGAACTATCGGAATTTTGAAATTTCTAAATTTCTAAATTTTGAAATTTTCGAAAAGTTCATAAATACAAAATTTTGGAACTTTCGAAAAAATTCTGAATTCCAAAATATTTTTTCTTTAAACAAGTGATCATTGTTCACAATGGTATGCTATTACGCAGTCTATACTACTCCTTTACAACAATTCACCTTTACATTTTTCAACAAATTAAATACTTTCAAATCAAGTTGATCGTTCACAATAAATTTTTTAAGAAAAAAATAGAAAGAAAATACAAAAATAATGCAAATCAAAATGCACGATAAACTTTGAAGTGAATACTATTGTTAGAACATAAAGTACTATAATTCTAAAATTATGAAAAAAAATGTTATGAAAAAGAACACTAAAAATCATGATAATTATTTGTGCATTTTCCTTAGTCATGTTTGAATTTAATTAAGTTATTTGCCTATAGACCTAAGTTTGTCTCATTTAGAATGAAATTAATTTAAAAATATATAAAATTTGAAATAAATTGAATTCTTTGTGAAAATAAGTTGAATTTTTTTTGAAAATAAATCGCAATTTTTTTGAAAATAAATTTCTTTTTTTAAATAAATTGGAATATGTTCGAAAATTATTCGAAAATAAATCGGAATTTTTTTGGATCGAAAATCGGAAATTCTGATAATTCTAAATCTAATTTCGATTTCGATCTGAAAATTATCAAAAAAATCGAAAATGAAAATTTTAAAAATCGAAAAAAAATAATTGTTCCAAAATCAAAAATTTTCGGATTCGAATAGACGAAAATCAAACCTTTCCAATTTCCACGCCTACCTAGAATCCATCAATCCCACTTGAAATGGGCCAAACCAAGTGGCTGCCTGCCAGGCCCAAGCTACTCTTACCATACATTATGTGGGTTGAATATTTTTCGCTATCACCTCAATAATGTCACAAATACCCCTAAATAAAAAAAAAACCTCAAATAATCTCTCTCTGAAAGTGTCATTATCGAAACAACCTCCGATTAAGATAAAGAAAAAAATTGCACACTCTAGAAATAGCCCGTGCTTGTGCTTTCTTTCTCTGAATGTGTCTTCTTTCTCATACCCTCTCTCTCTCTCAAAGTGCCATCACTAAAATAATCTTCGATGATAACCAACTGCTGATAGTAAATTAAGGGATTTTCCATGCTGTTGTAGTTCGAATCCCTAAAGTTAAAAGGACTTCCAATCATTAGACTTTCAGATGGATAGTTTTAATTTTAATTATTTAAATCTATGAGTGCTGTAAGAAAATAGAAATTTATAATCTTTTTAGGCCATCGATTGAGCAACTCGTGTTCACATTTGATATATTTTTACACCCAATAGTTTTTAGACATTCTGGATTCATGTTTACCTGTACTTTTTATTGGTGTTCTTTTTCTTAATTTTGTTCCATTCCATTTCATTCTTAAACTTTAATGGGTTATGTACATATAGGGTTTTGAACGAAGACAAAGCATTACTAGTTTGAAGGGGCTTCAGCAATTAGAGTTTAGTAAATTGGTTAAACGTGAGTTTTTTTTCTTCAAATAAGGGGTATTTTTGGTATAAAAAAAGACAATAGAGAGAAATCTAGAGGCGGCGTTTGAGACACATGTAGTCAACTATCCGAAATGGGCCTAAATCAAATATTAGCTCAGTTTTGCTTTTTGAATCGCTAAATATCGTTCCTAAAAATTTTCACGTTCGCTTCTATTTTAAATAAAATATTCCGTCCCTTATTTTCACCCCCGTCATATTATTATATAATTATTTTGATACTGTAATTATAATATTTATGCACTTAAATTCTGAAACATTATAAAATTTTATTCTTAAACATTATAAAATTTTCATTACACACCATTCATTCATTCTTTAATGTGGTCCATCCATAAAATAACCAATGCTGCTCTAAATCAACAATTGGTATATGGAGTGCCTAGGCACTCCTAGTAAGGAGTGCCCACCTCCAATTTGTTTGCATACCACGCGCTATAACAAATGGGCAAAAGCATTCCAAAAATAACGAGTCAAAGCATTCCGAAAATAACACAAATACATTCTCAAAATAACTCAATCTCTTCCTAAAATTTCTCCCCCTTCTGCAGACGATTATCTTCCAAAAATCACTCCCTCAAGAGAGCAACAGATCGTAGTAAGAGGATATGGACTCTTTGTCGCCGAGATCTGTGGTGCAGCCGACGAAGGTAATTACGAGGAGGCCATCGGCGGGGAAGAGACTCTCCCCCGTGCGCGTGCATAACCAGGTTTTGAAGATCAGAGAGGAGGATTTGTTTATCGGAGATGACGAGTACTGTTCTCTAACAAGCCTGGTGTTCCGACTTCGCCCCTCGGCGAAAAGGCGGTTATCAAGCTGATGCAGCGAATTTTTTTACTTGAGTCCCCTTGCCTTCTCCATCTCTCATACATAACTGTGTATCTATATATTCAATTATTTATTCTTTACGAATTCTATGTGTGCAATTTTTGATGTGTATATTTGTATATGTTATATATGAATTCGTCAATATTTCATGTTATTGTATAGGGCCATATTTGTGTGTAAGACTATACGTACAATTTTGATTCTCTATAAAAATTTTGTATTTAATGATTGTGTGTATTATGTGATTTTATTGTATATTGTATCCGGTGATCTATCTCTTTCAGTCATGGAAAAGGAAGAAGATGATGAGGAAGTCGTCGGAAGGAAAAGAAAGAGGAAGAAGAAGATACAACAATTTATTTTCTCAAAATCGAGTTGATTGAATGGGAGGAATTTAATGCACATAGATGTGTAATTTAATGCACATATGTGTATATTATAATGCACATAAGTATGTAATTTTATGTACATAACTGAATGACAGGATTTATGCACATAGATATGTATTTTAATGTACATAGATGTGTATTTTTATGCACATATGTGTATATTTTAATGCAAATAAATATGTAACTTCATATACATAACGTTGTATCTAAATGTACGTAGATTTCTATTTTAATGACATAGATGTATATTTGAATGTACATAAGTGTGTATCGTAATGCACATAAATTTGTACCATAATCTTCATAATGTGTAATTGAATGCACATATACGTATTTCTTAATATACATACTCTGTGTAGCTTAGTGCACATAGTTGTGCATAAAAATGCACATATATTTAAATTATCAATTAAATCAAGAAACTCGAAACTAAAAATGCACATAACGATATATAAAAATGTACATAAATGCACATCAAAATGTACATATTAAAACGAGATTTAATTTTCGAATAATTTGAATTTTTTTATAATACGAAAATTGCATATATTTCAGATCCGTAAATTCATAAATTTATGGAATCAATTAATCAATTACCTTTTAAAACCTTTTTTAATTCCTAAAATAACGCAAAATTTTCAAATCAATTTTTGATCCTCTCTCTAATTTTTTAAATCAATTTTGTTCTGACGTATTTTGCAAGGATATTTGCAATGGTGTATTTCGGTCTAAATTGGATGCATTAATTAATGTGTATAAAATCACTGATTTTATGGA
>JAOWAN010000001.1:15033124-15045090 GCA_028566635.1 Lobelia cardinalis
TATTTTCGTTATTGTGTCTTTGATTCCTATAGTTCCTACGATATTTAGGTTCTCATTTGAGCGACTACATATATATACATATATATATATATATGTATATATATATTGCAACTTATATATTGTAATGGAAGGATTGAGGGAGATGGGCACATGGAACCAAAGAACTTGTTTTTGTCTAAGAAAGTCAAAGCCACTCACAACAGCCAAATGGAAAAAAGTCAAAACAATCATCCCCAATAATTGCGCAAAAAATAACTACCATGAACCAACCATTCCCCCTAATCATCCTAATACCACAAGAAACCTAGTAGAGGGTAATATTATTACACAAACAAAACTTGGTTCTTTTTTTTTTTTTTTCCAGACAAAAAGGCCTGCCTGTGTCTGTTTCTGTTGTAGAGAAAAGAAAGCAGAGGGGATTTGCTGAAGCCATATCCTCTCTTCTCTTTTTTGGGATCTCTTTACATCTTCAATCAAAGAAAAAAGTGTCAGAAATTTGATCCCAGAAAGACAAAAAAGAAAGGGAAGAAAAAAGAAGATTACCCTTTCCCTCTCTTTAGTTATTTACCTTCTCTCTTGTTCTTAATTTTCAACTTCTTCAAAACTAGTACTCTGTTTCCTTGTTCCTCCCCCATTGTTGATTGATAGCTAGGGACAAAAATGAGTGCCACTCGGGCAAGATCGTCTCCGGAATTAAACGAGCCTTTGGTGACGACGACGAATACAACAAGGGCAATGCCCGAACAATACGATGATTCGGCTTTAGAAGGTGAACTGTCCTATTCTCAACCTCGCACATTTTTATCCTTTGAAATTGCCATCTTTCATTGTGCCACAAGTTGATAGCATTTTGTGCTTCAAATACAACATAGTACAAGAAAGTTTCAAATTTTACCCCTCATGGCCTAAAACATACAAAACTTATGTTATTTTCCTTTGGACCAAGAATCACATTGAAAGTGTATGTTAACATTAATTGATCTCTTATTTTAAGTATGTTCTTGATTCCTTCTTTCTTTTTTATGTTAGGTGTTGCTGCAAATATTAAGCTACTGTTGAAATTGATTCAAGATCACAAAGATGCCTGCAATACACATAAAAATGATGGTAGGCGAATGCTGAGGGTGGCCGGAATGATGACCATTCTTGATATGGTTAGGACCCGGATTCAGAAATGCCAATCTTTTGGCAATAAAAGGTCGGCAGCTCAGTTGAGGCGTTGCAACACAGATCTGAAACCTATTCATAATGTTCCCAAGGACAAAAAGTTGGCGGAACCGGTGGCTGATGAGAAAGAGGGGTTAAGGAAACAGCTGTATGCGAGCTTGGCAGCAAGAAAGAGCCTAGAAATAATGTGTTCTAGCTTGGGCAAGGAAAAGGAGATAATGGCGATAGAACTTGCAAGAAAGGTGCATGAATTGAGTGGATTGGAGGAGCATGTCAATGACCTGAGAGCGCAGAACGAGTCATTGTTGGAGAAAGTACAAGAATGTGCAGCGGAGCACAACGAGAGAACTTGTGGTGGTGGTGTAGTAGCAGGATATGGAAGTGAGAGAGAGGGACAAGGGAATGCAGCACTCGAAGAGCGTAATAGGGAACTTTCAGAGCAACTCTTAAGATCACTCGATGGTTATCGAACAATGAAGAGGAAGTTAAGAGATGCACTAGAGGAAAATATGGCCATGAGGGCCACGATGGAAGAAATGGGAGTGAAAGTTAGCGAAAACCTCAACAGAATCCGAAGCTTTAAGAAACAGACTGGCATACATAATGAAGAATTAGTTGATATTGAAGAGGAGATGTCAGAGCTAGAGCATATGTTCGAGTGCTTTGACATGAAGGCACCAAAGCATAGTGAGAAGAAAGACGAACACACTCAGCCAAATGGTGATTAAATCCTTTCGCCTGAAAAAGAAAAGGGTATGTAGCTTAGATAACCAGAAATAACCTGCCTAGATTTTGAAATTTTGAAGAAAAAAAACACATTTTTCCCCACATGATTGTTTAATAAGCGGGAATCAGTTGTAAGGTCAGTGTACGTAGGAGTGATTAGTGATGGTGTATACGTTGTTGTCACGTTCGATTAACGTGACTTGTGCAGTTTTTTTTTTTTTTTGCCTTTGTACTGTCCCTGCATATAGTTCTAGAAATTCTTTCATCTTTTTCTGTAATTTCCTTGAATCATTGATTGCTAATTGAATTGCTAACGAACAAATTACGAACTTGTGTCTCATTAGATACAAAAGGAGCCAAAACTGTTGCACTTGATTCATGTTGCCTTGTATAAGACAACTGAATTACCATGTAACCACTGTAAAGACCAAACTTAAGGGTCCTGTAACCACTGTTCAGAAGTTCAATGGAGTCGAGGAGATTTGTTTAAGCCATTCCTCAATGCTCAAGTCAGCCTTATCAAAACAGATATCATGAAAGCCGAATGTTTCGAGCTTTCTCACATTCAAATGGAAGATGCTCACTATTTCTGCCTCTGTTACATATCTGGCAAACATTGTCAACAAAGTTCGCGATGCAACGCAACTGATCCAGACCTCTCCCAGTCACCAACACCACTCGGAACCATATTATTCTTGTTGTGTAGGTACTCATAAGCAGACTTTGAGTACTCATCATTCGTACTTTTACCCAGATACTGGAATCAATGGTGTCCGACATTCTCTGCAGTCAGCAGTAGGAATACTCCAATGAGATTTTTAATAAGGATGGGAATGGCATATATTCACACTAATTTTCTCCCAGGCATCTTGCAAAATGTCTCAAGCACATTCATAGCAGAGGAAGCTTAGCTAGAGCCTAGAGGAAGCCTCGATGAATCCCCAAAGGACTGGTGTGACACACTTGGCCTCCTCGATCTAGCAGCTTTAGTAGGCATCTGCTTTTTGACTTTTCACAGCCACCAAAATGAGGCTAGAGAGCATTTTCGAATACATAACTGGAAAATATGAGGATGTCAATGCATCTAGCCTCGTACCTCTCAGAGTTTGAAAGACTGGAGTTGTTCTCTAATCCATAATGAGACATTCTGGTGCACTAAACACAAGATAAATTTATCAAGAAAATCATAAGAGCACAAGAGTGTTTCTCAAAGAGTTCCAACTCAGGCTATCTAAGCGTTCTCAAGGTCCACTTCCAAAGCCATACTTCGTGATGTCTTGAGCAAGAAATAATGGGATCTTGAGTGTCTCCTGGGTACAACTCCTCTGAAGAGGGTTGAAAACATTCAGGAGGATATTCTTAATTTAATTAGCTAAAGAAACAGTTCTAAATTGGCTTATAAAATTCTCGACTCTAGGGACAAAGCATAGCATGACAAGATTATCGAATATACTACAGATAGTCAATAAACATCAGTGCCCACAAGCCCAAAAGTCATGATTAAAGACTAGTTGAAAGCCATGAAGGTCAGGATCCTTAAGAGGCTACATAGCTCTAATCCGCAAGTCTCTTCAATCTTCAAGAGATACTAACCTACATATTCATCTCTTCCAGGCACATCAAGAACATTAGGCTAAGAAATAGACCCAAAACTCAAAAACTTCATGTAAAAACACATTTCTACTGATGACTTTTCGTTGTTCATCATCACAAACTTCATATAAGATCTATATAAAGACACCATATATTTGGATAGTTTGATACAGTAAACATTAAGAAAAGAACTGCATGCACTAGACTCCCACTCTTGTACTTATGGGGCTTAGTAAGGGTTTAGTGTACACATTCTTTTCCTTCCAACCTGCAAACATATGCTAACAGGTAGGGAGAAGATAGTAGAGATGGAGAATAAATAGATGAGAGGGGGGGAGGGGGGAAAAAGAAAGTAAGCCTGTAAAACCTTATTATTCACTTTTACTTGGAAGAATACACTAGCTATTTATGCCCTCTTGTAACTTACGTACTTAACCACAGGAAAAACACAAAGAAGCTTCTTCAACCCTACTCTTCTACTCTGTAAGGTTTTGCAACTTGCAGGCAGCAATGGAATTCAAAATCCATGAATTGCTCACTGCTACAGCTCCACTGGATCTTGCAAGAGCCTCTGCATCAGATTGCCTGCTGCTAAGAATACATTTTCTCTTGCTTGGGCTACAATTATCCGGAAGCTCAATGCTGTAAATTAAGAGTGTTTCTGATGTTACGCATCCTGGGGTAAACTGGGGATCATGATCTTTTGGTACTGGTTTCCTGTGCAAAACTGTTCCTCCAGCAGCAATTACAAGATCATGTAGATATCCCTTGTATGAAGGCACAAAGTCTCCAGTAAAATAGAACATAAATCCACTAAAAAGCTTTGGTTGCTGCAAGTAGAAAAAGTATGTCAAATTACAGTGAATTCTGAGCGCAGCTACTGGTTTTCATGTGGCATGTTCAACTACTGAGGTACAGTAAAATAAAACCTTTCAAATTGAATATTAGGAAAGGGACATATGTTCAACTATATAAGCGCTGATTTTTTATTACATGCCTAGTCATTTTGGAAAGATGTAAAGAAAATGACATAAACCTATGTGAATCAAAATGCAAACAAGTTGAACACAAAATAACCGTTAATGAAAATGAAATAACGATCAGTTGGCAACGACTATAGGCGGTTAGGAGTTAGCACATTAAACAAAGGATGAAAGAAATAGGCCAAAATTTGAAAAAAGAAAATTAACTAAGAAAATTAGACGATATATTTCCCTCGTCAATGTTCATCATGGAGGTGGATTCAAAACTTTATGATTCTACCCGCCTAAAATCAAGTCAACAATTTTGGTAAAACAAATTATCAACTTTTCATTATCTATAATGTTGTTTTACTTCTCTTTTCCTTTTTAGCAACATTAATTCAATTGAAAAGCCCCTGAAATACTAATTCAATAACTTATACTTCAAATGCTTGTAAATTAAGCATGAACCTTGTTTAAAAGCCTTAATCTTCCCAGTCTAGGGCCTTCCCTGACTCCATGAATGTCGACATTAATTTCATAATCCAACTCATCAACAGGTTTCATGGCTTTCATGCAAGCCTTGACCCCTGTAACACCAAAAAGAAGAGATGAATAAATTTCTCAAAAATCCAAATATGTTAGTAACAAAAATGGCCTTTTCGAAGACATGATTAAATGCCAACATGTCCACAAAGCATTTCAATAAAGTAAGATAACTCATACTTACAGTCAATACTGATTATCCACTTCCCTTCCAAAACACCCATCAAAAATTTGAGAGTTCTTCTGCTAGCCCCATTCTCATCTGTAGATGTAATGATATGGGTCACGCTGGAATCCCAGCTCTTTAACACTGAAATTCCAGACAATCTCTCAAACACTGCAACAGTTTCCTGTGGTACAGGTGGCAAGTTAGTTAAGTAGAAGGAAGTTCCGTCCAATTCAAACACTATATTACAGATATAAGTCACCTTATCTTCACTACTGAGAGCTGAATAGGAGATGACCATTTTCTTGAATAAGCCATGAGAGTTCCACCGAGATGTTCTATTGTTGTCATGGATAACGGCAACTTGTGCTTGGTGAATGTGAGATTCCCTGTGCATTAAGATAACAGGGGAACATTTTTGGTCATCCGAGAAGAGCAAACAGCTTATTGGGTTAGCTCACAAACGAAGACAGTTGGTTGAGAGTGATTGTAAACCTCTCCGGCGTACGTTTCTTTTTCTGCTTTAGCTGAGATCCAGATGCCTCCTTCGGCAGTACAAGAGCAGCATGAAGAGGGCATAACATAACAAAGTTTTCCTGCATCGAGGCAATATGAGATGCATTTTTTTTAATGAAGTTCAATGATGACCACAACATAATTAAAACATACATTATCCCATCGACATGGTGGGGTTAATTTTGCACAAGGATAGTGAAAGCTCCTTTGACAACTCTTTTCATAACAACCAAGAGCAGCGCCTTTTAATCCACAGCAACAGCACTTGATCCGCCTACTCCTAGATAATTCAGCTTCCAGGTTGATTGCAGTATCATCTTCAAAATAAACGTTAGGGGCCCTGCCAAAGTGATTTTCAAGGTTACTTACATTTCAAGGTGCAATGATGGCGAGTGAATGCCAAAATCAAGTTCAACAATGACACTAACCAACACAATCAACAACATTTAGTATTAAATATTGTACTTATACATACATACATACATACATACATGTACCTGATGAATTACAATTTACAAGCATGATGAAGAGTAGGGTATCATGTAAATATGTCGGTTTTATGTGGCACACTAAAACAATTTTAAAAAGAATAATCACTGAATTTCACTTAATTACCACTCTGCACACTCTCGGTGTGCATGTATGATGCCTAATCCTCCACTTTGATTAGCTGCAATAGGTTTTCCCTTGAGGTAGTGAACCATGACCCCTGAAACCTGCAATGTTGATTTTTAGACAAACAGAAGCATACTTTTGACATGGAAATTCTAGAATAAACAGAGCAGACAAACAAGGATGGATATCAGATTTGACGAGCACAAGAGTGTATACTTACATTTGAGTCTTCAGGACACTGACAAAAAGCACAAATGATACTGGCAGCTGCTTCACATTTACGAAGAAACGTTGCATTTGACCTTGCAGGAGCCTTCACAATTTCTGATGAGTCATTCTCAACCCTCAAGCTAGAATTTCCTTGAACCTTTCTTTGAATGTTATTAACCACCTTAACCTTAGATCTACCATCTGCAGCAAACATAACTTCCTCCGTCTGATTCAGAGCCTTCAAGTTCTCAACTTTACTCTCTTTCTTTTTCAGATGAAAACTAGGAAGTTTCATGTCATCATCTAGAGGGAAAGATTTACTCGTTATTTTGGAGGCAAATGCCTTAGTTTTTAGTTGACTTGTGCTGTCATTACTATTGCTAGGATTTTGGGATTTTGATTGTGTGCTCTTATCCCTACCTTGCTGAACAGTAGTTCCTTTCTTTTGGCCAGTTAACTTCAAGTTATAGTTTCCATTCTTGCCCTTTTCCAGATTCAATCCATCTGACTGATCCATCACCTTGATTTCTATTGCCTCATTGGACAATGTATTAAAGCTAACCTTTTTGTTCCTTTTACGAGGCATTTCCTTCAAGTTCACTGCATTTCCTCTGTCATCACATTTATTCGCCTGAATAGTAGAGCAAGCTCCTTTCTGAATCTCATTTGGAATGCCAGACACTTCATCTATAACCATCTTAACCCTCTTTCTTTGAGTGCTTCCACTTGCTTTACTAGCTCTCTTCTTAGCAGTTTTAGTTTTGCTTTTATTATTTGTCATGTTGACTCCATGAGAGGATACAGTGGATATGGATACTCCCAACTCATCATTCCCATTCTCTGAGATCTTGTCAGCCCCATTAGCAACTGTGGGTAGGCAATTTGTATCTGCCTCTTGCAAGCTACTTTTACACTCCTTTTCCTGAATCATATCCATCAGTTTATTTATTTAACTTATGTTCCAGTTAAAATTTCAAACATGCAGACGAATCAAGATATAAAATAAAGATGAAAACATTTACAGAAGGCAAACATGACGGTATTGATAACATTAATAATATCAAAAAGTACCTGCATTTTCATGGGGCTAGAACAAAGTTCAGGAGAGCAAGCTCTTTGTGTCCATTCGAACATTTCACTGTCCAAAATGTCTGGATCATGCAAGACAGGATGAAACCCACTCTGCTTATAGTTAAAACGCATTTGGAAAAAGTTAAGGACATGCAAAAGTTTGTGTTTACCTACACATACTGTAACGAATAAACAAACAGTTGCTCTAGGAGCTCAAATGCACAACATAGAAACAGATGTAGCTTCTTATTACCAATAAATACATACAAGGTAGTATGACTTTTGTCTGTTTACTTTGCACCTCAATAAAACCAAGAAAAAGACCGCACTAGTTTCTCTCCTTTTCTATTTAACTCAGCGAAACAGATTATTATGCTAGTAGTGGTAATTACTGTAAAAGTCAACTATACCAATACGGAATCTAAAGCAAACACATCCACAACTAAATTGTTGGTTAGATCTAAACAATACAATGACGGAGAGACGAAATCAGAAGTTTTACTGATGCTCTTGGACTGAATCCCATAACATTGAACAACAAACTAATTGAACACTTACCTTTGGGGCCATGTCATAATGGTTATCATCCGAGTCTTTCATATCACTGAAACATGGAGCATCAGGAGGAGTTTCTGTGACCTGATCCACATCTGTCCACTGACTTGATTTTTCTGTATCCTTCTCATCTCTCAACCAGAAGAATGGAGAAAATTCAGTTTCTCCATTGACATTTAAACTGTTTCTATCTTTCGCTACCAGTGAACTCTTCTCAGCTTTATCTTTGGTCTGTTCAATAATTCTACCTTCAAGCTTTGTGGGTCTTGTTGGGGTCTCAAGTGGAGGATGCTGTTGCACCTGAACCCTTTTCTTTCTGGGGAAGGACGGTTTAAGAGGATTTGGGGTAGAAGTTTTAGAATTATTCTTTGAAGACAAGTTTGATGTTTTCCCTTTGGATGTACCTCTGTTATTTTTCTTATTTTCATCTCTTTCACGGTTTACGCTGCCATCCAATAGGTGCTCTCCACCTGTTTACAAGAAAGTTGTCGAAAAATTAACTGGTAAACATATAAGACAGAGATGACCTGATAACATCACTCATTCATAAAGTGGTAACCTACAAGTCATGACAAACGAATATGGTTGCCCCAAGCAGGATATATTTAGCAGTACGAGAGAGTATTCAACAAAAAGATCACTACTGCAGATTATGGATGCTAACAACAATATTCACTTCCAGCTAAAGACCATGAAGTATAAATTAATGAACAAGAATCCAAGGTAACTGAGAAACACAATCAGGCAACTGATAATCTTTGCAGAATGTTAATTATGATAAAAATTTATGTCTGCAGAACTCTTCATTGCAGGTTTTATTTTGTGTTTCAATCTCTTGGAGACTAATATTTGATAATATGCACTTCTTGTATTTCAAACATATGCACTTTCATCTCTTGCATAGGAATAGTAAGTATTACCTGATAATTTGGTTGACGGAGCTGTTTGTGTGACAAATATATTCACTCCCGAAGCAATTTCCATGCTCTTGTAAATGCTGACCAAATTATCCATATGAGGAGCTGGACGAATCTCTGGAAAGAAACTAAAGTTTGTGAATAAATAAGATCCAGTATAGTGAAACAAGTTGCAAACTCAGGCCAGATAGCAAACTTGTTCTGACCCAAGTAAAATTATATTTCTAATGCAATACTTTGGATGATGCACTGTTTATTCCGAGCTATCATGTGAATTAGAATAAAAGCAGTGAAAATTGAGTCACTAATATGTAGACGTCAGAACCATATCTATTCATCAAATCCTTGAGGATACTTCTATGAACTTATTTGGCTCCGAAAACCCAATTCGTCACTAGCCAGCTGAACACCAAACAACCTACTCAAAGTCTTGACGTCCTCGTCAACCAAGATCCCAGCACCGCATCTAAGGTCAAGGACCCATCACAAACAACTCAAAAGTCCATGAATGATTTGATGCTAGATGGGTAGTAGGGGGCTACATATAAACCATACGAAACTCCCAATTTCCCATATCTCTCCAATGTAGGAATATATGTGTTACACATAAGGACACATACACAAATACTTTATCCCTAATGGCATCAAGTTCAGATTCCATGGATGTTTATGCAGATAATTTGAAGCAACTAATCCAATGTGACTGTTTATATTTTCTGAAGTGGCCTGCAGGGAGTACAATGATCATTGCAATGGAGTGTTTTACTCTCATTCACCTGCAAAGCTTGTATTATATTACGTGGGCTATCAACTAGTATGTTATACAAGATGAAGTGACTGCAAGCCAACGGAACATCACGGGTTCAACTGTTGAGAGAGAGGACCTACTACAACACAAACCATCTAAGTCCTTTGTACCTGAAAAATTCAAATTTAAAGAACTCCACAATAATAGACATAACTGCGTACCCTAAATGTAATTGTTACTACATGGAAGTGGAACTACTTCTTGCTTTCTGAAATGACAAAGAAAATAAATTTTAGCTTTAAAGGAACTTATATACTACTCTCATTCTGAAATAAGTGTCAAATATAAGCTTTCTATGAAAATTAAGAAAGTGGATATATTAGTAATATTACTGGAATATGTGCCTAATCACCCTTAGGGATTACCATCATAATATTGCAAGTGAGAAATGAAACGCAAAGAGGAGCAAAGGTAAATTCAGTAACTTCTTAAATTGACGCTCATTTCGTGACAATATACTCATGGAGGTATCTTGTTTGCCATTTCTTTCAGAATGTCTTAAAATAGAAAATATATGAGAATCAAGTGCCTCGGGATGATTGATGGGCTTGTACCAAAGAATTGGAGAAACTTGCTATGCAACATGTACAGTTTTGCACAGAAATTTTGTAAATACTTGGTTATATATGGATAACAGATGCCTGACTCCTACAGTCCTATTAAAATCATAATGGGATATGAAGCAGTGTGTTATGCTGCTGGGATTGACGTAGTAAATGTAGCTGAATTCATAAACAATGCTAATGGGCAGT
The DNA here is from genome assembly GCA_028566635.1 of Lobelia cardinalis. NCBI lineage: Eukaryota > Viridiplantae > Streptophyta > Magnoliopsida > Asterales > Campanulaceae > Lobelia > Lobelia cardinalis. The sequence continues at coordinate 15,043,729 of JAOWAN010000001.1, forward strand.
TAGTTACAAGGACCCATACCACAAACCAGAGGGCATGTGGATTCTGTTCAAGATGTATCAAGGCATATGGCTCATAAGGAATTTTAAGGACAAGAAACTAGTTTGACCTATAATCAGTTATGAACCTCCGAACAATGAATTTTCCAGCTACTGCTTCTTCAACCCCTAATGACCATGTATAAGAAAAAGGATTCTATCTCCTTCCACTATGATTAATGATGACCATTCCATTACATACTACCACACAAACATAAATCAAGCAAATCGTCCCAAAAGGCAATCCCTTGGTTTTCAAAGATTTGAAGAATATATTGTCTGTACCATTACTAGTTTACATTAAAATATATATATATATATATATATATATGTGTGTGTGTTATCTAAAATAGTTGGTAAACTTTGAGGGATGGACAAAACGGGAAAAGGGGATTTTCATTTCAGGACAGAGGGAGTGAAACCTAATTTCCTAAGCTCTTTTGATTGAATTACGCATATAAATTCATGTATTCTTGCAATACTTAATTGACTTACCAGAAACTGAAAAAGAAACAAATATTGAAAAGAATGGACGGGGACGGAGGGGGGGGGGAGGGTTTACCTCTGCGCTGGTAAGGAACTTTACAGACCGGACAGTCGGAAGCTGATTTCATTGATTTCCCAATACACGAACTGGAAATCATACGGTAAAAAAAAATTGCGTTTTAGCCAATCACTTAAACCAGTATCATGAAAGTTTTCCACAAAAACACAAAATTAAAAAAAGGAAGAAAAAGAATAAAAAGAAGGGGAAATAAACAATAGAACTTACTTGCAAAATACATGGTTGCACGTCAGTGAAACAGCAGAATTCAGAAGACTTAAGCTGCAAAAGATACCGAAAAAAAATTCTAAAAACTTTAAATCAAAGCCAACCCTCATTCTTTTATTTGGATCTGCAAATAAGTTGAAAAACTAAGTAATGATTTGCATAAGAAAGATTACCAGATGGGGCACTTGAGCTCTCTGCCCATTCGTTCCAGATGCGAAACGTCTGCCATTTTCCGTAGTTGCCGTGTGTGTGTGTGTGTGTGTGTGTGTGAGAGAGAGAGAGAGAGAGAGTGATTGGGTTTGAAATTTGAAGGAATTTGGGAGTGGGGGGGAGGGGGGTGAATAGTACCGATGGATGTGTTTGGCGTACGAAGGAAGATGGATTTTTGCTTCTTTCTTGAAATTTTGAATTGTCGCGCGAAAATGTCGGTCGTGTTTTCCCGCTGTGAATTATTCAAGTTATTGTTTGATAGTAATCTAGTATCGTCCCTTGAGGTTTGGTTGATTTGCAGTGTTTACCCATGTGTTTAAGAAAATTATAGTGTTCGTCCCTAG
>JAOWAN010000001.1:15070987-15085505 GCA_028566635.1 Lobelia cardinalis
TTCAGGTCCAGTCTGAGCGTTCGTTCTTCTCCTGCTCCGACTGCGGGGGAGTAATAGTTAGTGTATATATTAGGGACTCTTTCTGATTCTGGCAATTGGAACTAAGGGTGAGTTGAGAACTTTGTCACAAAAATTATCTTTTTTGTGCGTGTTCAACCAGCTTTGCTGCAATATGCGTAAATTTGGTGACTGAGATTACATGAAGTTCTGTTCCCCTTTGGTGTCTATCTAACTCTTATTCAGGGTGTGGTTTGCTAAAAGAGGATACATACAGAAACGAGATTGCATGCGAGTTGCTATTCCCATTTTGACCTTCAGTTTTTATTGATGAAATTGCAACTGTAACAAGTTTCGTGCAAGAGAAATCCCCCACCCCCACCCCCCCCAACCCCATTTTTTTTTTTTGCAATCAAACACAACATTTTGGTCCATGGATAATTGCAAGAGTCCTTTTTCTGGAATCTTTTTTATTTAGATGAAACTTCATCCGTCCGTCTATGGAGACTTTAGTTTCTATATTTCACTTAAATGCAAATGGCTTGCTAGAGCCGAACAGCATGATGGTGACTGAGAGATGATTTGTTCTGTTCTATATACTTTCTTGGTTGCAGCAAGGAGCTGCAGGTTCTTTGACCAATGATGCCTTAGTGAATTTAGTATGCAATTATATATTACTAACTGATATTTGTTTCTGTGTACGTCCAGACATCTTTTGCAGGTTCATTTCCACCATCAATTTGGCAACATAGGGTTGGCTTGAGTACCTTGAAAAGGACTACCCTCTTTCCTTGTATAAAGTGTGAGAACACGAGGAAGAATGATGGATCATATGAGCATATTTCTGTTGAGCGCGCCCCCTATCACAGCTATATGGACTCTACATCCGGACAGATTGAGCCAGCCTCTGGTGCTCGTGCAAGTATTCCAGGGAAGGACTACTGGCCAGAAGGCACAGCTGGTCGAGTTAGGGCTGCCAATGCTCCTGAACCAACTGGCGTATCGGCAGGAACTCCCTCTTATGGTAAAAGTCCTGGAAGTAGAAGGAAAAAGTATAAGGCTTCTGTAGCTGCTGCAGAGTCTTCCGAAACGACTACAATCGTGGAAGATAAAGCCGAAGCTGAAAGCCTAAATGACGAATCTGAAGATCCTAAAGATCTCTTCTCCGATTTTGTTGTTTATGAGACAGAACCTGAGAGAGAGCTAAGTGAGTATGAGCTTGATAAGAAACTTGGACGCCCTCACCCATTTATTGATCCAAAAGTGAGGAATTCATTAGAGGAACCCCTTTCAAGTGAGGAACTATGGTGGAATTGGAGGAAAGCAGGCAGTGAACAATGGTCGAGGTGGCAGAGGCGTCGTCCTGATTCTGAAACGGTTAGTGCTAAGTTATCTATGAAAACATTAGCATCTAGAGGAAGTAGTCAGTTTTTTGGATTTTTTTTGGAACTTAACAGCTGATGGTCCAACTCAAGAGGTTCAAGGAACAAGAAGACTGGGAGTTGATATGTCGTAGTTAATTTATAATTTAATACCCCCTCCATCCCAAAATGGGTGTCAAAGTTCATGATCATGAACAAAATTTGATCATTGGGACTGAAGGAGTACACATTTAATGTATATGAAGCCACATGGTGAAATATAGCTAATGTTGTGACATTCCACACTCGTCGATCATCCTTTCTTTCTTCAGATTGTGGTAATCGTTATCCTTTATAACCACTCTTCTTGTGGGGGCCTAGTATAAATTAGGGCCAACTCATTGATTGATATGAATTGCTTTTTTATTAATGCACAACTGGGTGCCTTGTACTCTCAAGACAACGAGTAAAATCCTAAACCTGAGTCGAACAGCCCTATTAATCTGGAGTGACGGAATTTTTTCCATTAGGTGTTTCTGAAAGCTATGGCAGAGACTGGGCAAGTAAAGCTTTATGGAGAGCATCCAACACTGACGGAGACTTCTCTTTACAGAGCTAGGAGACATCTGTATAAGGACGAAAGGTAAATTTGAACTCTATTTCGATGGGTGTTACTTCTTTTGTCAGTACACTGCATTGCACTGATATCTCAGCTTGTTGCTGCTTTAGAGTTTTTCATAATCACTTTTTCGTATGATATGAAAATTGATGCATGACCAAGCTTCCTTGAAACAAGAGCTTTTTGGCCCTGATATTTTGTGCAGCATGGGAAGTAAATGGTTACAAAGCAAGCACATTTAGTTTGTAACTTCGTATTTGAGCTTACAAGTGTGGTGCTTATTTGTAAAGAAAGTTCCAGGATAGATCAGCAGATCCTTAATTATCTCCAACATTTTGAATTGATGAAAAATTTCTGTTGAAGTGTGGAATTTAAAATTACGCTGACCTATATTGGAACTTTCTTTACAAGTTTGAAAGTACACTTTTGACTAGGGGTGGCAATTTGAGACCCATGGGTTTATTGGGTCTAGTGAATTTGTATAGTTTACTTAATTTAAGAGAGTTACTTATTAAATAAGTTCAAATCTATTGTTTATCACTCTCTTAATTAAGTAAATTATATAATTTCAATAGACCCAGTTAACCCATGGGTCTCAAATTGCCACCCTTACTTGTGACAAACTAAAACGAGTTTGAAACTAAAACATAATATGCAAGTGTGAATGGAAACCAAGAAAGATCCACATTTGATTCTGAAGGCGTCTATTCAGGTTTGGAAAATAATCAGGGACACCGCAAGGCATGAAAATGCTGTCCAGGAATAAACAAATGTTCCGTAGCCACTTTTGATTGTAATCCCATCCTTCCATATTTGGAAAATAGGCAGGGACACTCCACGTGTTAAATTCCCGTCCAAGAATAGAAGGCTTCCAGAGTTTGTAGAAAATTGAAAACTAATTTGAAAAATTGCTACCTTTTCATTTTTGCCAAAAAAGTAAATGGAGAATAACTTTGAAAGTATGATATCTTTTTTGGTAATTAACCTCGGTGGATTTTAGGAATTCTACATTCATTAGGTTCGTTCCTGATAAAGGGAGGTATATTAGGGTCTCCAATTTGGGTTAATTAGTTTTTCAATGTGTGTCTACTCAATAACTTCTAATTTTTTGGCTCTAATTTTGGGTGAGTAGTATTTCTTGTTCCTGTGTATTTTGGGATCCCCGATTATTGACATTCCAGTGTTCAAATAAGGTTGTAGAGGATGTCGGTAGAATAGGTTCGCAAGGTTTGGTGGTTAGTCTAGTTTTGAGAAGCCTACGACGTGGTCAATTGGGTCTTCTTTGATATGGTTATACAGGGTAAAGGTTTAGACAGTAGGTGGAGAAAGTAGATCAAGTGTGCTCACCTCTTCTTGTTTGGCCAAATCTTAGTTACAGCCACTAGATGACGTTCTAAGGGGATTTATTGATTCCTTTCATGTGCACTCCTATGAGCCCATGAAATATATAAGGTGTTTGATGGTTAGAAGTATTTGTTCTTTTTGGGAGGATTCCAGGTTGGAGGAGACCACTTTGTCTCACATACACTTTTTTCTTCAGATTAGTTTCAATCCACCGGGCTTTTGTTGCCAGTGTCATTAACTCTATTATTTCCACTGTTTATGTGTGTGTATTTGAATCCAAAAGAGAGAACTCTGAGGATTTCCTGTCTTTGCTTATACTTTTGGGATTTTGGCACGTGGTTGGATGTGTTCTACAGTTTAACGCCGTTGGGTGGTTTTTCTTGCAAGAGTAGTATGCTTTCTTGTGTCATTCTCAGATCTCATTTACTCTTTCATTTGTCTGATTTTATTAAAAAGGTCAAGATTCCCTTTAAAATGAGAGCTTTAGCTTGGTCAATTATACTTGAGAAGTTCAATACTAATGACTTCATGCAATGGAGGCAGCCAGATAAATCAGCATGTAGGATTTTCATTTTATCTGCATGCGAGCTAGCAAATCTTGTTCACTCCTATTATACTGCTTGATGTAAGTGGGGTGGGTTGTCTGATTTTAGGAAGTGAGAGTCTTGGATCAGTCCCATGACAGTGGAGTACATTCGTTTTGAACAAAGGTAGAGTGGTTTTGAAAACGAGAAGGATGTCAACTTGGCAAGATTTTATGGTAGTATCTAATATATTATGATTTTTGTTTATTTTAGCCGAGTAAGGGTTTTGAATATCAAGGGACTCAGCTTGGACTTACTTTCAGATTATATAGTTTTTTGGCTTTACTTTGGGCTTAAGCTTTGAGAGTCTTCCTGGGTTGGCTTTGGTCAGGAATCAGCAAGCTGCTATTGCTCTTGAGTTTACTTTAGAATGGGAAGTGTGGACTGGAAGTTGGTGTGATTTCCCTTCTTCATTATTGGCCTTGTAGGGGTGTTTTGGTCAAAAAATTGGGTTTCCATGTAATTTAATTTTTAATGATAATTCTAATGACAAGGAGGTTCTCTGCAAGTAGCTTAGGGAGTCTCTTTACTTATTAGTGGACCGCATGGAGGTCTTTCGCGGAAATGTGCAACAACATGAAGGTTCTTTGCAGTTTACACATCTACTTACTAGATGCTTGTGACATCACGTGGCTATCAAAGAATTGTTGCCCTTTTTTGTTGTTTGATTCATTTGGGTTAGAAACACAAAAGTGCAGCATACACTTTTTTATTGTTTACACATTGACTACTATACTTTAACTTTTTATTTCAATGGGGTACCATATTGTAAGCTACCCTATTTGTTTAAGAAAAAGGTTCATGGCAGTGCCTATTATACTTTGTTCTTGAGGGTGGTCAGTTCTCTTGGGACTTCCATTTTGTTAGCGATCTTAATGATAGAGAATTCACTTCACATGCAAATTTGCTTGACCAGTTGTCCTCATTCTAGCCTTCAGGTCATCCAGGCAGTCGGCTTTGGAAACCTGCCCAGGCCATTTTTTTTTCCGATCAAAATCCATTCGCAGAACGTCTTCTTCGATCACTCATTCAGTTTGAGTTCCCTCTTGATAATTTCATGTAGTTCAAGGTTCCATTTAAGTATAAAGTCTTTGCTTGGTCAGTGGTTGTTAACCGGTTAAATACTAATGACTGACGGCGACCGAAGCTATATCCCGGAAGCAGTTGTGTATGGGTGCTAGTGAGTTCCATGAATACTTGTCTATGCATTGTCCTATTGCCTGGCTTCTTTGGTGTATGTTGTTTGCAATGCGACGAGATACTTGTATTATGCCCCTTCCTGTGTAGGATTTACGCTCGATCAGGCATTTTGGTTTCGGCCAACATTTGGATTGAATGAAATTCTCGGATTTACACACCCTGTATATGTTGTTGCTGCATGAATCAGATCTGAACTATGCAAATACTTAGTTGTTCGGATTCATGTGAACTATTTTTATCTTGAATTTGTATAAAGGGAGGGGTGAGACTCTTTATACACCATTGTATTGTGTTTCTGGAAGTCGTTAGGGATGCTTTCCAGGGCATTGTTGAAATTTGTGACATGAAATCAGTACGTCAGCTAATAACTTCATGTTTTATTAACTTCTGCAGCAACCTGTATGTTTTAGTCTTGAAAGGAAATATACAGACTAAATGTTGGTTAATGTAGGCTGCTGGCTGAACGTGAAAGGCTGGATAGAGTAGGTCCGCTAGCATACTACTCAGAATGGGTGAAGGCCTGGAAGAAAGACACTTCACGTGAAGCTGTTCAGAAACACTTTGAAGAGACTGGTGAAGATGAAAACACACAACTTATTGAGATGTTCACTCATCAAACTGATCGAGAATATCGAATAATGATGGGGACTGATCCGCGTATTAGTAGGGATCCTTTAGCAATGCGAATGAAGGAGGAACAGATAAAGCAAAGTATCAACTTTAAACCATTAATTTCTGCTTTTCATGTGCTTGTTTTGTCCTTTTGCTTGGTGCAGCAGCTATTTCTAGTTCACTTTGAAATATTGCGCTTTAGTTTTGTCTGTTCTATTGTTGCTTAAGTTATTGATTAACTGTGATTTCTGATTAGTCTTGTTTAAGATCAATACATTCCTGCAGTGTTGTATTTTCTAGATGGAGTTTGTATTGACAAGGGCCAATTTTTTACCTGCATTTTGTTTTTCTGAAATTTTATTTTATGAAAGGTATTTTAGTCAAAAATGTCAAAAAGAAAATTGAAATTGTAAGTGAACCTAGGGCACTCATCTACATTCATAAAAGGGGGTAAGTGGGTGACTAGTTAAGAGCTGCACTCTTTTGCTGCTGACATCATTTCTCCATCCTCTCCATGTGTTTCCTCTCATGCATGTTTTGTTCTCTCCCTCTTATATTACATTTCAGTTGCAAGAGGAGTATCCATCTTTTAATAACAGTTGGTTATGCCTGGACTCTATCAGTTTATAGATTCATTATGTGCTTAACTTGTGCTACAAATTCCAAGCTCGTGAATATACTTAATTTGTATTGTCATGGAGTGTGAACAGCCTTTTTTCAGTATTACCGTGCTCTTCTGCTTCTGATACTCCCCTTGGAGCTGACTATCAACATAAGTGCTCAACTTGCTTCTTACATGTTCTACATAAATTCTGTGGTTCACTAATACATTGGCCTTTGCAGTATGGGGCGGAGATCCTGTTTACCCGACAGTGAATTACATTCAAGATCCTGATGAGGTGATTGATTTCAGGGGCCCAGATTTTCATGAGCCTACACCCGATATAGTAGATTATCTAAAAGAGGTTGGTAAATTAGTTGACTCTTCTGTTCACCTCTAAACCACAACTTATGGAGGTTGTAAAATTATTTGCTTACCTCTAAACCTCAATATAGAATACTTCTCTCGTTGTCCTGCAGTAGCTTCATATTACGGGCAAGTTACAGAATTAGGCACCTCATTTCACCTTAATTTCAGGGTTGCTCCTTCGACCCGGAAAAGATCAGCTATGGTAATTTGACTTGCACAATAGTCAAGTTTGGTCCCTCCATCTACCTTCCATTAGACTTGGCTGGTAACTCATCATATGTGGCTCATGATTATTTTCTAGGGTTAAAATAGTGATTAGCAACTGAATCTTTGGGAAAGAAAAAAAACTGTGTTTTGTTTTTGTCTGCTAGCTCTCTCTTCAGCTGTAATCATTCACTAACACCAAATTGAAGTCCAAGATAATCATCTTCCTTGTAAAGTTCCTGCGAAATTACTCTCTTGATTGTCGGCTATGGTGCCATGTGAGGAGATGATAATCATTGTGGGGATGATGGCTGGAGGTTTGGATGAAGATGAACTTGGTAAGAGGTAGTGTCTGGTGGGGTGAAATGGCATTCATAAGAAATCAAAGCTATCTAGGTGCATTGGTGTTTCTTTTGGGGTTAGAGGTTGATATTCAATGCATTGTCATGAAAACCTTCATGGCGCCTCACCACCAAAAAGGGCAGGAAGACGGGAGACCTAGGTTCCTCACTTGAGACCTGGTGTATACGGTAGGTCTGGATTATCTAGAATCTGGAGAACCGTCAACTTTGCAGAAGCCCAAGTATTGTTTTGAGTTGCTGCAAGAACTTATGGTTTTCTCTAATTTTGAGGTGGGTGTCCTTAGTCCTGTACTAATTAATTTTTGGCTATTTAGTTGGAAATGATCATAGCAACACACACCTCTATCCTTTCATGGGGTCCCAAACAAAGCTGGCTCATGGATCAATTTTTTCCTGGGTTCTATGAAAAGTTATTTAAATATTTCGGCTGTGCTATCTAGAAAGCTTTTAAGATGGCTCTTTCTCTCTCCGAAATCATGGAGTGATTACTTAATTATGTCAGTAGTAATTAATTTCTTATCAACTGATATGCTGATGTTTTCCCTTCTTTTGTCTAATGGTTATGATCAGCATGGCAAAATAACACCAAGAGAAGAGTTTGAGAAAACCCTGGCCAAAGAGAATACTGAAGAAATTGAGGTAATACATTGGTAACGTACATTTGGAGATCCTGCATTAGTTGTGCCTTAAATAAATAGTGCAAAGCTTTATTGTTCATTCACCTTGTTAACTATTTCCGGAAATTACTATGGTTTGGATGTGATGCATGCATGAGTTTATGCTCTCTTTTGATATTGGTGTTTTCTAACGTGAAAAGGTTTACAATACATTAGCATTCTTTTGTCTTCGGATAACATAAAGTTAAATTGCCAACTGAACAGTTAGTCATGGTGTGCCAGTTTACCTGTCTTACCTGTATTCTGGAGAATGTTGATTGGAGTGCGGCTGAAGCTATAATCCATTGTTTTTGAGTTCATGTCTCATATATATATATATATATATATATATATATTTCCTTCTTTAATGAGGATTGTTAGTGGTTTTCCATCTACCCCCTACGTGACTAGAACCCGTAACCTATCGAAAACAGGTGAGGCGTCTTACCACTAGACTACACCTCGTTGTCTTCATGTCTCATTTAAGCTTTGGTGATTAGTTTAGTTCCCGAGTTCACTGAGGGGAGAAATGGAGAGTTTACCCAAATACATGAAGCAGGGTCACAGGTCAAACTTGATGATACACTATGATTTCCATGTGTTGCAAGTTTCAAGATCTTAAACTGTGTAATATATATCCACAGTGTGGGTACATTTAAGAGCATAAGGTCCTCCTACCATGTTGGTTTTTGAAATCTTCGGGCCAATGCAGATGCCATGATATGTAGATGGCCTTTCTAGTATTCTTTCTATATTTCTTCCTCTCTTAACTCCTGTCTCTTTGTCATCAGGTATCAGGTATCGATGAAGCAATGGCAAAGGCTGTTGACATTGGGGAAAAGGATGTGAGTTCAACTGCCTCATGGCTCTTGTGATATTTCAATGCTTTGTTAGTTGTCACTTCAATTTATTCTGTGTTTGCTCCTAATTGTGTGGCTATGCTTCGTACAATAGGATGAAGCAAAGGATAATGAAACTGACGGAGAAACTGCGGGAGCTGATGAAGAGGAGAAACTTGCGCGCCATTGGAGCGTTGTCAAAAGTACTCCCGAGATTCGCAAGTCAAAGGTAGCTCTTCATGCAAGTGGTTGATACTTAATGATTTTAACATGTTGCTGGTTGGATAAGTGTTTATTAATACAACTAGCGTATCTGCACATTGAAATGAGAGGATAATTTATGGGATATGGCCAGAGTAGCAAGGACTGAAAATGAAATTGGAAGACTCCAAGACACAGGAAATCCTTGTTCATGTGATATATGCATTCATATACAGTACAGTGTAAAACATGCGAGCAAAATACGTGATGATACAATGAATGCTCCAAGGGTATTTGTCTAATGGAGACATCGTTCAAATTGAAAAAGATTCGTTTTTCTACAAAATCATGAAATGAAACTGACATCCCCCAAATGAAATGGTATATTAGTTATGTTTCAAGCTTATGTTTCAGTTTAACTGTGCGAGAGTTCAATTTATTGCTTTCAAAGTTTATACGTTAAAGAAACAACCTGTGCTCTATGCTTTTTCCTCTCTCACTTGCAGGGTACACCGAAGAAGGATGATCTGTCTCTTGAAGAAGCTATAAGTGAGTCTGAGAACTTGACTGACTTCATTTTGGATTTTGACAAGGACGAGTAACCTTGTACGGCTTGTTAACTATATGGTAAGTTTGTGCAAGTTATAAAGAAAGAGGTCATTGCTTCCAGGTATCTCAGTCTCAGCAAATATATTAAGGATATACTTTCTTTGAGAGAAAATGATATGCTTTTTACACCATGTTACCTCAATTCCCAAGTACTTAGATACCCAATTGTTTGAGAACGTGCTTTACGAAATGACTTGAGAGCTGAGATACCTGCATTATCGCTATCTGTAATTACAATGTCATCTACACATATTGCCAGCAATACAATTCCCTCGTTGCTGCACCGAAAAAACACATGATTACATTTTTGTGCTTCAAGGCAACCAAGCAGAATTCACTCAATAGACGAAACCAATCATGAGAAAGACTGCAAACCTTTTCACTTAGAAACAAGTCCCGGTGGTTGTTCCATATACACTTCTTCCTGTAAAGCACCATGAAGAAAAAAAAAGAATTTTTGACATCTAATTGATAGAGGCCAATCTTGAGTAGCGAGTAGAGATAAATATCCGCACAGACATAGTGTACGCACTTCTCAAACCCCACTGGCTAAGGGTAGCTATAGGCATAGGTAAAAGGGAATGAGGAGGAAATACCCTTCCCCTTCCCCTTCCCCTTCCTTAAGGTTCGACAAGAAAAGAATTTCTCTCTTCTTCTAGCTGATAGAAGATCAAGAGATATGGAAGGAATTTGGCGTAATCATCTGCATTGACCTCACAAAACTTGTTGCCACATTGACCACTTAATTGTCTGTAACCAAAAGTAGTGATTCGAATCCGTGCCGTTGATAGCACATGAGGAAGTCCAAAATGAACTGTCAAGATAAATCAGTTAATAGTTGCTCGTGAAACATGTGAACAAGATTAATGATACAGTGGTGTAAACTGTACGGATGAACAGTTCCTAATGATAAGATACATGAACAGTCCCCTAGAACAGTAATGCAGAAGAAATGGTGCCATGGTCGAAATTGATTAACAGTAATTTAGGTCCCGTTGCGACCTTTTTTGTTCAATCTATTAGATTGCCTAGGGTCGATAATCACGAATGAATCGATGGTATGAAACAAAATTGAAACACAAACGAAAAAGAAATTTCAATGTGGCAACTCAGCTACCATGTTTAGAGTAACAGATAGAACCAATAAAAGATTTCAACCAAGAAACTCAATCAAAGGCGACAAACAAACACTTGCGAGTACACTTTTAGAGGTAAATCTATGGAATAATATTAGCTTGAGTTCATTATTCACAAGTTCTCCACCTTGCACTTCTGTGACATTAAGTCGTATTCTCCAATAACATGGTCTCAGTTAGGCAAAATGCACTGTATATACTGACATCCAAAGTGACGACAGTCGTTGCTTTCAGGAGCAATAGTAGTTAGCTTTGTAGAGGGTACGTGTGTTAAAATTTTCCTCTACATTTTTGTTATTGTTCACTTTTCTTTGCTCATCACTTTATTGCTTCTCCGTTTACTATAAAATTTTCATTTCATTTCTGTTGTTTTTATTCATGTAAGAGGGGAGAGGGCTGGTGACATTGATACATTCTTATAACCATGTACATTTTGCTATTTTTCTAACAGTTGAAAACAGCAACAAGAAAAGGAAATGCGGCTACAAGATCTACCGGTGCCGATTAATCACGTCAGTAGTTTGTTAATAGGCCCAGGAGGCAAGCATTGCTTCATGTATCCAATGTCAGAAAATTTATAGCCATCAACTGGGCCTTGTTTCAACAAATGAAATCCACCGGTCTACAACAGAATCCTGATTCCAGGGAGTTCCCGTCCCTTTCTTCTGGGTTGAAAGAGTAGAGGCAGGTTAGTACAATTGTTTCAGTTATGGTACTGCAGTAGTGCTAAAAATTGTGCAAAATTGTGTATGAAGATGCCAGGATAACTGATGGCAAGCTTGAATCATGTCAGGGGTTAAAAACTTCAACCCCCTTCTATATAATGGTGGTTTATTTGCACATACAGTTTACAATTCAATTCAAGCAGCATCTATCTTTTTGTTAGTATATCCTTGGTGTTGGAACAAGCATACACCATGGTCATGTATGAGTTGGATGTGTTTGGAACATTATTCCACAGCTTCTACCAAGATGTGAACTTGGTTGTATCCAAGAGATATCTATAATATAAATTATCGATGAATATACTATTCATCGATTAGACACTAGGAACACTATCAGGGTCAAAGCTAGGAATAATCCGATGGGGGGTTGAAATTATAAGGGGGTTTGAGGATAGCGTCCTCGATTTTTTTTTTTTCAAAAAAACGGATTGACGAGTCGGATCTACAAAAAATAGAATCAAATACAATTGTCATAATAATTTATATACAAAATGACGTTGTTTTGTTTTGAAGTATTGAAAGTAAAAACTAAAAAAATAAATACAAATCTAGGTTACAACAAGGTCGGTGGAACTCGACGGAAAAGATAATTGGGGGCGAAATTCTCAATTTTTTCGATAAAAACTACTACTATTTAGAAATTTTTCATCTAGGCGGCTCCTAGATCCGCCCGTTATCAGATCCGACGCTCGAGATAGATTCACACTTTTCACACACTTCATACTCTCTCTTTCACTCACAACATACAATCCAACACACTTTTCTACGCATTTTTTTCACTAAAGTGAATAACTTTTAACGTATTATTTTTTATGCATTAGTAATATTTTTTATATAAATGTAATTTTATTTATTATTTTTGTACTTTGTACTCTCGGATATTTTTTTTTACAAATAATATATTATTTAAAAAATTTTGGCACGGACATTTTCTAGTAAGCATAAAGCACTTCATTCACTATACCCCATTACATCATGAAATTATTTAAAATGTTTAATAATTCATGTAATCGATAATAATAACAAGTAATATTTACATATTATATGCGAATTGTCTTACTTTGATAGCTTTTTTCAGAACAAAATTTAGTAAAATAATCCCTAAACAAACCTTCCTTAAATGTTGAGGGTTAGCAATTCTCCCCAAGAGCCTTTATAACCGAGTTCTTTCTTTGTCATTAGCCAACGACAATTTTTTTTTATTTACTTTATATTATTTCATTAAATATGTATGTTCATAGTTTTTATATAAATAACCCAAGTACTATTTTTTTTGTATTTCTTCTTCCCTATATATATATATATATATATATATATATATATTTATTTTTTCTTTTTGAGGTAACGTGGAGCATAATGGTATTTAAATGATACTTTCTCCATCCTTTTTGGGAAATTTAAAAGGGAACCGGGGCAGTAAATGCATTATAATTTATATTATTAATATATGCTGCATATTTCCTCCATTCGAAAATAATTTTCTCATTTGATTTGTTTTTTTGTCAATTTAGATTCAACTTTAATCAACTTTTTATAAAACATTAATTAATATTGTGTAATTATAAAAAGAGTTGAATGTAGTTGATCAAGAAAAAAGTCAAATATTGGAAAGATTTTTTTCAATTCGAAACGAAGGTATGATTTTCGGATGGCCATGTTTGTCTTCTATGTCTGCGGGCTGCATCTTTATTCTTGCTTATGCAGACTTTGTGCCTTCATTTTCTATGGTCAAAAGTATCGGTGTGTGTGGAGTGGGGATTTTTGCAATCGTGTTTGATTTCTTCAGTTCAAAACCTAGAGAGAGAGAGAGAGAGAAAACATGCAGGTTAAATTTGTTCCGGAGTTTCTATTATGTCACCCAAAACATGATCAAGGAAAAGCAAAAGAAAAAAGATCTGCAACTGTTTGCTTGTTTACTTGCCTAGAAGGGCACATTAACAAATCTACGTCCCCCCCCCCCCCCAAAAAAAAAAAAAAAAAAAAAAAAAAAAAAAAAAAAAAAACTCCTTCATTAGGTTCGATTTTTGGCGATTTCGTCTCTCAACCTGTTTTCCTTCATGCATTAGCCATATACTTCTTCTCTGAGTTCGACAAAGATTTTTTTTTCCTTCCTAATCATAATGTGTTGTATATATATAAGTTCATAAGATAATGAACAGACGAAGGCCAAACTCTAGAACTAAATCCGAAGTTTGGGGAGAAAACCACTGCAAGCCAGCCAAGAGCTAATTGGGTTTTGGGCCATGGTTCACCTAATAAGTTGGTACTTGAACACATCAATTGAGTTGCATATTTAAAAGTTGACCTTCTTTTTTCTTTTTCCAAGCTAAGGGTTCACTTTGAGATCATACATAGATAGAGAGAGAAAACAAAAGGAACAACATATGAAATGAAGATATTAACCCAAGAATTTAAACTTTGTTTCAAAATAAAAAATATTTTTTTTTTTTGAAAAGCTGTAAAAGTTTTTATTCCACGAGATCAACACCAATTACATCGTTGATAAAAACGCGACTACAATCAGTCCATTTCGACATACAAATATAGATAGAAACAGAAGTCTGCACCTAGCTATGAGCCATCCGATTCACTGTACATCTGACCCAAGAGACAAAGGCACTATCTATACAAGCATCAATCGACAATTCGTAAGAATCGATCTCATCAAAAAATTATCTCCGATCTTTCGTAATTTCCTTAACCACCAGACAAGCATCCAATTCAAAGGCTAAGTTTGAGAAACCAAGCCCCTTAACCCAGCCAAGTGCCTCCTGAAAGCTGACCGCCTCGATCATGGTTGGTTCAACACTTCCATCTTTACAATCACACATTGCAGCTATAACAACCCCTTCACAATCCCGAATGACCACCGCCATCCAAAAGCGACCCGATTGATCGAAACATGCTGCATCCACATTGCATTTCAAGTTACCATTGGGTTTTTTTTTCCATTGCCGCATTTCGGACTCACAAGGACTTGATGCACGTATATGTGTTCTCACTTGAGCAGCTCGCCATTTTGAAATTATAAAAAGTAACATCAATCAAACTAGATGTGCCTATTATCTAATCATTTTGAGATCGTGTAAAAGGAGCAAA
>JAOWAN010000001.1:15142224-15159475 GCA_028566635.1 Lobelia cardinalis
TCCCTAAAATATCCAAAACATCCACTTATGTAGTTAAATAATAATTTATCTATTTTTATCTTCAAATTTAAAATCTCGTTTCAACTTTTATTTTTTTGATAAAAGAAGAAATATCATTGACAAGAAAAGAAGATACAAAATTGGTGACAAAAAATCCACCCAAATTAAAAACAAAAATACACACCGAATTACACTAGTAGCTTTCCAATCTCTAACCAAATCACCCGGAGACAAGCCTTGGAAAGCACCAAAACTTCTAGCCCAAAGAGAAGAGTGCACAATGATCTTTTCCCCCAACAACGAAAGCAATAACTCTCGATTTCTGAAGATCCGAGAGTTTCTCTCAATCCAAATGTTCCACATCAGACTGAATACTGAGTTTCTCTCAATTCACCCAAAATATCTTTTCAATTTATACATTTCATTAAATAATGTCTCAAGTCTATTGAGTAATACAAATAAATAGAATGAATAATCGAGGATGACTTTGGATTACAAGAATTAAAAGAAAGAACTAAAAATAACAATTAATTAATAAAGCAATATATACTATGAAAAAATTATATAAATAAAACATAAGAAAGTGATGAAAATGCAACTATAGAAAACATATTTATATATATATATATATACTCATAGATATTTCAAATTTGTTTTTTTTTTTTATTTCACATTAGCTATGACATCCTTTCACTATGGATTCAATTTAAATGAAATGGTGGAATTGAATTTAAGAAAATAAAAATTCATTTTAAATTTAAACTTTAGTCTTTATTAATTCATGTCACAGGCCAAGTTGACTATAAAATTCATAATCAGATTTTTATTAAGATTTTAACATCCCTGTTAAGATTTTAACGCATATTATGACGAAGGAAAAAAAAATGAGAATCCAGGTAAACTGGCATATTTCAGAAAACAAATTACAGTGGCAGATGTGGAAGTTAGAGCACAGTACAAAGGCATATTTTATAGTTTTCCCATTTTGAAAGTAAACTTTTCATTTTTTCTAATTTCTTCATCCATTATAAAGCATGAATTTTCATCCTTAGCGCGCTTTACCTCATTGATATCCCTAGTTTCCCTCTCCCTTGATTTTGCATAATCTTTTCCCCGGTTTTTGTAAACCCGTTGTTATTAAAAATATCAAATGCTTTACACTTAGCCTCCCTAATGATTTCTTTAACTTCTTTACTAATAAATTTGCATCGATCTAACTCATTTAGGTTTCCAGAAATTTCCCCCGAGGTTAATAAAATTCTCCTTTGAGTCGGACTCTTTTTTGACTTCCTCATTTCACCACTATATTTCTTTACCCACAAGTCTTTTGCCTTTGGATTCCCTAATACTTCTTTTGATAGTCTTTTGTTCCCCTTCTACAAATTTTACACGTATCAGTTCAGAAGCAAAAAAAACCCTCACTCACTGCCACAGCAAGCTAGCCTCAATACTCGTGACTCACATATGAAGAACCATGACATGAGTTCAGGCTAAGACAAGCTTCCTATATCACTTTCAGTACTAGATTCCCCTCATAAATAACCTAAATCCAATATAGTTCAGTAATTGACAGATTCGTAAATCAGCTTCTTGTGTCCTAGAGAATTATAAGGGTAGAGGTAGAATAGGTAATACCCTTTCAAACTATGGAATGTCAGATGCTCGTTTGAGTATTCTGAAAAGACAAAAGAGAAATGGAAGGACCTTTTCCCAATTCCCACAATAAGTTGTATGCCGGAGCGAGTTTTATTGTTTCTGTAAGCGCCTTTCACTATTCTCATGAACTTCTTTTTACAAAAACATATTATAAGGGATTATAAGTAGTACCCTATTGATTTTTCATTGTTTTTGTTTTGATTATAATTTTTCCACGTATGTCCTTGCTGTTTTCTCTTTTTTATCTTATGAAAGGATCCTCCAAACTACACATACAGACACATCCACAAACAAATGACAGACCAAGTATACCTGCAGAAGTGGATCCATCGAAGATTTAAACTTAACAGGGCTGTCCTCCATGAAAATTAACCAACCAATAGTGTAATAGAAAGTTGTTCTGCTACGAGAGCATCTATATTCCTCCAAAAAGGGGAAGTGTTCCCTCTACAATCATGAAGAAGGGAAACTCTATAAGTAAGGTTGTGTCAAGGTATTTACATGATATTTGATAATAGACAAGACAAAAAGGTGTAACCGAAACACATAGATGGGAAATTACAGTATGATTTGCAACTATGAATTTGACTGTATCCAACTTCATGAGTAGTTTTCCTGTCATATATCTGCAGGAAAAACAGCAGTACCTTTTATTTTCAAGAAACGGTCTTATCTATCGATCTAATTATTCATCTCTGTCGAGATACTGCAAGCACCACATGAAAGAGCACAACTAACCCAGATGCCAGTTCCAGGAACAGACTTAATGTGTGACCAATAACTTCCTCACTCTGCAAGGACAGAAAGTTTGAGACGATATGAAATTTCAACAACGATAAAGCACAAGTAGGCTGAATAACAATATGACCTCCGTAAAAGACTTGAGATTTGTAGCAATTTTGCCAACAATCACATTCAAAACTTGAAGATGATCGTGAAGGCCAAGCAGCTCAGACAATCGTGCATATAACTGCTGCAACAGAAGGAGAAAGTCTCAATATATGAACTTGTAACATTATAACCATGGAAACAACTATTCTTTCATTACCTTGGAAGAATGCATTGCCTGATCACCTACATAAGACTTCCTAAAATGCTGAAAGAATGTAAGAATTGCTCGATCAAGTCTTTGCTTGCTTAGCTCACCATATCTCTGTCAAGTGTCGAGTGTCGAGAGAATTAAGGAACTTTACCATTGCACTAAGAAAGAAGGTTCTCCCACACATTCAAAAAAAAATTGAAATACACCAATATCATTCAGCACGAACAACTGCTAAATTTTGAATCCTAGAACTAGACTCCTCAAAATTAAGACAAATTTAAGAATTACGAGCCCTAATACGAATAACCTAGTAATGGGTACCAAGCCTGCACGAAAACAAAGACGTATCAACGGAGAAAGCGAGCTTAGAGGGATTCAATATTCTGCAATTTATTTTCTATTTTTAGTTTAGGGGAGTTATGGGTTGATTTTCTAAGTTGGGGTTTTGGCAGTTTCTTACTTTAGGGTTGACCTATAAATTAGGTTGACTTCATTTCTTGAGAGTACTCGGACTGATTGATATCAAGACTACATAATTTTTTCGAGATTCTTTTCCAACCAACTTAAGCACAATTTGCAAATCTTTCTAGTTCCCAGAACTGACTTCCATCTATAAGTTTCTACTTTTACTTTTCTACTTAATGACCGGGTGGAATGGACAATCTCAATGTCTGGTTCATCTGAGTGTAGCAGCAGGTCCAGTTCAAAGAACAATCCAGTGAACACCTAGGTCAGCGGCACCCCGGTTGCACCCAGGTTCAGCAGGGGGGTGCACAAATTTGAGTGGGACAGTTGACAGCATGAGTACAAATGAATCATGGCATCAGCGCAAATGGATCTTCATGATGGTTGATGATGGGAACCAGCGGAAATGGCAGCACTATGGCAATTTGTGGCTCCCCTTATTAAAGTCTCTGTTTGCCGGTAATCTACGCTTGCAACAAGAACTGGGATTTTGGCAGTGGTACTTGACACTTCTGGCGATTATGGTTCCGGAGAAAGGAACAGTTGGGTTTGTGGAGTATTTGGATATTCTGTTATGGAAATGACTGTTTGATGAATGTAAAAATGGAAAAAAAAAAAAAAAAAAAAAAAAAAAAGGGGGGGGGGGCAAAGAAAAAGATGTAAGAAAAATAAATAAGAGTAGGACAAAATAAATGAAATAAATAAATACGAAAATTGTTAAAAGGAAAAAAAATACACCCTGTTCCTAAATGATTGTCCTACTTTGACTAATTTTTGGTAGTTTTTTTTTTTTTTTAATTTGACCAATTTTTTTATGAGAATTGGCTTGTTGTTGCCAAGTTATGAAAAATACTATCCATAGTTTACTTCCTAATCTAACAAATTAAGAATGAAATTTTAGAAACTAAAACACAATAAATATACATTAAATAATCATTGTAATAATAAATTAGTTTGACTTTTCAAAAACAAAATAAGACACTCATTAGAGATGGAGGTAGAATTTTTTTTCTTAACAACTACTTGATTGGATCACGATGTCGTTTTTTGATGATTTTTTGGTATCAATATATCAAAACATTTTATCACAAAGTCAATTTACATCTTTGGTTTTTTATCATTTCAAATTTTACTTTCCATCTATATACCCCTACACAACTATTTAGAAATCCGTATGAATATAAAACAAAAATAATCTATCACTTCCACCTTTATTTCACACCACTATTTCATGGCCCATCACCCAAGAAACTCCGGCCAGAGTGTCAAGCACGTCTCCCCTACTCTACTCTGGCACCGTGTTTGAAATTTTATCAAACCAGATTTGCAAAATCTGTTCGTATGCTCAGAAATCCTTCTCACATCCCATCTCACCAGCCGGAGTCAACTCCACTAACAACCACATCTCAGTGATGGATTGTGTAGCATTCAAGAGCGCTAAACAAGAAAGTGTCGGTGCAATTGCTCTATAAAGTGAACCTAGGGATTACCCCAAACTTCATCCACCCATGTCCTCCTCCTTTATCGCAATTTTTTCCCCTTCTAGGCTTACACCTAGGAAACTTCAATCCAAGCGCAAGCGTGTTTCTGACCGGACAGCATCCGTTGTTGAAGGTTGCGGTGAAAACGGAGTTGTCTCTTTCCCAGATCTGCCGAAGGTAAGTTCCATCCACAATTTTGCTCTTCTTGTTTGGAATTTGTTCTTCTTTCATCCAAATCCTTGAAACTAGGCAGATTTAGTCACTATAAGGCTTGTCTGCTTTTAGTCCCTTTTTTGCGAAATTTTTTTACCTAGAGTTCTAGGTCTACCAGAACAATTGCTGCCGTGGTGCCAGTGTTTCGTTGATGTTAGAAGTTGTTTTTCTATTTCCAAATGAACTTATACGAGTTGTTATTTTGGTGATCCTGTTTTTGGCCTGCTCTGTAGTCTTCCAAAGTTTTTTCTTATAATGGTGTTTTCCTGTCTACCCTTTAAATGACGAGAAATACGTGAACCTCAAAAGAGTTTGGTCTAACCTCGACGTTTACATAGACCTCCTCCAGTCAATTTGCTCTTAACATCCGCATGTCCCGTAGATTAAAGTTATGTATGTCAAAGACCATCCATAAACACCTATGTGTGCGTTCTTTGGTGATTCCCATCTTCTACAGATCGCATTAGGAAAGATAAGAATGTGGTAGAGGGCAGAGAAATCCGTAGTGGTTGGTTTTGGAATGCATTTTGGATGAAGATGATTTGTAACGGTTGTTTTATCTTTTTGGTTTAAGAACTATGCTTGTTTGGGTGGACATCTTATGGACGGAATCTAACTAGAATGTAAACTAGGGCAGTATGTTTGGTTTTATCGGTTATGTTTTGAGTAGTTTAAAAGTATGTATGTTATCATGAAAACCTGGCATCATGTAATTGAAGAAATCATTGTGGTTCAATCTATGAACTTGTTTCTCCCTAAACACAATTTCTCCCATGGTGTCAAATGAATGGAAAAGCTTTAGATTTCGCTTGCCTCCTAAAATGTCCCTGAAACAAAGGTTAGGTATGGGTTAGTTTTGGTTGTTGTTTGCATTACAAAAATGTAACATTCAATATGTACTGCAACAAAACTGACGCTCTCCTCGGTTAGACATGACAGGATAATAGGCCTATTAGTCAAGAACGCTACTATTATCAATATGACAGAAGGGGTATTACTGTCATTACACACTTTGCAAAAATTATTGCTACAGTAATAGATTTAAAATCATCTACAGTAAAAAAATCGCCAAAAATCATAATATATTGACTTCC
This sequence comes from Lobelia cardinalis, assembly GCA_028566635.1. Lineage (NCBI taxonomy): Eukaryota > Viridiplantae > Streptophyta > Magnoliopsida > Asterales > Campanulaceae > Lobelia > Lobelia cardinalis. The sequence goes on from JAOWAN010000001.1 coordinate 15,148,176, forward strand.
TGACCCAACCCTTATTATTTTCTTTCATTTTATGATCAACATCACCTAATTCCTAGTATTATCAGTGGGCACCAGGGTAGTTAATCGCGCGCTATTGCGTCGCGGAGCGGAAACCCCCCACGATTGGTCCTGAATCGCGTCGGGCATCGTCGTCGCGGCCGTGCGAGAAATCACAGGATTCTTGGGAAATTCCGAAAAGCCCCTTACTTTGTCGGTTGGATTGGGATTTGAAGGGTAATTTTGAGTTGTGTTATTGTTTCGAGAGAGGATGTAAAGATGGGGATAGTGATTTTTAATGTTAGATATGATAGAAAACATTAGAGAAAGAGAAGGAGGGGGAGGGAGAGAGAGAGAGAGAGAGAGAGAGAGAGAGAGAGAGATAAGAAACAGATCAGGTGGGAGGCGGAGATAGTGATGGCGGTGGAGGTGAGAGGCGGAGATGGAGGTGGAGGTGGGAGGCGGAGATGGTGATGGCGGTGGAGGGGGAGCCAGTGATGGTGGGAGACGCTGGAGGAGGCGGGGCGGGGCGGGGCGAGGCTTGGCGGTGTCGTTGCTGGTGATTGTGGCGCTGGTGGGCCGAGGCGTGGGGGGGAGGAGAGAAGGGAAGAGCTGGAGACAATCTTAGGTTAAGAATCAAAGAAATTTAGGGTTTTCTAGATATTTATAGTTGAGTAATTATATTGGGCCGGGATTTGGGCTCAATTTTGATTTGACTATATAGTATTGGGCCTGAGAAATTAATTTTAGATAATATTTGTCTTTTTTTAGTATTTGTCAGTATATAGTGTTAGACTAATAATTATATAAAAATGTATTTAAAAAACTCAAATAGCGACCATCCCGCTATTTGCTATCCCACTTTCAGGGTGGGCCGCTACGTGCCGCTATCCGGGATTAACTACTATGGTGGGAACCGACAATCAAAAGTAATTCCAGTTCTCCATTTATCACCACAAGTTGGCAAGTATAAGTATTTAAAGTTCAAAACAAAAGTTTTAGCTTTTAACTCTAAAAAGGCTAATAGAATGTGACGACTTCCTCAGTTTGCTACCTGACTGTGTAAACCACTGTCTGTGACATTTACTAAGCGCAAAACACGAGCTGCAAGCTCTGCATCAATTGCTTCTTGGGAATCCGTACTGCATTAGGTACAAAATGTAAACAAATAAGAAGAACAAAGAAAAAGAAAAAAACTAATGGTTAATGCTAAACTACGCGTGGGACCAGATAAGAGGATTCATAAGGTTGTCTACCTGCAACCGGGACACTGCTTAGTCTTTAGTATAGCAGCAATTATATGAACTATCCAAGCTAGCTTGGCTTCAATCACAGATAGCTCATTATTATCACCAATTCGATGCTGTGCTCTTTCCTATTAAAGAATGCAACCCGTGTAAACTTAAAAATCAAGAAGTTCATACATATTAGATGAAACGCCAAATTGGATCACATACCGTATATACTTGTAAAATAGGCTCCACAATGCTTATAATAAACAAACTATTGCTTTCGTACTGTAAGACAGAACAAGAAAAGGTACTTTAGCAAATTGATTTAAGAAAGAAAGCACACGACATATTTATATCGCTATATTCAAACAAGAAAAACTATAACAGGTAATAAATCCAGATTGTACCTGAAATCTGCAAAGGTAGGGAAAGCAATCAAGCTGGTCCTGTAGAAGCTCAACATTGTCCAAAGGATTCTCGGAGAGGTCATCAGGAAAAGCAGCCTACAAAATAAATGAGAAGGGAAAGTGTTATATGAGTTCCAAGAAAAATAAAATAAAAGAGAATTTTAGCTCCTGCAACAGCATGAATGAAATTCAAAATGGAAGTGTTTGTTGTATACCTGCACTGAATCAAATCTTGATGTAATAAAACCTTCACTAATCTTTGGTACAAACTCATCAAGCAAGCTAGGAGCATCACCTTTCAGGTATGGCACAGATGAGACCAACCTGGACCACAGTCCTAAAAGGTAATATACACTGCTGCTGGCCCACTGTAAGAAACATGAAGCTAATAAGCATTCAAAGCAAAGAGGTTCTATCAAACAACCCCAATCCCCCCCCCCCTTCTTCGCTCTCTCTTAAGAGTCTCCAACACAACCCACATGAGAGAGAATATGTAACAAGAGTTGTAAAGAACAGCTTACCTGCCAGGAATGCAAGGATTTCAAAGTAAACTCTGCCACTAAGCGTATCCAATCACTATAGCCTTCCACATTCACAAGCTCTGACAACTGCAACAAATGATACAAGTCAGTCTACCAGAAGAATAATGTTCATGAAATCGAAAGAGACCAACACTAACTAACCAAAATGGGAGTGACCAGTCATTTTAACACTTTGCCCCCAGAAAACATAGCAAATATGTTTTATGGATCTCCCATGATCCGTAAATTCTCCAAATTTTATGGTAAAAGGTATGTCCCCTAAAACCTGATAAGGGAGTGTAAAAAATTCTGTCCACCATTACAAAGGATCTGCTTTCCGCTTACCATACCCCTGCTAACTTAGAGGTTGTTTCCATGGTTCTAAATGGCATAAATATCAAATTAGCCACATTGCAATGGCTCACTTGTAACATTACTTAGTTTCTAAAGGATTTGTCTCTGAACTTTAAAAGGATCTTCAACATTGCCCTGACCACTATCATTAGATTTTAAATGGACCAACATATACAATCTTCCCTATGTTTAGCAAATATGCAGAGAATCCCCAAAAATAAACTGGTGTTAGAAATATTGATTTAATGAACATAAAAATAAAATAAACAAAATAATGTAAAACATAATTTGATCACAATAAGGATTTTTCTCAAAAGGGGGCACATGAATTAGAAGTAGATGGCAAAATGATAGTGGGGTAAACTTTAAAGGTGTGTAGCCTGTAGGTGGGTGAAGTTATTAGAAAACAAACAAGAATGAACAACCAAAATAAATAACCAAAAAAAAACTAGTACAAAGTGTAGATGTTTCCTTCCAAGACTTGTTGCATTTTTTGTTTTCTCCTCTTTTTTCTTTTACTCGTGATAATAACAGTACTCCAAGTACTTGATTTTTATTTGATCTTTGAAATACTTCTCCGAATTAATGGATTTATTAAATATCATTGTTCGAAAAGTAACATTACCTCCAACTCCAAATACTGGCACTGGTTTTGGGATGAAGGGAGCAATAATTATTGAGTAGAAACAAATAAAAGAAAGTATATATTCACATATAATTATTAAGTTACCAACTCATCTAAAAGCTTAATTTGTTAGATAGGGACTCAACTATGTATATCAGTATATCAAGCTAACACTCCCCCTCACGTGTGACCCGCTCACACGTGGAGAGTTAAATAAAGATGCCCCAACGAGGGCATCACAGACCAAACAGGGTGCCAACAGGGTGCACTCAGACATTCACAATAGTGCGGGTAACAAATGCAAGCAAGGTGATCTGAACCCAAGACCATGCCAAACCAGAGCGCTGGTACCATATAAAGTTGCCAACATTTCTAAAAACTTAAGCTGTTAGATAGGGACCCAACTACGTATATCACTCAGACAAAATTGTTAAATAAAACCTAGTATAAGTTTATTGCTCTTTTATCACTATTCACTTTTTCTTAATAAATGCCATCACTCAAAGAAAGTGAGAGTGTTGATTCTGGTTTTTCTATTTCCAAATGTAAATCACCCGCAATCTTGTTACATAACTTTATTCAAAAATCTTAATCATCAACCAAGCAAAACAAAAGGGCAACACACTAATGAACATCATCAACTAAATGTGCCAGTCAATGTAGGAAATGTATGTTTAATTAGCTCCGCCTATTTATCTAACTTCAGGTAAGAGCAAAGAATTTAACTTTTTTAAGAATTTAATCGTAGTTAAGCATCCGGGTAAAATCGCAAGACAATTTGAGAGCACAATGGAAAATTTTCCAACAAGTAATGTGGCAAATCTGCAAGTGATCCCCTAGTACAATGGCAAACTTGGTACATTACATTACCCCTACTAAGTGAGCAACCTTATGTCGCAAACTTCAATACTATAATGACATTACTATTTGGCACTGATATCGCGAAAGTGTTATGGATAACATATGTATAGTTTTTTGGTATTAGTTTGGTAGCTAAAGTTTGCAGACCCAACTAACACTAATGCAAAGGCAAAGGTGAAGACTCAACTTAGATAAGAAGATGTCAGCTAAGCCAACAACTATCAAAACATGAATTTGCAGTTCTCATAAGAATAGAGCATCCATATTATCACAGGAAAAAAAAAATCAATTTAAGTACTTCTGATTCAGAAACATCAGTAATTTGAAGGTGTTACTGAATATTCATCTAATATATGCAGACAATGATATGAATGCCGACTAGCTAGACTGTCTGAATCCCTCTTACTGACTTTACACGGGTTTTAAGAAAGTAATTGACTCGTTTTGCTTTTCATTTAAGACACCCAAGTATTACTGATTAAATCCATGTGGTCTGTTACATTCTCTCACACTTTAAAGGACCTTATAGGTAATGGGTTTTTTAACAGTTTCTAAAAAGGGAAATCGACAATTGCTTTTGGACGTCAATAGATGGGACAGAGAACACTTATTTAGAATACAATGTGGGGACTATTTTATTTCTTATCCCAAATTTGCAAAATCTGGGGCTGTTCTTCAAGCTCTTCTAAGCACTCTGGAACAGTTTGGTTTCCCAATATGGAAACTATGATCTGAAAGAACCAAAGATGAGACGAAATAGCTAGTTTAATGTCCATCAATCAGTTAAAAACCTAAATATAATCTAATGCTCGGAAAACAACCTATTTCAAGAAGAAGAAGGTGAAACTGTCATTCTTCCTTTTCACCCATCACTCCCGAAATATGTTCATGTTGAGATGCCAGTGAGTGTCCATGCATGATTCACAAATACGACAACCATGAAGATGAGCAGGGTGTAGACAATTATTTTTTCTCCCCCACTACTAAAGAACCAAAGTCCATGTCAGGATGCAGCAAGTATCAACGAGTGAGTCACACAAGAAATTAGTTGGATTAAGACTACGCCACTACATTAGCATTAGATAAGAGTATGAAAACTGAGTGCCCACAGGCACTACCTAACCACCAGCTGTAATATTAAAGAAGGTTCTTTCAAATATATATATTTGGTATGCTTTTTTGGACTCAACACACTAATTATCTTCCTAAACTTCACGTAGGAATGAATCTTAAAAAGTTTTCGTCAATCCTCTGGCTTATACAGCCTCTTTGAATCCTAACAGGTTAATCACCTTCGATATCAAACAATATGGTATTGCATTGAAGTTTCTACATATATCGGTTTACGAATCACATCATTCATTTCATCAATAGAGTTGATAAGCTAAAAAGATAACATTTGGAGATGAAAGGTTTCAGGTCACAAAAGGTAAGAACCAGATCTAGTAACAGTTGTTTTCCTATGGTAAGAGAAAAATAGATCGAAGGCAAACCCAACTCTCATTCAGGACTCCAAACACCTCGCACCACAATCTCCAAGTTGTATCCAGAACATCTAACATGATACTTTTCATGCATGTATTATATTAATGCAGGTGTGTATGTGTGCCTTTGCATGAGTGTGTCCATGTAGAATATGTTCACAAAGCACGTATGGGAGTCCTGGAAGGGAATAAGAACCGGATATGGAAAGTAACTCATATAAATGCAAGACCCCTAAAATGACTCTTTGCAAGCATGTATTATAATTTATCAATTTCTCGGGTGAGTGTACGCGCGCATAACCTTTTGCAACATATTCACAAAGAATGCAGTAACAACAATCTCACAATAATAAGGGCAAGGTAAAATGAGATAGTTTAATATGCCTATTATATCAGATGTTAGAAAATGAATTAGACCGCACATGTGTCAACATTACAAAGATACAGATTATAAGAGAGTTCATAGTTCTAGATACACAACTAATTAATATTGAGAAATAACCATAAAGAAATTCAAAGATCAGAAAATACCTGATAATTTACCCTGAATCGTCCCAGAAGACGACAATATTCATGGTAATTATCATGATCAGCAAGACCTGTTCCGTTAAAAAACAATATTTGTGAATAACAGTGGAGTAGTGAGACAAAACGATAAAGGTAGCACTGATGTTCAAAATCAGATTGTTACAAATGAGTTGATCAGCATTTCCCAACTCCAACAACTAATTAAAAGTGCCCCTTTTAAGATACTAAATACTATGAGATCAGACAAGAATCTAAAATATAAGTAAAAAGTAGTAACACCACACTTAGTTTGCATCAATCCTTCTTATGAGAATGGTGGGAATCCCAGCTCTGATACACGTGTCGTATACAGTATTCACACAGAAATATCATAAACTTGATGGTTGCACAATGTAAAGCTGCATCCTTGACAACTAAATAACCTATATTGCAGACAATACTCAGCTAAGATTTAGAGGCACCTTTGACCCAGCTGTACAGAGCTTTACCTCTGAGCAATGGTTGGTATTATATGCCTCCAATCTCAAATTAGAGTCCAGTTTTTCTTTTTAATATGATTCTGAAAATATCCACTTTCTATTCTTTCCTTTTCAGGAATATAAATGATTTTACTCTTTATTTTAGTCTTCCAATTTATGGGATCTACATGCACTTTTATTTTTCTTCTTTTAATCTTTTCAATTATGAAATCTAAGCTGAAATTTCATACACGATATTCCCAGTCAAAGACGACTCTAATTTCGCCTTACTCTCCCATCCACCCAACCACCACCTCCTCTCCCAGCCCCCTTCAGCAAGCACCATTCCCATTAATCTTTACTCCAGTTGCAAGCACTTGCCTCATGTATTCATATTCCTAATTCTAATTATTTTACTCCAGCAAAAATAAATTCAAAGCTTCAAATATCGATCATCAAGTCCACAAAACTCACTTAAAATAGTGTAGCATTTAGGTGAAACTAAAGCCAAATAAAATAAATATAACAAAACCACATAATAAAATTACACAGATCAAGAAAGCACCAACGTTAGGAAGTCCTAACGTGCATAGGATGCTAATAAACCACCAGCTGAATTTGGAATTTACAATTCCTACACAAAGAGTGTTGATATGACATGATTCACAAATGCAAGAAGCTATTTACCGTGGCCTGCTTGCAAAATTTCTTTGGATCCCGTCATTAAATGGGCTAAGAACTTTGAACGTGTAGCATCATTTGTGAACAAAGAGCGTCTAACTGAAGCTAATCGCACTAAGCACTCCAGTGCCTGTACACAAGAATACGTGAAGTTAAGGCTAAAAATGTTTAGAATAATGTTAACATGAGTGGATGTCGCAAGTTCGCAAAAGAGTGGTAATAGAACTCCAAAGCCCTAGCATACAACAAGTAAGAATTATAGGGCAAATAATGAATACCAAGATCAATTTTCACAAGCCATGAGTGGGGTGCGGAGCACATATTACTAATGTTAACATCCTTTTGTTAGCTAATTCAATCAAGCCATATCTCGACTGTATTAGGGTTGTCGGAGTTGCTTAAGGCCTTAAAATTCATTTATTGAGCTGAAGGCTTGGTGTATAGTATTAGATGCCACAACACTCGGATATACCACCCTTATTCGTCATGCTGTTCACAGTCTCTTACCTATGTGGTTGCAGGAGCATCTGAAACTCATATGAGTTTTGTATCTCCACTAATGATAGAAAGACGTTTTTCTATTGCTTGTATAGCAGAAAACTTTATTATCACTCTGTTTGAGATGCCATCACATGGACAATAAATCAGAGGAAATAATATCGGTTGATTGCAAATGGGAAAAGAGAAGAGCTCATCTCATTATTTGTAGAAAGTGGCAAAGGCAAGTGGAGGGAAGTGAGTACCAGATGAAAGTGCCCACCTGTTTCCTGCCAAGTCAAAGTGAATTGGCAAATGGTACAACATGCTTCAGCACTATCATATATACAGCAAGCTGAGCAATAAAATTTTGCAACTTGTGGATTTGGAATAGGAGTGTGATTGTCGGTCCTCCGGGAAAAATTTTAAGTTCTAACTATTGATGAGTGCTATTAAGAGCATTATGATATTCGTTCCCGTTTGACTGGAAATATATGACACACATATGATTCAATCACTCTTTTTGGAGAGTGAGTCGGGCTGTGGGCGCAGCACAAGCGCGTCACAAGTAACCTACTCCCAGATAGTCCAACAGAATTTAACAGAAGCAACTCAATTCCATGGTCCAACCGGCCAAACAGTGAGTATCGTAGAAAATCACGATATGGGAAAGATTTCTGTTAAAGGCATTTATCCAAGACAGTAAGATTCAAAGGCCTCTTCTTACTAAACAAAAACTAAAAAAAATTGTCTTAATTATCAGGTCCCCATTACCTCATTGGGCGCCGACTAATCCCGGTTCGAACCAATAAGGACCGAAAGCGCAATAAAGCTCCCCCCATGAAGTTTTCAAGCAGCAGCATTCCGGGAGCTCAAACTCGAGACCTCTACTTAAGCTCAAAGAAAGAATTCATTACCATTTGATCCACTTGCTTGGATATCCAAACAAAAAACTACTCCCTCCGTTTCACAATAGTTGACCTCTTGGACATAAAAATTTGTTTCAAAATAGTTGATGTTTTGCACATTTTTACTACACTTTTCCTAAATTACCCTTTTATCTCAATTCATGACTAAGGAGCAATTAATGCCTTAAAAGTTAATGAGAGAATAATTTGAAGAGACTTCATGTGTGCAGAGAGGACAAAAATGGAAAATTAGAAGATACTTAATGCACTCCTTGGTTATTGTAATCAAACCTTCAACATCAACTATTGTGAAACGGAGGTAGTATGTAATAGTCAACAAAATTGTTTAGTTTCACTTATTTTCTAAGTCCAAAAGTATGCTCTTACTACAATCTGAATAGTATGCCACATCAAAGAGAGTGAACATTCACAAATTTCCAAGGTCCATGGTCGAGCAGAATGCAATTAAAGCAACTCAATTCCATGGTCCAACAGAATTAACCTCGGCCTAGAATCAGAGGTCTTAACCTTTCCTCAGAGATCTTGAGCCTCAGATATGTTTAGTTCAGTACAGCTTTGTGTGCAACTCGAAGCTTTGCTAACACTAACATTCAGATGGTAAATAGATATCTTCTCACACTCCTCGAATCGTTGTTCCAGGCGCCATTGATTATTAGACAAAATCCTTTCATGCATTCAACATTATGACCCTACCACTATATGAATACAGGGATTCAAATGGCTCAATCTCACATTACTGACAAATATTTAGCTTGCCATCTTCTGTCTCATTAGTTCTCGATGTTCCATAATTTCTTTTAAAAGCTTATTTTTCTGTGGGAGTGTGACAACTTATTTGGTCTCAGAAGAAGGTAAAGTCTTAACTCTTAAGAGTATATTGTGCTTTCTTTTGTTCTTCTTTATAATATTTCTAATTGAGAAAGTTGAGTATCTCAGGTAGAACAAGAACTTCTAACGAGTAAACATAAGCATCTCGCAACAGTAAGAGCCTTTGAACTGTGCAGAAAAGGCAACAAGAATAATGCTCCTAAACATGGAACTTATAGTAGTAAGACCTTTGATTCAAAACTGCAGCATATATTAATCCATAGAGATAATATTCACTAACCTCCTTTGATAAAGGGGGTTTTGTGATTGCATAGTAATCAAAGAATATTTGCAGTGTTGAGGGATCCTCCAAAACTGGTTTCCAAGAAGATGGGATCTGTAACAACACCACGAAGGCATTTAGATCAACGAGCTCGGCTCTAACTTCAAAAACCTTGCTGATGCAAAGACACATAACATCCCAAAGCCTTTCATACTTAGGACATGTGCCTAAAAGTACCAATTAATACCTGAACAGTACCAAACTCTTCTGAACTTTCATCTATTGACGTCCCAACAAAATCAAATGATAAACATTTCAGGGCAAGAGAGAGTGCCAACTCAGGCAATCGACTGCCAACTGCAAGAAAATTGGCATCTATCATTTCACTTAGATAAATTTGAATGTGTCAAGGTATACTATCAATCCAAATATTGCAATGAAGAGTGGAAGAAAAAATAGCTGGTCTCATTTTCCTTTTTTGCCCATTCCAAAGAGACGGTCCACTTTCCATAAAAGGCTAAAATTTTGATGTAAATTCGTAAAGGTACAAACAAGTAAAGCTAAATCCTTAAAATCTAAGAAAGGTACAAACAGACTATCTCATCGGGATGGAGGAAGTTTGTGTGTGTGCCTATATATATGTGTGTGTATATATATGTCCTTGTATGAAGTATATATATATATATATATGTAAACATATATATGTGCAAATATATATACAGGGAGTGGCTCATATGCGAACCTAAATATTGTGAGAGCCTGTGAAAACCACAAATATCCACCAAACTGATACTAAGATCCAAAATTGATACTAAGATCCGCCAAGTTGATACTAAGATCCACCAAATCAACAAAGATATATATATATGTGTGTGTGTGTGTGTACAATTACCATCACTTTTCAGCTGACCCAGAGAAGTCAGGGATATTTGGAAGATCTGGAACAGCGACTGATCCCTAAAGGAGCACGCAACTCTTCGATGATGTGTTGAAGGCATCCCTGGATTTGCCTGAATTCAAAATTAATACAAATTGATGAAAATTAGAAACACCTTTGTTTTGATAGATTTGTTTTTTAAAAAATTATAACTTCCCCACTGGAACGGCACATGAGTAGGAATAGCATGTACTATCCCTCTTATTTCCCATCGCATTAAAAATATCTATATATAAATCCGCTCGTTCGTGTCGTTCACCGCCTCAACATGTCCTGCAATGCTAACTTTTTCGGGTCAGGCACTTCCCTTGGTTATTGGTTGTGTTTTTAGGTTTTTACAGCCCGCAAACTAGAGTCACAGGTGAAAGATTTTTTTGCCATAATTGGCTACCGTGGGCGTCGGCACCTTTAAAGCCTAACTCCACGGTTGGCTTTCAGATTCAATGAGTTTCAGGCTGATTTACGGTGGTGCTCTTCGAAATATTGAGGAACTATCCTCGAGATGTTGAGATTTTTAGTTTGTTGGTACTTGTTTTTCATGACTATGTTCCTTGTTTATTATATTCACCTTCCTGCATGAATATCATTTTTTTTGTTAGAGATTTTACTTAGGTTCCGTTTAGTTGGGCTATTTTTGGATCCTTGGTTCCAAAAACTACTAGTTTTTTCGTTCACTTGGTTGGTTTCAAAAACCATGGTTTTCTCTCTCATACCTACTA
>JAOWAN010000001.1:15165385-15182870 GCA_028566635.1 Lobelia cardinalis
CTTTTACATGTGTACATGATAATTTTCACTTCAATTTGGTCCTAACAAATGGATGGGAACTAATGGAGTTGACGTCAGGGGGGTGAAGCCTAACAAAAAAAAACATATGGGGCTCATCCCTCGAGCCCGTGAACCACAGGGGGGTTCCTCCCCGTTAACCCAATTAATTAATACCACCTCCATGTTTCCGTCACTACCACTATCATCACCTTGCCACCGCTATCACCATTTCTATCGTCTCTGATGCCACCGTCACCTTTATTGTCGTCATTGTCACTGTCGCCATGGATTTAATTATTAGGTTTATATAATTTTTTTCTTACATAAGGTCAAATCTTTTTACTATCACATTCTTAAAAAAGATAAAAACTTGATGAAGAATACCTTATAAACTCATGGATACACAAACCGCCTCCCCCACCCCAAACTACGTAACTCGCCTAATATAAAATTATAAACTCGTTGTACCCAGAAAAAATAAAAATAAATAAATAAAATTATTTTACATATTGCAAAGCACAAGGGGTTATTTGAAATTTACATTTTATCTACTCCCTCCGTTTCGTTTTTATTGTCCACTATACTATTTAGGGAAGTTTCAAAAAAATTGTCATCTTCCCTATTTGAGAATAGGACAATTGATTTACATCCACAAATTCCATTTGGACCCACTTTTCAATTCATCATGTCCACAAAATTTACTTTCTTAAACATTGTGCAAAAATAAAGTGGACAGTAAAAACGAAACGGAGGGAGTATTATTCCACGAATTAATCCCCAAAAAAAAAAAAATTAAAACTCTATATTGGGACGAGGTCTTACTTTGATGGAAACAAGTGGCCACAATTTTTGTATCTTATCCTCCCTCTCTCTACAAATCATGTTTCAAAAGATAGCGCGAAAATCCGACTCAGACCATACAACACAACACCCACAACCAATCACACCCTGCCACCTCAGCCACCCTTATTCACTCACCTTATCCCCTCTCCCCCTCCACCACTAGTATCATATTTCTTCTCCCCCAAAATCCAAATAATCGTCCCTCCTCCACACTCCAAAAACTAACAGATTCTTCATCAGTTTCTCTGATCTCAAAGAAGAAAAGAAAAGAAAAAATGGCTCTAACGATCCCCACTAACCTTTACAAACCCAATTCGGCACCCAAATTTAGCCCTCTAAATTGTGCTAAGCCAAGGTTAGTTGTGTGCTGCAGTAGTGGCAGTGACCAGTCGACGGCGGCGGCGGTTTCGCAGCCGCTGAAGGCGTTTTCGGCCGCCTTGGCGCTGTCTTCGGTCTTGCTTTCGGCTCCGGTGCTGCCGGCGTCCGCGGACATTTCTGGGCTCACCCCTTGTAAGGAATCCAAGCAGTTTGCTAAGCGCGAAAAGCAGAGCATCAAGAAGCTCGAGTCTTCTCTCAAGCTTTATGCACCCGATAGTGCACCTGCTCTGGCTATTAACGCCACCATTGAGAAGACCAAGCGCAGGTTCGATCGGTTTGGTTGATTATCTTTCCATATTATCATGTTGAATTAAACCTAAAACCCGCGATTTTTTATGTTAAAATCTGAGTTTTATTTCAAAAAAATCAATTGACAACGCTAGGATTGATCCCAAGATCTTTATCAAGTAGTTAGTTGCAAGGCTAATTCATACACAATATGGATTTAATGGTTAAATATCCATTTAGTATGCGTTATTAGTCATTTCAACGTGGTTAAAGTTAGGAACAGTATCAAAATTGCTACATTTTGAACTAGTACTTCTTTTTTTTCCTATAAACATGGTTTGTTAGTGGTTCCATATTTATCCCCTAAATGACTCGAACTCGTGATCTGGTAAAGGGGTCGAACTCGGACCTATTGGAAGTAGGGAGGCATCTGACCACAAGATTGCACCTCGTTATTACATTTTTTGAACTAGTAAATACCCATTTAGTATTCAAAAATGATCATTCCACTATTGTTAAAAGGAACCGAGTCACGATTTTGCTTGTTAATTAATCAAACACTTGGGTTATTTGCATTTTGTCACTAATATCTTGACAAAGATTGTTACATAGACTGCGTTATTAGCTTGGTTAAGATCAATTGTTAACCATTTTAAGCGATTCTTCTAGTGTAGTCTACGTAATCGTGTTGAATTCTATTCGACCAAGAAAAGTCCGCATTATAATCAACTAGCATGTTTTGATGAATTATATGTACATTGTACCTTGAGTTTGTAAATGACGGGTGTTGGATATGGGATGTAGGTTTGATAACTATGCAAAGGTGGGGCTATTGTGTGGATCCGATGGATTGCCTCACTTGATTGTTAGTGGTGACCAAAGACACTGGGGAGAGTTCATTACACCCGGTATTCTGTTCCTCTACATTGCTGGATGGATCGGGTGGGTTGGGAGGAGCTATTTGATCGCTATTAGGGACGAGAAGAAGCCCACACAGAAGGAGATCATCATTGATGTCCCCTTGGCCTCAAAGCTCCTCTTCAGAGGCTTTAGCTGGCCCATCGCTGCTTACAGAGAGTTGTTGAATGGGGAGCTCATTGATCCTTCTGTCTAAGTTACTACCCGAGGTATTTTTGAACACTCTCTCTCGCTCCCTCTCGTTTCAGAATTATTTTTATTGCCTGTGGTTTGGTTGATTCCAAGGACCTTTCCTGCCTGATTTTAGTTTTTGATTCTTCAATGAGTTATATTGATGGCATTAACTTGACACAAGCCTGCTTCAGCTTTCACTTTAAGGATGCATTTTGGGGACAAACTGCATTGGAAAACAAGTCGAGAATTGGTGAAAAATTACAAAATTGTTAAATACCATCTAAATCCTGTGGGGAATCTGGGCTTTTGAGTGATTCACTACAAAAAAAAAAAAATAGAACATGTGTTACTATTTGCTCAGGCAATACTGTAGAAAACAGCAGAATCAAGCCTGAAACTCTACCAGGACCACTAAAAGTCGAGTCATCATCAAACTCATTGTTTAATAACAGTAACACCCCACATTCCCACATCGGAGGAGATAGGAAAATTCCGTATTATATATAAACGTCTACTATCCATCTAGCAACAACTTCATAAACTTCTGTGAACCGCTTGTGATGGACGGCTGTTTGAAGTATGTTCTCACTAGTTTTGCTTACTCATGTTCAAGTTCAACATTGATCATGTTGTAACTCTTTCCTCTCTCTTTACACCATCTTCTATTTATCTCACTATTACCCGAATTTCCTTAGGTACAAAGACGCGATGCAGTTCAATCTAAAGACCTGACAAAAATAGGGCTCGAATCTGGAATCTCAAAAGGAAAAAAAATATGGGAGCTAGATTAGAGAAGGAAATCCTGGAAAAACTGTCTCTTGTTTATATCTCTGTAAAATGTTTTTCTTGCCTATATGTAATGTACTCATTATTCTCACTTACAATGGATTGATTTTTGGGTGCTTGTGTGATGCTGTAGTGTGGATTGTATGGCACTCTATTTTCAATTCAATGGTCTTGATTTTTTCTTCCTTCTCAAAGTAATATTCAAACTTATGAAATCCAATAGTCATACTTATTTGTTATACGCTCTGTAAATTACGTTCGCTCATTAGGGCTGCGAATTCAATGTTTCATCGTAGGTCTTGACTCTTGAACGGACTGCATTCCGTTATTTCTCAATGATGTACTCAATTCTGATATGAATCAATTCTGATATAGAGGATGTGACCACATCTGATCAATGATATGGCGTTTCTCTGGAGAATAATAGGTGTGTGTGTGTGTATGATGCAGTTGACCACCCATTTTACCTATGTATTGGTTTCGATAAGAATTCAATTTAAAAAATTCATTCGTTAACTTGTTCGCTTAACCAGCCGAGTTTGAATTAACTTGTTGAATATTTTGAAAACTCAATAATAACTCGGTAAAAGGGTCATTATTTTTCATTTATCATAACTCGATAATACACTATTTGACTCGTTATTATTTGAGTTTAATTTAATAATTATACAATAAGTCGATGATAACTCGAAAGTGCTAGATAATTACTCAAAATAATGCAATATTAGTATATTTGATTATTACTCTAACTCGATACTATCTACGTGCATCGAGTTTGATAATAGATATAATATTCGTAAACAATTTCAATTTAAAAATACAAAATTCGACTCGATTACAGCCCTATCTATTTATATAATAATTATTATCATTATTATTATTCTTACTATTATTATTGGCAAATTATATTTTAAATTGCCATATTTTACAAATGAGAACATATTCGATGTAACACGATAGATTGGGCTCCTAGCCTCCTAGTAATCATGCATATAACAATTGTTGATTTTAATTTTAGGGTGAGTTAATCTTAAATAATTAATTCATGAGTTACGCATGCTATACAATTATAATTCCTTCGTATAATGTTGATATTTTTAATAATATTGTATTATTACATTGAAATAAAGAAGAAGAAAATGTACTAATCCTATTGAAGAATAAAATTAATAATGCAATGAATTACCACCTTTTTATCAAAGATAAAAGACTTTGAATCTTCTATTTCAAAGAGTATCTTTTTTTTTTTGGTTTAATTTTTTTAAAATTTTATTGTAATTCTTTAAAAGATAATTTTAAATTTTAAATTCTACCTAATCGGTAGAATTATACGTGTTAATTTTAAAAATTATGAGATAAGAAATGAGACGCTATTTGAAACAGAAAATCTGAATTCGCAATAAAATGTTGGTCGACCAGAACGAGGGGCTTTATGAAATATTTCAAAACTTAAAGGGGTGACCGATTATGATTTATTTGATTAATATGCACAGCTCAGCCACCTACGTGGCGTATATGTGTATCATTATACTCTTAAAATATTCTTAATTTGACCTAAAATTGTTGGTGACACTTGGAATTAGGAGCCACCATTTGTTAATGAATAATTAATACTAATGTTTTTCCATGGTTATAATAATTACTTGTTGATAAACATGAAGTAAGTAATAAGAGATATTTATGAGTTGCCATGTGTAACAACACTATTTCCGTGGTTTTCTTGTAGCCATCTCTTTTGCTATCCCCCTCCTGTGGTTTATCATGAAAATATCTCTGTCATATTAGTTTAATTTAGTTTTATTTAGGAACAGTAGGAATCGATTTTTGAATTTAAAAATAAAATACGTTTAAGATGAAATACAATGTGAGCATAATTTATTAAATAACAATGATATTATCGTCATTATTACATGTATGAACACAATTTTTATTGATCGGATAATTTTGAACTCCTCAATTAATTGGGGAACCAAGGGGTGGCTCAGTGGTAGAGTTGGGCTTTACAGGTCTCAGGTTCGATCCCTTCTCATGCCTCCTTAGGGCCACAAAAAAAAGTAGAACTCCTCAATTAATTCAATTTCATTTTTAATAATTATTATGATTTATAATATTATTTATAAAATAATATAATATTGTTAGTATAAAATTAAGGGTAAATCAGAGAAATGGTTCTTGTACTAAAAAAAATATTAGGAAAAAAAATTCTTAAATTTAACACTACTCAATTTTGGTCGTTATACAGAAAAATTTAAGCGCAATCATTCCTAAACTCTAATTTCGATGAAATTAAATTTGAAATACATATAAGAATGGATGAAACTTGCTAATGACGGGAATAAAAACGTCAAATTCACTCACTTCCTCCGTCAGATCAACTTATTTTCTCCTTTCTCTTACAGAAGAATACGAAAAAGACGGATAAAATAAATAAATTTGATATTTTTATCCCGCCCATTCTTATTTATATTATGAGTTTAATTGGATCAAAATTAAAATTGAGGATAGATTGTGCCTAATCTTTTTTAATACAAAAATTAAAATTAAATAATATTAAATTTAAATACTTTTTTTCAAATACTTTTTAAGTACAAAAAATATTTCTACAATTTGCCCCAACATAAATACCAAGTAAAAAGGTTTTCTTGGAAACCTCTACTTCTATATCCAATCATATTGATCTATCCATTTTTCCTAATGAACCAAATATCCCCCTCCCCCCACTCGCTTTATATATATAGGTTAAATAATTAAATTGTAATGAGTAAAAATTATATGCCATCTAATCTTAAATAAATTTCGTGTTGAGTTGACACTTAAAAAGGATCATTGGATTTAATTAAAAATAAATATTTTATTTATTAGAAGCACTTTTAATTCTTTTGTAGGTTCATACAAATTAACTTGTGGTGACAAATGCTTCTTATTTGTATATTCATACAAAATTATGGTCACAAATCAAATCCATTTTACCATTACAAGTTTTTTTTTTCCTAATCCTAAATGAAAGTTTTCAATTATTATTTGTATAATAAAGAGGAGTATGATTACATGGACTCAATTATTAGACACCTGCCACATCATGATCCAAATTTGTTTCTTTTAGTATTTTAATTTATATAATTACTCTATACATGGAATACTACTATAAATTCCATCTTGGTATGTGTAATTTTCACCCTACACTCCAAATTTAAGCTGCCCTTTTCCTCCCATCTATATTTAAGATGGCTACATACCAACTTGATATACCACAAAATCCAACAAAACAGAAGATAACCAAATGGTACCCTCACCAAGAAAATAAGATGGTAGCTTTGTGGGCTTTCCTTCTGTCCATTTTCATCTATGTTTCATTCTTTTATGTCTTTAAAATCTCTACTTCCACTGATCTCTTTAGCACCACAAAATTTTGGTTCTTCATTTCCAACACTCTCATTCTCATAATTTCCATTGATTTTGGCAATTTCTCATCTTCTAAAAAACAAGATCATCATCTATATGCAATCGGCGAGTTTTGCAATAACAAAATTTTCTCTTTTGATGAATTCCGACATGCTGGAACGGTTCAAGGAACATACCATAGTTCAAATATTCAAAAATGTATGGTTCAAGAAGAATCTAGCGTACGCACCCTTATAGTTCCTTCAAGCAAGGATACTTATTTCACTTCCTCCACATTTGTTACAACAAATGATTTGAAAATCGTCAAAAATGATAAATGGGGATCATCAAAACCCATCGATGATTTTCATGAAAAGCCATTATTACTACTAGAATATGGTTCAAAAGTTGGTACACATGAAGCTTTTGATGCAAAAAATGACAAGAAGATTGCTGATCTTCGACCGGATCAGCCCGAGCAAAATAAGGATAATATTGAAGAAAATGAGTTTTCAACCATGTCAACCGAAGAATTGAATAGAAGAGTTGAGGAGTTTATTCAAAGATCTTATAGGCAAATTCGAGTTCAAGGAGCTTCAAGAAAATATTGTTAAGTATGTAAAATTTCATCTTCAATGTGCGAAATGCACAACGAGAATTTTTTTTTCATGTTTTTTGAGTGAGTTAGGAAGAAAATTTTCGTCATGTAATGATTAATGTGAATGGTAAGAAAAATATAGAGAGAAAGCTGTGAGAGTAATCGAAGTTTCTAATGAGAGTCTTAATCTTGAATATATTTTTTTTCACTTCTCCGTTGAATTATTTCTGCTTATTTGAATTTTTCGACTTTTAAAAAATAGAAATTAAAATTACAACTAGTGAAAAAGTTTTGACAAGTCGAATAGTTCAAATAACAACTCAAAATATCCCTACAAGCAATTTTCAGTTGTTTTTATTGATAAAATACAACCATGTGCATGGCACATGATAATCTAAGATCATAGAAATTTAAAATTGAAATCAAAAATCAAAATTTTTTAATGAAAATGTAATGGGGGTATGTTGGTCAATGAATCAAAATTGAAAAGCACTATAAAATAAAATTCAATTATTTTTGGGATAGAACGATGGTGGTGGTACAAGTGCTGGCTTCCCTTCCATCCGTACAGGCATCTCCGGTTTCCCCTCATCATCTCGCACCTTCTTCTTCTTCTTCTTCTTCCTTCTCTGCTTCTGACAATAATGGCAAGACGGCCATTCTTTCACGGCGCAGAACAGTAATCTTTAATGCCGCAGTGGTGGTAGCCTCATATCTCAATTTTTCCCCCAATTCGAAATTCCGCCAGTTAAATTCTGCTCTTGCCCAACAAGAGGATGAACTTCAACAGCAAGAAGATCGCGTTGTTCATCTCTTTGAGGTACTTTCTTTTGCTTTGCATTTTCTTACTGTTTAACGATAGCTTTTATTGGAAAGTTTTGAGGGTTTTGAGGGGGGGGGTGTTTTTCATGTGGGATTCTTGACTTATAAGGTGGGTCTCATGAAAGAATTTCAAATGGTTCGAAAATTTTGGTGGGTATCTTTCTTGGAGGGAACTCATTGTCTACATTGGTTTTATGTGTTCAGTTGTTTGTTTGTTTTTGCTGTTCATCATTGTTCATTCTTGTGACTACTGAACAATTGTGCTCGGCTAACCATTATAACTCATTTCCTATATGTACTCAGAATGCAGTATTTGATGTTAATATGTTTCTCGCAAAAGATTTGTTGCAAATTTGGAAGATGGCATCCGGGGACACCCTATGAGCTCACTAACTGAGACTACCCTCACAGAAACCAGTGCATGTATTCAATGAACTGACTTATTCAGCTAAATTTTACTTTTTGTGATGGGAGAATCATCTTGCTTGAATTCCTCTTACATGCCCAAATTTCGTGAAATCACTTGCATCTTGTTTAGCCTTTGCCCTCGGACTCCTCCTTATGGGGTTATTCATGCTCAAAATTTTACTTTTTTTCAAATTGGATTTAGTTGTTTCTTACACTAACAGATATTCCTGGCATGCTTGTAGGAAACATCACCATCTGTGGTTTACATTAAGGACCTTGAAATAGTGAAAAGCCCGAAGAGCTCTGATGAGATTGTGATGGTAGATGATGAGAATGCAAAAGTTGAAGGGACAGGTTCGGGCTTCATTTGGGATAAGTTTGGTCACATTGTAGGATATCATTCTTTGGATTTATATTTTCGTGGAATATTCAAATAGTACATTGTAGGTTAAAACTTTGTTCAATTGCTGTTGAGCATTTTCAACTGAAATCAGGCATTATAGCTTAAAACTTTGCGCAAACGCTTTTGAGCATGTTCACTTCAACTCAGGCATTATCATTTTAAACATGTCCTGTATGTTTGCTTCTAAAAAGATAATACATCTCCTTTTGCAGTAAGTGAATTTTGTATCAAGCCATTCAGTATGAAAGCAGCAAGTTCATTAATAATAAGACACAGTTCATCCTTCAGGAGTGTAAATGCAAATTTACTTATTGGGTTGACTGTTTAATTCATGATGCACTAAGGATTTCACTTGTGGATCTTATTGAAATTACATAGAACCTTATATCCGACGCCTGAAACCCAACGTATCCGGCAACCAGCGATATTTATATATATTTAACCTAGCAGATTGTATGCTGAAGATTCACCGATGCAAAATTGTTAACCTGACAAATCATATATTAAAGTTTCATTGATGCAAAATCGTTTCTGAATTGGATCCTCTGATGTTAGCTTGTTTGGCACGCTTTGAGAAATTTTGGTTTCTTTAGCTTAGCCTTTATTTTGCTAAGCTGTAGAGGTTGTGTTAATAGTATCCTCAATGTAAGCGTATAACTGCAGAGTTTTTCGACCGGATTCGTCCTTTTTTATAATGCCAAGTTAGTGAAGATCTCCTTCATGGTATCTTCCATACGAAAATAGAGAAATTCAGCTTTTGCATCCTATGGCAGTCTAAATCTTTATGAATATTGTTGGCATGGACTAAATCGACCCGCCAAAAATCGGCAGGTGCTTTCTTCATCCCCTCCTCCTTCATCTCCAGTTCATTCCTAGATATGAAATAAAGCCAAACATGCTTTTACCTACTATAGGTATCATCTGTGGCTGAATAGATTGTCATAGTAACAGTTCAAATTCACCTGATTCCCACAAGCAAAAGTCTTCGCAGCCACATGAACTATTAGCAACAATCACCATCATTGTGTGTGTTCCTTCTGTTGCCATTTAGTTCCTATTTGATGGCACTTCACTCGCAAGTACTCAGCCATGCCCCGAGGCTAAAAGCCCAAGCTCAAAAGCCTCAATAATTTTCAACTCTCTCTATTTAGTTTATTATAGTAGGGATGACATTGATCTTTATAAGAAAAAAGAGGAAATTCTAACTCAATTTGCCCTTGGAATAATAGGTATTATATTGCAAGAATGGGAGTTCCCATTGTTAATCTTGTGGGGAAGGATAATTCAAGGTGATTGTCTTCCTCGGTGAATATTGGTGAGACTATTGGCGGAGGGGAATGTCATCTAGGTTATATTTATGAAGCTTGTTTCTTGGTCAGTCTTGGTATGGGCCGTATGGGTATGTGAGGCAAGAGGAGAGGTGAATGAGATTCTCTTAAAGGTGTTCCCTAATGTTTTCATCCAAGAAGCTAGGAAGGAGGGTGCTGGTAGTATGCCTATGGGGAGTATTTGGGGAATTCATTTTTAAGGATGGTTTTCGTACTTCTAGCTGACTCCAATTGATTGGTACAAAAGTTAAGTTGAGTTGGGTGTTCGTACATCTGGTAAGATGCTTGCAGGTATGAGTATCATTTGGAATTTCCATCTTACCCTGGAGGAAGTGGATTGGGGCGCGTTCTCCCTTTTTATTTCGTTAGAGGTGCGAGGAGCTGATGTGGTGGTTCACTTTACTTGAATGCTCTACGAGATAGGATGACTTAAATAAGCTAGCAGGTTTCTGTGGTTCGAGATGGTGCTTTGGTGATAACTTTAATGTGATCAGATGTTTGTATGAGAATCTGGGTTTTTTTTTACTTATGGGAAGGATGGAGGGTTCTTAAGATTTTAGTATGGTATGTGATCTCGGAGCATCTAAGCACTCAATATACATGCATCGAGTCAAGGCAGCATGAAGTTGCTTCTAGTATGGGTGTTTTTCTTTTTGGCACGCAGCGGGAAGAATACATCCCTTTGCTTATGTAGCCGGTTCTTAAGATCCATATTTTGGTCATATGCCAATCTCTCTCGAGTTTAGCCATGTCTAGTGGGGCTCTCCCCTTTTCTATTTCGGGAATATGTGGTTGTCTCTCACTAACTTGTGGAGTTAGTAGCAAGGTGGTTGGAACTGTATTATGTTCAGGAGTGGTGGCAGTGGAAGTTCAGGGGTTCGAATAATCTTAAGGTCTGCAATAAGGAGGATTTTTTTCTTCTTCTTGATTATATTTAAATTATGAAGAGATATTCGGACGAATATTATGTAGATATAGACAGATAGAATGTTTTAGACCTATTTTTGATGATTTAGTTAGAGGAGAGAAACTCCCTTGCAAATGATTTGAGCAATTATTTTTTGAGGGAGAATATAAGTTGTGCTAAGTCCATACTCAAGCAGTCAAGGAGGGTGATTCTAGGTCTGATGGTGTTCCATAGAGTGACTTTTGGTAAGAACCATAGGAGGATAATAGTTCTAAAGGTGTTTCACAGAGTTACTGTTGGTAAGAACCAGTGAGGGACTGACCTGATGTACACTTTAGTAGAGAGGAATGAATGGTGGCGAGGCTATTCCTTGAGGAGGAGGTTATTTTGGCCTTTGAAAAGAGGACTAGAGATAGAACTCAAGGCTTTGATGGGCTTATTATACCTCTTCCCAGTTACAATATTTCCCTCCGTAAAGTGTAAAAGATGGTCCAAGTCAATCAAACAACCAACCGCTTCACTGGTTACTATCCCATCAATTTCCTGTGAATTCACTTGCGGTGCATATACCTGGTCACATGAATCCTTAATTTGTGAAAGTACGATGGATGAAATGGCTTTACGCCTAAAGTTAATGCTGTCAAGTAATTTCTGAAACTTACGAAATATACAAAGTTGAGTTTTCAATGAGGACACCAGAAAACATCTCAAATATTTTAACAGAAGGGGGAGAGAGGTACTTATCAGAATTCCAAACATTTCTTCTTGACATTATTTTTACTATCTTTTTGAGTAAACTTTTTTCTATCTGTAATGTACTAATATCTGAAACGATAATGATGTTTGCAACTGTTTCCACATATATTTTTTTTTTTTTTGGCACTATTTTTATCCAGGCAATGCTACCTTTTTGAGTAAACCTTTTTCTGTCTGTAATGTACTAATATCTGAAACATAATGATGTTTGGAACTGCCCAAATAGATGCTTTATCTTAAAGCGCACTACTTATTTGACTTTAGTAGGCAAGGTCATTTTGATATTATTTCATGGCCACTAAATCATAAACCTTTCCTTTTAGCATTGAGAAATCTATTGGATGTATAACACAGATTATTTTTGCATCCCAGGTCACCAATTATCATGTTGTTGCAAAACTGGCTACGAATCAAAGTGGACTTCAGCGTTGTAAGGTTCTGATCATACTTTTTGAGTTCAAGTTTTTCTTGTTTATCGTCTGATCAACAAGCTGAAAGGTTTTGATCATTTCTCCATTAACAAGCAATCTTTTTTTCTCCTCTAAAAGTTGTAATATCTGCTGCTGGTTTCCATCACAGGTGTACCTAATTGATGCAAAAGGAAACAGCATTTCCAGGGAAGGCAAGATTATTGGTTTTGATCCAGCTTATGATTTGGCTGTTCTGAAGGTGCATGCTTGAAAATCCAATAAAATACTCAAAATACCAGCTTAAACCCATTATAAATGAATGGCAGGGACTGGTCATGTATGTGCCTTCATAAGCATGAATAATTAGTACGGATCTATCTTGGCAGGTAGACGTCGAAGGGGTTGAACTAAAACCAGTAACTCTTGGCACTGCTCGTAGTTTAATTGTCGGTCAGAGCTGCTTCGCCATCGGAAATCCTTATGGATACGAGAACACTTTAACCACCGGGGTATGACTAACATATAACATTTTCTGAGCAAACACATGTACACTCTTTAGCAGTTCTGGACTCTGCTATAGCATGTCTTTTTCATTTCTTGTCCCACCACCTGCTTGCTTCACCAAATCTTGTGTACAATGGTCGCCGATATTATTTTTCGTTAAAAACTGGTTTGACTGTCAGCTTTCATGTGTTTAATGGCAAAGCTTTAAATTTACTGCAATTTCATCCTATGTGAATGTATGCCCAACGTGGAAACAGCTCATGTAAACAAGGTCGTAGAATCATGGTATTATTATCAACTAGTTCATATATTGCAGGTGGTTAGTGGGTTAGGCAGGGAGATACCGTCACCAAACGGAGGAGCCATCCGAGGAGCTATTCAAACGGATGCTGCTATTAATGCAGGTAAATTTCATTTCTTTTTGAAGACTGCGCGGGGCATAATACTTGGCCTCAATCCATATGGTATTGATAAGGATGATCAGCTATACCCCAAAAATATGAAATTCTGCGAAAAAGTCTAAAAGCAACATGCAATAAGAAGAGCCTTCATGTTGTGGAAATAGTAATTGGAAAAAATAATTTGAAAGCATAATTCATCTATTATGGCCTCGACACCCAAACTCTTCCTTAGATGGGGGTGGACAGCCCTAATAAAGTTAGAGCTGTATATTTATAAATTACTTCAAGCCTTTGTTGCCAAAACTATTCTGAATAGACAGGGTCGTTTATTTTTAAAGCGCAACATAAAGTGAGAGCGGATTCCGTATCATCATGGAGTACATTTAGTTTTAGAAAGAAAAATACTCCCTCTGTCTTTTTTTTTTTTTTTTGGCCAACTTTCTGTATGTGGTTGCCTTAATTATTTTGGCCACCTCATATTTCTAGGAGAATTAAATGTCCTTTTTCCTCTTTTACCCATATATTTCTTTGGAGTATTATTTCAAAAGGATGGTGTTATTTGCACACTCCATTTTTGATAAGTCTACACATATTTTTTATTTTTCAAAAATATATTAAATATAATTACTATAATACCCTTATAAATAAAAAATTTATTTTTACTCCTTTTAACATTAAAAAAATTATCATATACACAATCTTAAAATTTATCGAAAAATATCTTGAAATTCATTCTTGAATGCGTGAGATCCTTTGAATCGCATTCGTTGTCCAGGAGTGTGCATTTAAGGCGCTCAAGGACAATAGATCTGTGATACTAGGAAGATTTGGTGGGTGGCTGAGGAGCTGAGTCTTAGGGTTCCGGCGATTGCTCAGGTTAGATTTGTCGAATCACTGTTACAGAAATGCCCGGCGATAGTTACACTCACTATAACAGTGGAGAGGTTTGGGTTTTTGAGAGCCCCCCTTAAAAGCAAATCAATGTTTTATTCAAACTGATGACCTGATAGGAAATTAATTAAAAACGAAGTAATTTGGACTTGAAAATGAGAAATGCAAGTTGGAGCGAAATTCCTAATTTAGGCAACAAAATCATAAATTGTCAATGATGCTAAATGACCTGATCTGGAGTTGAGGTTTATATTGATTAAAGAATTGATGTTTTTGAAGAGAACTAAAGATGAATCGCATTTAGAGAACCATGAATCACACTCCTCGATCACGAAGGAGATCCAAAGCTCTTTGAGGCGTTCAAGGATGATTTTCAATAATTTTATCGCTAAATTTTAGTAATGTGTATTTAATAATTTTAAAGTTAAAAAGAGTGCAAAATATAATTTTTATAAATAAGGGTATTATAGTACTTGTACTTAATATATTTTTTAGAAAATAAAAAAGAGTGAACTTATTAAAAATGGAGTATGTAAATAACAACATCCTTTTATAAAGGGCAATTATGGAAAAGTAAATAGTATACATCAAATTTCAATGCATTTATTGATAATTCTTAAACTACTTGTTTTTGTCCCCCGGCCCAAATAAAAGAGACGGAGGGAGTATATATATTTCTCAGCATATTTTTCCTTTTTCCAGCACTGCCTGTATTATAATTGAAAGGACTTTGTTAAAATTGTCATTTTTAGACTGTAGCTTTATGATGCAGGAAACTCAGGCGGCCCCTTGCTTGATTCTTATGGTCATGTTATTGGTGTTAATACAGCGACATTTACTCGCAAAGGTAAATACTTGTTTTGTCATTTCTATTCGATGATTATATAATATAGCATAATAATAAGGAAATCCTATGTGAATCATTTTTTTCTTTAGATGACATTGACTTGGTGCCTTTCTATCAATTCAAAGTATAAGCTTGATGTGCTAAAGATTGTTTTTCGTAGTCTTTTCTTCTTAATATAAAAAATTGTATTTATCCATTGTATAAAATTAGTTCAAATTTCTTAATTTCTTCCAAACTTGACTCTAGAGAGTTTTCCATTCATCTTATGTTTACTTCTTACAATTGTTTTGGCAGCTCGTGATAGACCCGGACAATTTTATACCTTGTATTTACTAACTATAGTTAGATATGCAGTAAAACTGTGATATGTAGACGTGGTCACATAATTTCGAGTGTCTACATAGCACATGGTGTTGGAGAAGGGGATAGTTAAAAATCCAAGACATTAGAAGACAATAATCTTTATAGATATGAATCTGGCTACCATGTACAGACCACACTTTTAAGTATCCGCTTTTACAAAACTTGTTGCATTGTAATTCTTACCCCATTTAACCTTGGAAATTATTATTTCTTCCAACTTAAGGATAATAAAAGCATATTGAAGCTTTTTGCCGGTAAACGTGTTAAATTTGATATACATTTTTGGTCCCCTATCTAGTAGCTTAAGCTTGTAGATGAGTTGGTCACTTAACATGACTAGTAGCTGAAGATTGTAGATGAGTTAGTGACTTAAGATGATATAGAGCTCTAATCCAGCGAGGTATTGGGTTTAAGTCATCTCGCTGGCATTTGTTACCCGTAGTATCGTAGTGCACATGCTGGCACCTCGTTTCATTTGTGATACCTGATGAGGCCTCTTTGTTTATTCTCCACATGCGAGCTGGTCACACTAAGGGGGAGTGTTAAGCTTGATGTAAATTGTTGGGCCCTTACAGAATAATTATCTAATCTCAAATTATCTAAGCTCTAAGCTTGATGTAACTGTTGTTGCGAGTCTTGAGACCAGCAGTCCTGAGAATCATCAGCTTTCCTGAAAGCAACAAAAAAAAAATGCCCTTTGGAATGCC
The DNA here is from genome assembly GCA_028566635.1 of Lobelia cardinalis. NCBI lineage: Eukaryota > Viridiplantae > Streptophyta > Magnoliopsida > Asterales > Campanulaceae > Lobelia > Lobelia cardinalis. The sequence continues at coordinate 15,181,439 of JAOWAN010000001.1, forward strand.
CAAATGGTTTCAATCTATATTCTCGCTAGGGCTCCTCCGCTTGATGTTTTTGAAGAGTTTTAAATGAAAAATGGGGTCTACTTTTAGCGACAATGTTGTTCTTATGACTTTGGCATAAGTTAAAAGGTATGTTTTAACCTGTTCTTAGCATAATTATACTACAGGGACAGGAGTATCCTCGGGGGTGAATTTTGCTATACCTATCGACATTGTTGTCCGCACTGTACCTTCCCTAATCGTAAACGGAACTCCTTATAGCGACAGGTATTGACATTCCAGTATTCGGAAAATCTTTGAGCTAAGTTAGCCACCAGAGTGCAGAAGGCTTCCCAAAGAAACCAAAAAAGGACTGGACGAGGAAAAGAGAAGAAGACGGGGGAGTGCAAAGGATCTTATATCCCTTTTGTTTGGTTTTGCAGTAATATAGCAATGTGAAATTTATATCTTGTCAATTTGTATAATCCAAATATGTTAAGTTCAAGAACTTTGAATGATATACTTTTTGGAGTGAGTTTTTGAAGTGAATTACATTTTTTATTTATTTATTTTTTAAGGAGATAGTTAGTAATTGTCTATTTATGTCCAAAGTGACTCGAACTAGCGGAAATATCTTACCATTAGACATGCTTCGTTATTTTAACAGTGAGTTACATGAACCTGACCAAAATGACCAAAAGTAAACTAGCATATTGATTCTTGTTTGAAAGGGTGGTTTTCAACCTGATTTTATAATTTTTAGTATTTTTTTTTTATTGATTATACAATTTTTCTATACAACTCTTTCTTACCTTTTATTTCTATATATCTGTTATTTTTAAAGTGATGTGATTGTCATGCTAGTTGTCTTCTAGCCCAACTACTTAATTGGCTCTACTCAACTTAATCACCAACTTTAACATATTTGATTTAAATAAGCAACATGTCAAATTTATTTAAAGTTATTAAATATGCGGTTACAATAGTTACACCTACCTAACAAAGGTACCTCTATTCTGTTTACGGGCGGATTCAGAAATATTTTTATGTAAGGGCGAAACTTTTCCCCCCCAAAAAAAAAAAAAAAGTTTGGACAACTTCAGAGGTGGATCGAAGATGAAAATACGAAAAAAAAAATTCACATTTACTGTATAATGACTACGAAAAATTGGGAATAATTGTTTTGGAATTCAATGTTTGTGACCAATTAAAAAAAAAATTAAACTGAGTTTCATCGGAGAAGAACAGGCAAGACGAAGAAAACAAACGGGGGACGAAAAACCTCCATAATTTTCGACGATCACTACTACGAATTAAGACATTTTTGACACCGTAGGGGCGACCGACCCCACTCGCCCCATCTAACTCCGCCCATGATACTGTTTATACTCTCTTCATTTCCTTTCAATCGTCGTTTTAGACCTATTCATACATTAATAAACAATATATAAAATTC
>JAOWAN010000001.1:15198273-15208807 GCA_028566635.1 Lobelia cardinalis
CTACAAATGTTTTGTACTGTACATAAGCAAACTCTTTGTAATTTAGCAGTAATTCTTGGTGTAATGTTTTGTAAATGAAAGTCTTGGTGTAATGTTTTTCAAATGTACGGATGCAATTTTTTTGGGGTTTTGACGGTGTTATCTTTGTAGTTGTAATTTTTTACTGTTAGATTTTTTTTGGGTGTTTTGGTACAAAATGTAGTGGGTGTTGAAAAAAGAAAATGTGAAATTAGTAGAATTCTTTGGTGCCAGCCGTGTGCCAGCCGACATGGCAGAGAGTAGCAGTTCGCATGCAATAAGGATTTTTCGAAATTTGTGCCAAAAATCACTGTTCTTCATGTCTCATCAAGGAACAGTTCTTTTGGGGTTTTGACGGTGTTATCTTTGTAGTTGTAATTTTTTACCGTTAGATTTTTTTTGGGTGTTTTGGTACAAACTGTAATGGGTGTTGAAAAAAGAAAATGTGAAATTAGTAGACGTGTGGGCAGAGAGTAGCAGTTCGCATGCATTAAGGATTTTTCGAAATTTGTGCCAAAAATCACTGTTCTTCATGTCTCATCAAGGAACAGTTCTTTGAACAGTTAAAACACAACTTGAATTTATATTATAGATACTCAATCTGAGTTTGATTTGAAAATATGAAACAATCTATTATAAATATATAACTGATAAGAAATTATTTGACAATCTGTTAGTGACTGATTTTCATTTATATTTTTTGCTGACAATTAAGTAACCTAGCTTCACAGGTTCTTAGTTGAACACCCTCAAGTTGAACCCTTCAATCAATTGATCTCCATGTTATTAAATAGGAGAGACCTAATTGTACGGGGGATTAAATGTCAAGCCATTCTTCAGTATCTTGTGCTGATATACTAAAAAAAATGTTGACAAAGTTATGAATTTGTTTCAAGAAATTGAATTTTACCGAAAGATACTAAAATCTTTATCTATGAAAAATGATGCACTTCTAAGTTCTCAAGCATTGCATTTCTTAACTCTTGTACACTCTGAGATTGAATCCTGAATTCGCATGGATTGGTATTTGTGTGGCTTTGTCTCTTTTGATTGAGCAGAGATGGAATAACAATATGCCAAATTTGGTTTAGTTTAGGAGTTTAAGGTCAATTGAATACTGTTCGTGGTACTGATTAATTATATTAAGGTGACATGTAAACTGAATTGAAGTTTCCATGCAGCCCATTGAGTTGTTTCTTGCCGTTTATCTTGTTTTTGATATACTAGATGTGATTATTATGCATAAATTGTAGATTAGGTCAGCTTTAGGTATGTTTGGATATGCCTCTTTTTAGATAGTGGGCAGTGACTTACGTTTCATTCTTGTGCTCACTCCACTGATTTCTGCCACTTCCGTTATAGCTGCTGGTGTTCTTCTTATGGCCTTTTGCCTACCTAGTTCCTAGCTTCCTATTACAGGTTTATATATCATCTCTCCGCTTAGTTCTCTGAGCAGATTCGTAAGTCATCTCTGTCTGTCTCTGCCTCTCTCTCTCTCTCTCTCTCTGTCTCTGTCTCTGTCTGTTTGTCTTTTGTCCTATTCTTATGTCTCTCTGATATATTTGGTCGAATAAATACTTTAATTATTGATGTTTATCTACCAATTGCTAGATGATGTTTTTCCTTTGGTTAGTCTGTTGTAAGGCCAAGAAATTAGGGGGTCATCTTTCCTTGAGGGAGAGTAATCAGAACTCAGAGAAACATATTTCTGTATTATATGGTCCATTGTAAAAAATAATGTCTACACTTCATAGAGCATGACTTCTAAGGAATCTTAGTTTTTAACTGATTCGACACCCTCACTCTTAAATTTAATTGATGAACATATTTCGGAGCGAGTGTTTCAAATAATACCAAGACCTATAGGGGAACAAAGTGACTTTATTTAGGCATTAACCGGCTAAATCTGAAGTCTTCAGGGTGACATCCTTATTGTTTTGATTTCCATCTGCAGCTGTCAAATGACACGGCTTCAAAATCAAATGATGAGATTCCTGTGGCAAGCTCACAAGCTCCAGTTTCAAAATCAAGTGATGAGGTTCCTGTGGCAATCTCACAACCTCCAGTTTCAACTTCAGCTAAAGTGGTCTCTAGTCCAGCCGTAAATTATGTCACGCTTGAATCATATAGCTGGGATCAAGATTACGAAAAACTCAAGGTAAATCGACCAGTTTGTTTAGCATGCTGACCGAGGCACCCATTATGTGTTGTTACCATTCTTTTGATTTTTGGCACTTCATGTTCAAAAGACTTGTTATTGTTTTGACTTGTTGACCTTTCATAATGTCTGGAAACAATCGTTTTGAGGTCAATTTGTCTGAAACCCTTCGTTTCTTACCCAGATTTATGTCTTCCTAGAGGGAGTTGATGGTGAGAAAATTGAGACTGATCTCAAGCCTACGTCTGTTGATGTGAAATTCCATGGTGTCCAAGGAAAGAACTATCGCTGTGCCATACCAAAGCTAAACAAGGAGATTGTACCTGAGAAATGTAAGGTTGTTGTTAAGCGTACAAAAGTCATCATAACACTGATCAAAGCGTCCAAGGGTAATTGGTTGGATTTGCACTTCAAAGAGGACAAGGTAATTATCTGAATGTGGTGAATGGGTATAGATATTCTCAGATGTGGTTTCTTATTTTGTTTTTGACATTTTTAGCTGAAGCCAAATCTAGACAAAGGGCGAGACCCCATGGCAGGGATTGTGGATTTGATGAAGGTACACATTATTGATTTCTAGTGTTGTCTCTGTTAATCCCCTTCAAATAAACATCTAGTGCAAAATTTCACTTGAAATCTCAACTTCTGGTATCTTGTTCGTAGAACATGTACGAGGAAGGAGATGATCAAATGAAGAAAACAATTGCAAAAGCCTGGACTAATGCTAGGTCCGAACAAGCTATGGATTCTTGGAAGCGTGGGCGGTGAAGCTACAGCTACTTGATGGACGTAAATCCTTTAGAGTGGGTTTGTTTTCTTAAATAGATATTTGTTTGGGTTTTAACCTTGGGGATGATGAGATGTTTTGGTTATTTTTGCTGGCCGTCAATGGTAACATATCTTGAAGTTTACTGCCATTACTGCTCTTGCAGTGTGTAGGATGCTTGTACGTTCTTTGGTCGCCAAGTTCTCAGCTATAGAGAATATAGTGTGGGTAGCTTGCTTGCAACTCTTGCAGACAAAAAAGAAAAACCAAAAACCAAAGTAAAAAAAGAGAATGCAACATTGGTTTGTTAGTATAACTTACAGGGCTAATGTTCCAAGATTTTCCTTCGTTTCCTTTCAAGTGGCCCTCTGCCTCTTCTGATGTACAGTTTGTTTTAGCTGTTTGATTTGGGCCAACTTTGAAAAAAATGACATAATCCAACTTTGGAAGAATCGTTATTTTATTGGATATTTCTAGATCAATTAGAAAGAAACTGCAATAGTTTTGAAGTATTTCGCATGCAAGCTACTTTTTGTCATTATGGGTGAGTTGAGCTCGAGTGTTTAAGCACTCCCTTCATCTCATTTTTAATGGCCACTTTTTTATTTTAATAATGAAGCTCATCATTACCAAAACCTTCCATAGTCCTATCAAGTGTTTACTATGTTGAATCGAATGCCAGTGTTGCTATCCCGAAAACAAATGACTTAAAACTTCGCCTCTCAGCCATTGTCTGGGGACGGTCAGCACGATGTATATGATGTGTCCTCGTTTTTCACCTAGGAATGTAGAATGTATTGGGCGTTTCTTGCCGCCGAAACTGACGGTTAGTATATGGAATGAATAGAGGTCCAAGCTGCCGGAAGCCCTTGTCAAGTGTAATGAAAAAAGGGGAGGCATGCGATTTAGGAGCGGAGATAACGACGCTTTCGAATCATATCACATGCTGCAGGGTGGCAATGAGCAGTTGGTGCTCGGGAAGTCAAGATGAAAGTGCTGAGATTAGGGAGTTTTAGGTCCGTTGAAGAGGTTTGATTTGCTCGGAGTTGGGAAAAGGGTTAAACCCTTGATGTTGCGAGTTGATACGTTAATGGAGAGGATTCTGACAGCACGAGAAGGAGTGGTGTGATGGTGTTACGACGTATATGCAGATAAGAATGCTCAAGTTAGACTAACGAGGAACAATATTAAGGCTTTTCCCGTTGGTTATTATACCGAGTGTTTAGGCACTCATTAACCAGTTATCTTATAAAATTCGATCAATAAGCAGAGGCGAATTAGATATTTACCATTACGCCGACACTCGAACTCAATCTTCGTAATTAATTTTTGTCACTAAGGGTGACTACTTTGACGGATCAGTGTTTCAAACAAGTAATTTTCCAAATTGATTCTTGAAAATAAATATTAGTAAAGTTATTGCTTCTTTTGGAATCAATTAATCAGCAATGTTTGTAACCCAGAGAATAAGAGATTGATGTAATCATCAAGATTACAAACATACAGCAGAGAATGAGATTAGTTTAATCTTGCACCATTCCTTAATGCTTCTAAGGAAATGAAAGAGAAATTTCTGTAATACAGAAAACATTGACACAACTTTTTTTTTTTCAACCTCACTAGCTTCTCTAGATAAGCATAAATACCTAAGAAGCAACTTCCTACAAGCTTTACTATGGCGAGTCCAATGGGTGCCCAGTATTTCTACTTCCTCCTGTTTCTTGGTTCCATTTCAACCGTCTTCGTCCATATTCTCATAAAGAAGCTCATCATAACTAAACCTACCATACGACACCCACCCAGCCCGCCGGCATTACCAATTATCGGTCACCTCCATCTACTAAGGCCCCATATCCACAGGTCACTCCAAACCCTAGCTTCTCGCTATGGTCCCCTGATAAAAATCCGTGTCGGTGCATCTACTATGTATGTTGTATCCAATGCCAGTGTTGCCAAGGAGATCTTGAAAACAAATGAGTCGAACTTTGCTTCTCGTCCGGTGGTCGGGTATAGTCGTCACGACTTATACAACGGGTCGTCATTTTTTCTCGCGGAGTATGGATCGTATTGGCGTTTCATGAAGAAGCTGGCGGTGGAAGAAATTCTCTCACCACGAAAGGTGAATCAATTCGTTAGTATACACAATGAAGAGAGGTCCAAGTTTCTAGAAGCCCTTGTCAAGTGTAGTGAAAAAGAGGAGGCATGTGATTTAGAAGCGGAGCTAACGACGTTCACGAATAATATCATATGCAGGATGGCAATGAGTACCCGGTGCTCGGGAAGTCGAGATGAAAGCGCTGAGATTAGGGAGTTCTCCAGTGAGATAATAAAACTCACGGGTCTAATGGCTTTAGGTGATGAAGTCTTAGGTCCATTGAAGAGGTTTGATTTGCTCGGGGTCGGGAAAAGGATTAAACCCTTAATGTTGCGAGTTGATACGTTAATGGAGAGGATTCTGGCCGAGCACGAGAAGCAGCGGGATGATGGTATTACTGGTGTGAGAGAACGGAAAGATGCGATGGATATTCTCCTTGACGTATATGCCGATCAGAATGCTGAAGTTAGACTAACAAGGAATAATATTAAGGCGTTTCTCTTGGTTAGTCTCTCTCTCTCTCTCTCTATCATCTCTTTTGGTGTTCATAATTACTCTTCAATTTTGCTGAAGGATTCTAAATGTCTGCTTGACTATATTTTGACAAACATTTCCTTTCCACTTTGGCATATATAGGATATCTTCTTGGGGGGCACGGAAACAACGAGTAAGGCAATCCAATGGGTTATAGCCGAGCTGATTAACCATCCAGAAGTTTGTAAGAAGCTCAGGGACGAGATTAACAGAACTGTAGGATCGAACAGGCTAGTAGCCGAATCCGATGTTCCAGATCTCCCATATTTGCGGGCAATTATCAACGAAAGTATGCGTTTGCATCCAACACTCCCAATAAATATACGAAAATGCGAAGAGGATTGTAAGATTGGTGGCTATGACATACCGTTGGGCTCAAGGATTTTGATCAATCAATATGCTATAATGCGAGATGAAGATTCATGGGACAATCCGACAGATTTTTTGCCCGATAGATATCAGGAAAAACAAGTTGATATGAAAGGCCAATACTTCGATTATTTGCCATTTGGGGGCGGGAGGAGAAGATGTCCTGGTGTTGGACTTGCATACACTGTAATGCACGTGACAGTGGCAAACCTAGTGCAGTGTTTTGACTGGAAGAATTACAATGGGGATGATCAAAAGGTGAAAATGGATGAAGGGTTGGGTTTTTCCATGGGAATGGCTCATCCTCTCATCTGTTTTCCATCGTTACGGGTTAATCCTATTGAGTTTGCTCCATCTACCATCTGAGAAAGTTGATGCCCAAATCTAGTGCTTTTAGACTGTACAGGGCCGTTCCTTAGATCGATTTTGAGGCCCCGGTGCTGACTAAAAAAAATAGGCCCTTAATTTGATTTTTTTTTTTTGGGTATTGAATTAAATTTTTACCATCAAAATAAAAATTAGTACAAAAAGCAAGTAAATTCTTATGTTCTTGCATTCTTATGTTTCGACAGCTTCAATTCGTTTCTTCAGTGTCATCCTTCTAATATTTTTTGAAGCAAAATCTTTAATAAGATCTTCATAAGCTCGTTCTTGAGTAAGTATTGACATCGAAGGTAAGGAGAAAAACAACCTTGGTTTTGTCGTATTCTGGTAGCTTCTTCTTTCGGTATAATCCACCTCAATCAACGACATCCAATTTAATGAAAGTTAAAAATATTTTATCCAAAAAAATAAAAATTCTTGCAACCAAAAAATTAGAAAACTTAACAAGCAAAAAATTACAAAATAATAAATTAAATAATACCTTTAAGTCCTTCACTAATTAACTGCTACAGTGAATAAGACGAAAGACCTTTAACAACAAAATCTGCCGTTGGCAAATCTACGGGACGCTTGCCGTTTACGGATGCAGTTTCAAGGCTTATACCTTAGCCACCCCGTACGGTATTGGTCCAGCAAAAATCCTTGAGAAATTTGTGCAAGATTGGAAATTTGGAGGAAGCGTCTTGAGAATTGAGATTGTTGACCGTTGACTGTTAAGGGTGAAAGAGATGGAGAAATTGCAGGTTTGGTTTGGGATTTAAATGATTGAGAAAAAAAAATCCGTTGCCATTTTGGAAGAGTAATCGGCGCACCGGGATTTCGGTTGGAGAATTGATGAATATGAATTAAGAAGAAGAGAGAGACGAAATTTCCTCGGGCTTAAGGATTTTCTATCTTGAGCCGGCCTAGGTTTATGATGCGCCTGATTTCTGAATTCTTGGGCCTAGGAAAATAGCTACAGTGTAAAAATAATATTGGGCCATTCAAAATTTGGGGCCCTGTTCGGTTGAGCACCCCAAACTTGCTCAGGGACGGGCCTGAGACTATACACTCCGGCCACCATAATAAAATAAATATCATATTTGTATGTTTATAGAATTATCTTACTACAATCCCTTACGTATTTCGAAGTACAAGCACCTTGCTAAGAGTGTTCATTGGTCCAAAACACTGAATAATACGCGCTATATTCTCAACCTATTTGATAATGAGCACAAGTTGAGACATTTTAGAGAGAGAAATATTATGTTTATTGAATGAATCTTATATCAAACTACAGAGGCCAACCACGGTATATAACTCAGGAAGAAGAAGGCATATCTTCATTGGGATGAAGGTGGATGCGTAGGAGGCAAGATTACATTGATGCTTTCCAGATCGTAGACGTCAGCAATCGAGCCGTCGGTGTCAAGGGTTTCATCGGATTGATGATCGAGAATCGGCATGACAAATTCCGAGCAGATTTGCAAGAATCTAGCAGTCGAAGAGAGGGATTTTTGTGGAGATTTCGATTCAGGAATCAATTCGAGAAGATAGTATGTGGAAGCGTAAAGAATCTAAAGATCGGTGACTGATACCATGATAATGAGCACAAGTTGAGACATTTTAGAGAGAGAAATATTATGTTTATTGAATGAATCTTATATCAAACTACAGAGGCCAACCATGGTATATAACCCAGGAAGAAGAATTAAGGCATATCTGCCAAAACAGAAAAAAATACAACAATACCCTTTAGCTATTGTTAACTACACTCGACACCCCTGAAGGACAATTGTCCGTGTGTTTTTCTTCACCAACACTATTCTGAATAAATTCCTAAAATTAAGGGATTTTCCATCGGTGCACTCATATTCCTCCCTCTCTGTCTCGATTCCTTCTCTCCATCTCCATCTCCATCTCTCTCGATGAAAAATTTAATTGGCTTCTGCTGAATTTTCTTTGCATTTGAAGATCTTGGCATGATTGCTTTATAATTTGAAGAATAAATTCCTTTATCGAAAGTAGGTATATTCCTCCTTCTCGGTTCAATTGCCACCCTCAAGTCTTCTTCTTCTTTTTCTAATCGGCTCAGAACAAATTTGGGTATCTCCAGAATAAATCTGCATAGTGTTGGTTGGTGGTTGGAGTCTGTGATTGCTCGATCTTGTTCGTTTATCCTTGGAGTTCCTTTTTAATTGGATCTTGGTATTGTGTATTGGGCATTAATTACTGTGGTTGAATTGCCGTTGATTTTTCGTGGTTGCTCGGTAAGGATGGAGGTAGGGTAGTGGTGGTGGTGGTTGGGATGGACTGATGCTGGAGTATCTGTTAGACATGAAGTTGCAGCCAATGTATGCAATTTACATAGAGATAACTACTAATTTACATATAGAATGTCTGCAGTATATGATATATTTGTAATCTACATATAGATCAGAACTAAGAACTATAGAATGTCTGTTATTTACGTAGATATATTTAGCAGTGTACATATAGAATGCCCGTAAAGTACATATATATGGAATATTTGTAATGTACATATAGATCAGAACTATATGTACATTGCAATTATTTTATATGTACGTTAGAGGCATTCTCTATGTACATTGCAATTATTCATTAGGAAAACATATTATATTTTTGCTAGTTTTGATTTGTATGTACATTGAAAATATTCTATATGTACATTAAAGCCATTCTACATGTACATTATTGATCATCTCTATGTACATTATAAATATTCTATTTTTTTATTTCTGAACTGTATATACATTGCAAGTCATCTCTATGTACATTAAAAAAATTCTATATGTACATTATTGGTCATCTCTGTGAATATTATAAATATTATATATTTTTATTACTTCTAATTTGTATGTATATTGCAAGTTTTTATATGTACATTAAATGCATTCTATACGTACATTACTGTATTTCACCAATTTTATTTGATTTATAGAACTCCCCAATAAAATTAATATTTGAATATTTTAGATTATTTTTATAGGCAAAAATTCTACATGATTAATTTGATGATTTAGGGTTTAAATCCCTAAAATTATGGAATAAATTGATCATACCATTTTTGAATCTTAAATTAGTGGAATAAAAAATTGATTTTGTCTGTTATACATTTGCTTGTTAGGAGTGCCTAGGCGCTCGATATAAAAACTGATTTCGAAGAGCCACCGAGCACTTTTCACTGTTTTGTCTCGAGCTACACATGCCCCAGACATGTTTTCTACCCGGTCACATTATAAAGGGTCCAATTGTACTCCTTTCATACTAGGGGGATCAGATTGCAAATTTCAGACGATCTATTCGATCAACCACATTAATTGCTCGGAGTTAGGCTCAGATCAGAAGTGCAATTTCGTTGAAGACGTTAGCAGATGGTACTGTTTAAAATATGAGATGGAAAATATGGAGTAGATGGTATTTTTCACAAAAAAGAACTTTGCCCTTCCTGTTATTTTCTGCCGCCTGCCAGTTTGGGTACAGGTTTTGCACGGCAAGTTCCTGCAGCCGGCCGAGTGTCTGTTATAGGGAACTGTGCTGCTTCTTCCCAGGCTATTTGCCATGAACAAGTAACCGAGTTCATAACTGAAGAAGATAACGTTTTCGGACTGCGAGGATTGGATTCAAACATATAGAAATTAAAATTGCATATGCCCCAACAGTTTGTTAACTCCCCCAAACCAATTGGGACATTCCAAATATAGAAACCATTGCTATTCACTGGCCAATAGAATGCATATATCAGCAAATGTCCACCTAAACAACCTATTTTAAGGCCAATGAATTTACATAACTATTAACTCCACGAGTTGTTCAATTACTTCATACCTACGAACACATCAACAAGTTCATCAGATCAACCCAGAAACAACAAAATCGGTAGTTTCTGAATTTACTGCTTCATAAATATTCAAAACAACATTCGAGGCAGATTTATGGCTTCGTCATTCTCCTGCATCGACGAGTGGCGTCTCACTGTTGGTTTCTAACAGATGCCAAGAAGTTCAACACCAGTTCCAACCGCTCAATCCGTCGCTTAAAGTTAGCATACTGCCACTGAACAAAACCCCAAGTTGGTTCAATGGCCATTAAGTCAAATCCTGGTAGTGATGGGAAGAGGGACCCTAAACGCGCACGGGATCTAACCGTTTCTTCGTTCTCGATCTTCGATTGACGACAACCCATTTTAAAACAATTCCTCCTCAGTGAA
>JAOWAN010000001.1:15270023-15281732 GCA_028566635.1 Lobelia cardinalis
GTGAAAATAGTCAACGATGTTATGATGTATGAGCCTTGGCAAAAAGTAGGTAAATATAAGTTGTAAAATTGGAACACAAATAGAAATAGGTATTGACGAATTTGGACGGAAGCACGGATGTTGTATAATGGTTAAATCACGAGGGTGAATGTGGGAACTAGTTAAACATTAGGGGGTGCAAATCATTCCCCAGTTATCTTGAAAGTTCCCGTACTACAAGATAAATGAGATATCACACATTATTGAGATACTATTTTACAACGGGTATAAACAAGTCTTACAATTATTTATTAAAAATTTTGGACAATCTCTATTATTGTTAATTGATTTTTAGATAAAATCTCAGATTTTAATGTGGTATTAGAACAAGTTCTATATGCGTGTGAACCCAATGATATTCTTCCTTAACGCCATCAAACTAGTCGAAACAGTCTGCGTAATAAGCTTTAATCTCGACCATACACAAGGGGCGTATATTTTGAGAAACAATCTCACATCGGATATATACAAACCGTACGATCATTTTAAAAGATCATTGTCTACTCCTCTTATCATTAATTGATTTTAAGATTAAATCCTAAACTTTAACACATATAACTGAACAATGGATTCGTTTAGTAATTTTTCGCGGAAGCAACATAAAAAGTGTTGGATCTCGAATGGGATTTGATCACTGCTCACCTTCTTCGGCAATCTATAATGAGATTTGATCCATGCTCATCTTCTCCGACAATAAATATTATACAGAGTGTTAATGGAGGGCAATTCGTGCCTTGCTCACCTTCTCTGTATGAAACGTATGTTTGATTTATCTAAAAAAAATTATAGCCGATATAATTATTTTTCTGTAGAAAACACTTTTGTGCAAATGTTTCTCTACAAATATAACAGGATTATGCGTTGTGGAAAAATTTTAAACTAAAATTTCAGAGAGCTTCACCTTTCTTTTTTTCGAAAATTATTTTCCCGTCATTTCTTTTTTTATATCCAACCCTAAGATTCGATTCTTAGGTTTAACATCTTTTATGTTCAATCAAAATAATTCTCTTATTATCCTTAATCATACATTGCCTGTAATGATTAATTGAGTTATGCTAATCAGATTGTCGTCAAACTAATCTCGTTGCAAGAATTTTCAAAGGCTATACACTCCCTCCGGCCGTTTATCCTCCAAGTAGAGATGAGATCTATCAACAATTTCTAGTTCAGAAATGTTATGTTGGTTGCTCCAAGAACTTTTGCATCGATTGATTAAGAGTTTGAAATCAGAAGTTTTAAATAGTAGGAGAATTTGTTCAATCTTTATTGATCAAATAATGCTGACAAATGTTCTAAGGGTACTAGTTAATCATATAAAAATAAAAATATTTTGCATCGAAAATAAGTAAAAGTGTAATCATCGACTTTGTTTAATACACAAATGTTAAGTTTTAATGCAAAGTATTAATTAACTAGTATTCTAAGAATACTCGGGACTAATTTGGATAAACGTTTAAATGATATGATTCTGTAAAAGTCACGTTTGAAAATAAATTTTAATAAAAGTAATTTTTCAGAATAAATTTTTGAAGTGTTTGACCACTATATATCAAAACAGATTATAAAAAGATATTATCAAATTTAAATAAACAATATAATCAATATACATGAATTGTGGAGGTTATTGATCGTAAATTAAGATAAAAATAAGTAAGTTAAAAGCACTTTTGCAAAAACGGTTCACAATACTTTATGTCAAAACACATATTTTCACGTTTTGACTGTTTAAATCAGAATCACTTTTTACAGTCAAATACAGTGAAAAGTGATTCTAATTCTCCAAGCACATTGGCAAACTAGCATAATCGTGGAAATTATACCGAGCGCTTAAGCGCTCGGTGCTAGGAATGCCCAATTTTTTTCCAAATGTACATAAAAATTATAATAATGTACATAATATAAATATGAAATGTACATGATAATTATGAAGATGATAATGATATAACTTATGTGCATTTTATATCTATATTATGTACATAATTTTTATTCTTTATGTATATTTAGAAAAAAAATGAGCGTTCCTAGCATCAAGCGCTTAGACGCTCGGTATACCAACCGACATAATCGATATTATCCAATTATCCAACTCATAATATAAACGGTTAATTAGCATTTAATACAATTGGACCTATTTCGTTAAAGAAAAGAGTAATTATGAAAAAGAAGCCCAAAGTGAATTAACATGACCAGCCCAATGAATTTAACTCCACAATGCTATGCAGCCAAAGCCCATCAAACACTCCCCTCCGGACATCTCTCTTTCTCCCCTCTCCCTGTTTCCTTCTGTCTAAAATACATTGCAGAGAAACCCTACCTTAAACCCTAACCCCTGCAAATCCTGCCTAAGCTTTTTCTTTCTCAAAAAAGGAGCAAACTTTAATCCCTAACACACCACCCTTTTCGCAATTGATGCAAAAACACCATGAAGACCAAAATTATGAAGAAGAAGAAGAATAACCCATCATCAGCTGCAGCTCCAAAAAGGGGTACCAACAAGAAGAGGTTTACCGGAAAAGACACGTTTTTCGAGGCCACCGACAATAAGCGCCGGCGCAAATTCGAAGAAAATGATGAAGACAGCATTGACAGCAGCAATGCCGGAGGTTCTGAAGATTATGATAGTGACGGCAGAGAAGGAGGAGGAGGAGCTGCGGCGGACGAGGAGACTGATGTGGTGGAAGAGACCGCGGCGGAGAAGCGAAAGAGGGTGGCTGAGGAGTTTGTGAATAGGATGAGGTTAATTGCTAAAGAGCAAGAAGAGGATGAGGATGGTGATGAGGATGATGGTGGCAGGAGAGAGGTCGATAGGGATTCGAGGGTTGCGGATATGTTGCAACAAGAGCAACTCGAGGACAGTGGTCGTGTTCGCAGATTGATTGCTTCAAAGTATTTGATTTCTTTCTTTCTCTTTAATTCACTGCTTAGTTTTTATTAATTTATAATTAGAGCTTTTATTGTTTGAATTTCTGCAATTGTGATAAGTGTTTGTAAGAAATATTATTTGTATAAGCAACTATATTGGAGAAGAACTCACCTGCAGTGCAATGCAATTAAAGGGGGGGGGGGGGGTTAAACAATGACCTGTTGAATTTCATGTCAAATTTAGCTTGGAGATAAGTTTTCTGGAGATATTGTGATGCTTGATGTCTTACAGCTCCCTTAAATTTACGTTTACCAATATTTGACTTGCATTGGTCTATTAGATTGATTAACTATGAAGCCATTATACCTGATTTTATTTTCCAAAAAGTTGCTCTTGTTTACATAAAATTAAGTAAATGATAAACTGATACAACTTGATGTCAAAGGTTCAAACTCTGCATTGTCACATTTAAACTCTCTCATTTTGCTTGTACAGTTCTCTGGGGGGGAGGGGTATAATACATTAAGAGAGGCGCTGCTTAATCTGGCTATGAACCCTATGAGGAATTTGCATCGCATAGTTTTTCTTTTCCTCTCTTCAATGTCATCTAGGAGGCCGATATTTGTCCAGATTACACTTGTTCAAGCAATTGTATTTGGAGACTATTAGAAATTAATTATTTACATGTATCTAGGGTTCAAAAGCCAGAAACTACCGATGAATTTCGAGTTTTGGTGAAGC
This sequence comes from Lobelia cardinalis, assembly GCA_028566635.1. NCBI lineage: Eukaryota > Viridiplantae > Streptophyta > Magnoliopsida > Asterales > Campanulaceae > Lobelia > Lobelia cardinalis. The sequence goes on from JAOWAN010000001.1 coordinate 15,273,667, forward strand.
ACCGGCAGTCTGTGACAGCTGTGGCTCTGTCTGAAGATGACTTGAAGGGATTTTCAGCTTCCAAGGATGGGGTAATTGTTCAGTGGGACGTGGACAGTGGAAAGAGAGAAGAATATACTTGGCCTAGTGTGGAACAGCTGAAGTCACATGGTGTGAGGGATCCAAATGGTCGAGTTAAAAAGCATAGCAGAGATGTCTTAGCTTTGGCTGTTAGCTATGATGGTAGATATTTGGCTAGTGGAGGCGTTGATCAACATGTTCATTTATGGGATACACGTACACGAGAACATATACAGGTACTTTTAACTCGTTTATTTGCTCATGGATTTTTTTATGGCCCCATTGCACCATATACGCGAGTGTATTTAGATTTTCTTATTAGGTCAATACTCCATAGATATTAAATACCCAAATGCTGAAGGGTCTTTTGGCGTCTAGGCATGCAACGGAAAATGGCTGCTGCCCTGAGTGGAGTATACGAATTGAACTAAAACAAACAGATTTAGAATTTGCCACACAAAAATATAAAAGCCAAGGAGCCTCGTCAAATGTCATTATGTTATTCTAGAACTATTCATGCACACATGATGCTTCTTTTTTCTTCATAGTAACTCTTTAACCTGTGCTCACATACTCATTTATAGTAAAGATGATTTTCGTATCCTCCTTAGAATTGTTTGGACAGTCAAAGATAATTTTGATATATCATATTACTTGGGGGATAATTTCATCCTCTTTGGAAGTAGCAATCTTGACTTTATGCCAAATAGTAACCATCAGTCAAGTTATGGTCTCGATCCTCCCTGTTGTCAAACTTTATGTAGCCTTGACATCACTCAGTGGGTAAGTATAAGCTTACATGTTAATGAAAGACTTGGTGTTAAAAGAACAAAAAGGGCTTGCTAAGGCTATGGCTGAAACCTGTAGCAATTGCACTCTCCTAATTTGAAGGGATAGGCCTCGAACAACACAGGTTCTTGATGCTAGCCTTGACTCTTCCTTGCCTTTAAGAAACAATGATTCCTTTATTTAGTGACTTTTTTTAAAAATGTCTTAGTGATCAATCTGGTAGTTTTCAGAAATGACATGTTAGATCTGCTAATGATACTTTCATTAGTTGTATATATATATATTTTTAACATACTACTTGCTCATAACATGTACTTGATCCCTATTATCTTACCTCCTTTTCCTAATTGGCGTGTAAGATTATTTGCAGGCTTTTCCTGGCCACAAAGGAACTGTGTCATGCTTGACGTTCCGGCAAGGGACTTCAGACCTATATTCTGGTTCATATGATCGAACAATCAAGATATGGAACGCTCAAGACAGATCTTACGTGAACACATTATTTGGTCACCAAAGTGATGTCTTAACTATTGACTGCCTGAGGAAAGAACGGTTGTTGACGGTTGGGCGTGATAGAACTATGCACTTATGGAAGGTTACTTTTTCCTGTAGTAATGCAAATCAATTAGAAGATTTTTTTCCTGCAATAGATTGATGGTTTTCCTCCTTATATTTTCTCATACTTTTTTTATTACTTGGGTATAGCATCCTTGTTCTGATGCTACTCTACTTAGTTTACATATCTATAGCCCCTCAATCATGCTAGCCAAAATATTGAACAATGGTGTGCATGCTATTTTCCAGTATTTTGGCCCCTTTAGACCTCGCTCTCCGTTCAGCTGCTTCTAACTGACCTATAACAATCTGCTAATTAACACCCATCCCAGTGCATGCAACAACATTACCACCAACAAATGGGAAAGTGGTTGCATGCAATTTATATAGTTTGTAGATCTAATCATCTAACATGAACAATACATTCTTCCAACAATTTATTGACTGTCAGTCTACTCAATAAGCAGATGTTAAATAGCAAAAAGAAGCAAAACAAAAAAAAGTGTAAGTAAAAGATAAAATTCATTCACATTGTATATTCCCAAAATCAGCTGCTGTCTCCCATTAGCCCTTCCCATCATAGTTTTTAAAGGAAACAGCTTTAAAGTTTCATCCTTAGAAAAAGTAAAGTTAAGTTCAAACATCTTACTTCTTATAAACTATTCTAGTTTTGGTTGGTTCAAATTTGCATGGTAATCGTTTTTCAGTATTTTCTACTAAACAAATTTGGTTAGCTATTCATTTGCTCAAACGCTAAAATTATTGAACACTATAATTATATGGCCAGTAGACGCTGCACATATCTTAGGATGCATGCAATAAATGGAAATCAGTTGGATGTGGGATGTTTTGCTAGGTTTTGGAAGAAAGTTCACTCCTTGAATTTGTTTTAGGAAATGCCAAATGGTTAGGTTGGAATATTGCAACCAAATACTAGTTCCAAATGTAACCTTATTTATTCTCTTTTACATACTTCATGCTTTCCTTTCTGCAATTACAAAATCTTTGTTTGATTATTATGTATATACGAGTGATGTCTGTGTATATGTATGTGTGCTTGTGTTTTGAGTGTGTATACGTAGGTATATATGCATCTATGTATGTATCTATATAGAGGTGGATTGGTGGACAAAGTTTGCCCAGCGTTGTTCTGTTAGAGCCTCATAATCAATACTTACTGAATAATTACCTTAATTAAACAGGTTTATATTATCCATTTCTTAGATTATATATAGTTCCATGAATGTATGATTATTTTGCCACTGCCATTATCCATTGACTTTTTCCTTGTATTTGGCGACGACAGGTTCCTGATGAGTCGCAACTAGTGTTTCGCGCTCCAGCATCTTCCCTCGAGTGTTGCTGTTTTATAAATAATGATGAATTTTTATCGGGCTCGGATGATGGAAGTATTGAGCATTGGACAGTATTACGAAAAAAGCCCCTTCACATAGTAAAAAATGCACATGCTCTACTGTCTCTAAATTACTCGGAACAAGGACGAAAAGATAATTTATCAAATGGAAGTACAGGTAAAACCAGAAAATATGTAATAGAAGTCATCTATGACCAATAGTTGGTTAAATTCATGTTTTATTTTTCTCATATTTCATGACTATGCCATGTAATTTCACTGTCCAGCCTGTTGCTTTCACTGACCTAAATGACCTCTCTTTATTATTTGCCTCTTTGTATGTGTGTTTGGGGTATAGTAATGGTTTTGTTGGCTCTTATGAGTAGAGATTACAGGCTACTGTTGCTATGATTATTCAGATTCCAGTATTCTAATTAATGCTACCTTCTTATTCACTTCATGCAGAAAGCTTACAGCAGAGCTCTGAAAATCTTTGTTCATCAGTACATTCCTGGGTTAGTTCGGTTGCTGTATGTAGAAGTAGTGACCTTGCTGCATCAGGATCTGGTAACGGTTCCGTTCGTCTTTGGCAAATTGAAAGTGATTCCAAAGGCATACATCCCTTGTTTGAGTTGCCATTGGTAAGTTTTGTGGATACCTTGGATAAGGTGACAATAATTTTTTTTTTTTTTTGGGTCGTCATTGGAGCATTCACTGCTAAAACTTTTGTTTTATTGCAAACTGGCAAACTCTCTGTTACTTTTTGAACTATTGTGACGAAGAGACCCTAAATCCTCAGTATAATGCTATAAGAGACAACATCATATAGAAAGTTCAGTTATCACAAGGCCTGTATCCTTAGTGAATGATGATCAATGTGTGATCCGGGTTTTACTTGTCTGATGCAACAGTTTGGTTCACTGTGTTGGCATGTTTGAGTTTGATTTTCAAATTTGTTTTTAATGTGGTGGATGATTTGTGTTTGATATTCAGAGTTGTTGTTTGAAGTGGCAAATGGTTGGAGTTCTATTTTCATATTTGGTTCAAATTTGGGAGTTGAGTGGTGATGGATTTGAGTTTTATAGGTATATGATATGGGTTGGGATTAGGACAATGGTGGTAGGGACTTGAGAGGAAATGAAAAAGTGATGGTTTGGGGGTTGAAAGGTGGAATTAGTGGTTTATTTCTATCCTGGAGGTGGTTATTGTTTTGGAGCTAGAAGTCTAATTTTTTTCTTCGGTTCCTGTTTCCTTTTAACATCGATGCCATTTGTTTAACGTAGGGTCTTTGCTATAATTTCATCTTCCCTTTTTTGATACAACCCTTGACGTCCTCCCTTCCAATTGTGCTTCTGATGCAGGTTGGATTTGTGAATTCTTTGGCATTCGCCAAGTCAGGAAAATTCCTGGTTGCTGGAGTTGGTCAGGTGAAGTTTCTTGGTTCTTATCATATTTAAGTGGTCAAATTGATGCATTTATGTTCGAAATTTATGATTCTGATATCGAAGTACATAGTAAGCTGTTGATTACTTTCTGATCCACTTCCCTTTAAGATTTTCATTGTGGGAGTTTAGTACAACGTTGTTTCTCTAATGGTGCCGATCAAAGACTAACCGGGGCTGAACATACATAGGAGGCTCATAATACATACAAGTGATTGCCTCGAAAGCCACTTTGGCAAAACTATCCACTATACCATTACACTCCCTATAAACAAAAGATAATCATAATAATAATCATAATAATAATAGTAGTAAGAGTAATACTAATAATAATCATCGAGTAAATTGCTAACCAGTGTTAGGGGTTGAAGTCTTGGCAGAGACATATTTAGGAGAATTATATCTTGATGCAGATATCTCCTGGATTTAAGCCCTCGATGTTACTCTTGGAAGGTCTACTTAATAAGAAAATTAGGGTTGGGGTAAGATCTATGTCTTGTCCAACCTTTAAGAAAAAAGAAAATCTCCAGCAGAAGTTGATGCACGTTGTTGATAGATAGCCTCCTTCGTGTGAAATATGTGAAAAGCGATCAGTGAATAAGTTTCAACGTGTTAGGACTTTTTAAGTGATGAATCAGAGCAAGTTGCAAGCCCTGTGTAATAGCCCATGGCTCTGCTACATCATTTGATACTGCTTGAAAGTGCTTGGCAAAACCAATGAAGAAAAGTCCCTGTTTTATTTTCTAATTTCTTAGATTCACCTCTATAGACTTGTACCAAAGTGAGCCCCATACCGTAAATGAACCCGTAAAATCATGTAAGCTAATTGGAAAAAAGCCTTTATTCAAAACACGTGCTTTAAGAATTGGTCAGTGAGTTATTTACCTTACCCTATTATCTGCCCTAAAGCTTGGTTTTTACGGTCTTTGGAGCGGAATCTTTTATGCATTGCTACTGCAATTGATTAATTTACTCATTGCCTCTTGTTACTGGTGAGAACATGATTAAGGCCTCCTTAGTCCTAGTGGTTTGTGTCCATTCTCTGCCCTCATCTGATTAGGCTCCTCGTTTAGAACAAAATCTGTAACGGATCTATGCTGGTAGTTACTTGAGGCATATTCGCATGATTGATTTTTAATTATATTCTAAAAATTCGACTCTTTTGACTGAGAATATATTTGGAGTCTACCAAACAATATAGAAAGTCAAAGCTCTTTAGAATTTGGCATGTGTGCTCATGTATCAAGTTTAAATGCTTTACGTGCAAAACTTGGTATCTTTCTGACAGGACCTGCGAAAGAAAAATAAAATGATGGTATTTAAACACATGTAAACTTGCAAACTGAATGTTTGTTGTAGTTACTTTTCAATTTTGTGCCACCATCTATTGATTTCTTGCCATGGTTTTTGACGTGGAAGCCGCTTTTTCAGGAACCCCGTCTGGGAAGGTGGGGGCGTTTGCCTGGAGCAAGGCATGGAGTTGCTGTGCATTCATTGCGACTCTCATAGAATGGAGCAGAGAAATATCTCCGAGTTTTGACCTACTTTTGTAAGACTGGGAAGTGAAGAATCAACTCCTCGCAATTTATTGTGTACAAGAAATTTAGGGTCATGCCTATGAGCATTTCTTCCATGTACTAGTGGTGGTTGAATCCTGCTTAGGAAAACCCGTGTTGTAATTCTTTGTCCCAGTTCAAAACAGACAGTGTTGATGGCAGATGCGAAACAATATTTACAGCAGTTATACAATTTTTTGGATCAACTATGCAAAACTTTCCTTTTCTTTTTTGTGCTCCATAACCATCTTATTCTTTTTTGTGCTCCATAAATATTGTTCTTCTTCTTGTGTTTTAAATTTGGCATAAGCCATAAGGTCAAATTAGTGACTTAAGTTTTAGGTAATTGGCAATTAGGCAATTTTTTCTTGATAACGAGGTATGGTTTGATAAGACGTCTCCCCTGGTTCCAATAAAATGGGGGTAAGTAAAAAATCAATAACAGTTCCTTCTTTTTTTAAAAGAGAGAGAGAGAGAGAGAGAGAGAGAGAGAGAGAGATTAGGCGATTTTTTCATGAAAATCATTAACATGATGATCAAACTTTTAAAACGAACTGAAAATCTTTGCACATTTTTAACTTCATTTTTCGAAAAATAGTAAACACAGGAATCATTTATTTTGGAATAGATGGTTTTTTTTTTTCTTGTGTACATTTGATTTTGAAGACTTACAATGCTGAGTATTATTAAATCTCACAAATTTCATGAAGCATGTCATAAACATTTCTAAATTCTTTTTTCTATTTAATTCCTAAAAGTGCAATAAATTTATTTCGCTTTTTGCGAGGTTTGAATGGAAAAAAAAAAAGGAAGGGTCTGGTACCATTGGACCACGAGGCAATTGATGCGACACTTACCATATTTTACATATTTTCATGTCCCCCAAATTTTTTAACACATTATTCCCCCACCAATTTTTTAAATTTAGAATTCTTACCATAATTCCCTAATTTTTCAAATAATATATTTAATAAAAAAAAACACATTCCATGTCGGCACGAGGCTAAGAAATACCTAATACTTGGATAAAATTCTCAGCTTCAACAATTGCAATTGCTGCTGCCTCAGCCCTCAGTGAAAGAAAAACTTCTCAGGCTAAGAAATCTTACTGAATTCAAAGAACAGAATAGAAATAGCGCTCTGATAATTTGCCAGGTTTCGTGCAAAATCCTATTGAGAAGCGAGAAGAGACATAACTAAGCAGGCTATAAGCAGAAGTCGACCTTGAGGCATCTACTTCTCCATGCTCATCTCCTGAAGGTTCAACAACAGATTGTCTGAATTCAACATGACCTTGTTTGCCGATTTGGATATAGTTTGTGCAATTTCTCTCGAGGCTTCAATTTTCCTGAGTGTGATAAATGCTGGATTGTTGGCAATTGCTTGACCAATCAACTGGGCACTTTTTGCTTCTCCCTGTTATTAGAGAGACAAGGAGCTCATATAAGTTGAGTCCAGTAAATGCTAAATATTTAGATCTCACTACTTATGCATAAGACAAGCAACGCGAATAAAATTAGCAGATGCCCAGTCCTTTAAAGTGAAAAACAAGAACTAAAGAGTTCTTTTTGTTTCTTTTGCCAAGTCCAAAACTTTTTTATTTTAGGAACCAAATAGTGGATTCTGCAGAGAGCAATAATTTCACCTGTGCCCTGATAATAGCACTTTTCTTGTCTTGCTCAGCCTTTTCTACTACAAACTTGGCCCTCTCAGCTTCCTGTGCAGCCACCTGCTTTGCTTCAATTGCAGCTGTGAACTCCTTTCCAAAAGTCAGGGTTGTAATGGACACATCATCCAGAGCAATGTTAAAGTTAACTGCCCTCTCGGTAAGTATTTTCCGTATTTCCCTGCTAACAGCCTACAAAAGATGCATAGGTAGCAACAAATTGGGTCAAACCAATAATTTGTAGTTTTGGGCCTTGTTATACCAAGAAACCAATTTACATGAAGGAGGCAGTAAACTCCAGCTAACAAGATTTCAGAAAATCTACTAAATAATCAAACACACAAAAGTTGAAACTGTTAAACTGTACGCAAGCAAAATAATGTTAATTAATTACGGAATCAACTTATGACCCTTAATAGGGTACAAAAAAGAGCAACGAGAGGTAAAACATCAGAATCACAAAGAAGAATTACAGCATACTACTCCCATAATATAAAATGGATAAAGGAATTGCTGCATACCTCTCTCTGAGTGATGAGCTGGCTAGCATTATATTGCGCAACCACAGCTTTCAAAGTTTCATGGATAATTGAAGGCAGTACTCTTTCATTGTAGTTCTCACCAAGAGTTCGATAAACTTCAGG
>JAOWAN010000001.1:15283964-15295180 GCA_028566635.1 Lobelia cardinalis
GGTGGCTTATCACCCTCGCTGGGTCCTCCTGTTTCCCTCAAGTCCCCAGCCGAGCTGTCAACTGCAGGATCACCTGAACTGGGTTTTGGTTCAGGCACTTCAGATACTGCAGTATCTTCCACATGACCACCTTCATCGGCAACAACCTCGTTGTCAGCGCCCCCACTGATGATACCAGCCCCCTCAGTATTGAGTGACGGTGAAGCAACCGAGTCGGTCGATGCCTCGTTGACTATTCTCTCATCCTCAAAAGCAAACCAATTGGAATTTGTAAAAAGAGAACCACTGTAGCAAAAAGAATAAACTTTTAAGTATTATGTACGTCCAGCAACATCTAGCAAAAGGCAGGGCAGTAATTGCATAAAGAGCTCAAGATGATTAGCATACAGAAACCCAGGAATTAAGTTCAATGGACGAATGAAGCAATCACATTATCAGTAAGTCGTTTTAAATAACCATAATGAGCTGACAAAAATAGTATGGGTGATAATCAAGATTAACGTACTAGGCGTAGGAGAAGATCAAATGATCGACGGCACCAACAAATAAGGATAACAAGCCAGTATCTTTTGGCCCATCCCTAAGCACAATGCCTAAGGAGCTAATGGGTTTGACACTCTTTCTTTTCTTTCTTACTTCTCAGCAATCCTCAAAGCTACCAAACCTGAAAACTTTTTTTTTGAGTCCTAAATTCACAAGTACATAACCCTAAATTGATTCTAAACAACAGCCGGGTCATCCAACCGTTGACCATATTCTATCACCGTTCTCAATTACTGTTCTCAATACCTCATTCTCCACAGCAAAAATAAGCCATACCAAGACCTCAACACCATTTACATCAGCTGATTAAATCCTAAAATCCTACTTGTGTAATTTCTTCCCAAAAATCCTTTCAGAAACTATATTTAAAGTTAATTCTGCTACTGATCTTCCTCGAATTGAGCTTTAGTAATTCACACAGTTATCCTACATCCATCACAAATCAATTCAACTCCATCAAATAAATTCACACCTGATCCCCAATGCCAAAAGGCCCAAAACATTTCAAGCTACAATTTATTAACGAAACCACATTCATAACATAAAAACAATTTACGAACATGCATGTCAGACATATATACAGTTATTCCTTTTCACATTGACATGGTAGACATCAACGAAGATGTACCTTTCCTGGTCATCTCCCAAGCGAAGGGAAGATATGACTACTTCAGCTGATTCATCATCAAAGTAGACATCCTGCAAAATTTTAGTATAAGATATCTTTCATTCGTCGTAAATTGATGCTTTGTTGTCAAACCAGCTAAGCAAACCATAAAGCATGCAAGCGTTATGTATTACTCAAGTAGATCTCTTGAGTAACTTGCTTCTTTCATTTTAAAATGTGCATGAAAATCACTACCCAAGTGATCCGAAATTGCTTTAAAAATTTTCCTTAGTGATTAAGAGGCTTTCACAAAAATAAATGAATACCGCATGTATAAATATTTCCTGCCAGGTGAACAAAGAGATCTACACTTAGTGAATGAAACTGTTCATACTTTAAAGACTCTTTTAAGTAATTATACTCACTTTTTCACAGGACCCACTTATAGCCTGTTTATCAAAATAAATTTGTCTAGAGCTGGGAAAATAATAAAGAAACACTTTCGTAGAGGATATGTACTTAGCATCTAGAATGATGTTTACTTTTCACGGAAAAAGTCAGGTAAAAGACAGTCATTTGGTCAAAACTCTTTTGAAGCAATCAAAACGTACAAAAATACCCAAACAAACCCAATTTTATGAATGAAACAGCAGAAACACTGTTTGACTAGGTATACAAGTGCCCCTCTATTGAGCTGGTGATCTTTGACTTAAAATGTATTTGCATGTATGTTTTCTATTGATAACTTATGAGCTACATTGAAAATGTTTAAAACATGTGCCATCTGTGAATTTCCAGATTAGCCCTATCTATATACTCAGATTCATCACATATTAGTAATTACTGATAACTAAGAACATAAGCTCCCCATGAAAGAATAATTCATTTATAACTCCGATTGTAGAAGAAATTGAAATATATACCTCATCATCTCTTTCCAGTGAGCCATGAGTCTAGTGAAAGAAACAAAAATGAAAAAAAAAAATTACATAGAGAACAACAATAGAAAGCAGATTATAATAGTAAAGCTACGAGTGCAATAGTTATAGAAAGAAGCTTAGGGAAAAGGAGTAAACTCCAACAAGAGCCAATATGAATCAGTGGGCAACATCATAGTGAACGGAACGTTATTGTTTTGATCAGCAGATGTGCAGACACTATATTACATCCGTTTATAAGCATCATATTAAAGAAAAACTGCATGGATAAAATTTAAACCATAAATTTCAGATTCTGTGAAATCCCACTGCAATTTTCCCTGCTGCTATCCGAAGGACCAAATAGGGGATCTGAACATGAGGGTTCCGTTTTGATTATAATGACAAAATAGTTGGACAAACGAAGTCCTACACTTACATAAGGGCATCACCTAAATGCTAATGCAATATGACAAAATACTCGCTATTTCGGATTATGTCATAAATATTAAGGTCTAACATTCTCCTCAAAACACTGAAATACACAATAAATCCTAATCATTAAGGGTCACACCTACGCAGTCAGCAGGAAATACTAGCTTCCTGATGTCCTTGCCTTCCATGGACATCAATCTGAAAAGCAAATGGCTTTCTCTTTCAGCTAACTTCCTAAGCACCTTCCATTTTCAGACATCAGTGTTCTCAGCAATTCCACCTTTGGCTCTATTCCTACTATAAGATAAAAGCTGCAATCTTGATCTCATTAAACTACATTATCTTGAGTTCTAAAGGTGCTGATATATTTGGTTGTGTGCTTGTTCCGGTCCAGAATGGAGATTTTAAGGTGAAAGAATGATGGAAAATCCTCCCTAACATAGAGCCATGTCAATCATCCTCTCTTGGATTTGGACTGAGAGGAACGCTACAATATTAGACAAATAGAAGACTATGTTTAGCTGTCTATGGAATACTTACTCCTAACCTACCCACCAAAGCTTTAGGGCATGTGAGGATTTGTGCAAGATCATCTTGGTGTTTGACTTCCAGCTCTAATTTGATAATGCCCTTTGGGCCTAAGATGATTATGCTTCTCTCTTTGGGCTTCTATTTCGTCCGGGTTTTAGATAGTTACTTTAGTGGGCTCCTTACTCATTCTCGTTATAATCTTCTCTGCTAACATAATCTTCTTTCTCTACAAATAGATATACATATATATATATATATATATATATATATAGAGAGAGAGAGAGAGAGAGAGAAAATAGAGTTTAAGTTTGCATTTTCCTTCATACTACCCCTATAGACTGGAGAATCAATAAGATGTCCAGGGCGGGAAGGTGATAGCACTGCAATAGGGAAGAACGAGTTCGAGATGTGAGCACGAGGGGTATATACTCGAAGAGGGAGAATAAGATAGTGAAGTCAGTCCCCATCTAAGATATAGGAACCACTTCTGAAGCTCCTGGCTAAGCCAACTTCCTAGGCACCTTGGCTTTGTTATATGTTGAATGTCTCCAGAAAGGTTTGCTTCTGGTTGCAGGAAGCTTTTTCACTTGTCCCATCTTAAATCCATTAGCAGGTCACATATCTATGTTCCTGTGTACAAGAGCTTTAGTTCCAGTTTAGTTCAACTCAGGATATAGAAAGCATACCATCAGTCTCCTGCATCTCTAATTCAAAGTGAACCTACTTTATTTTTACCAGACAATACACTGGTCAATCTCTTTGAAGTACAATTTCGCACATCTTCTATATAGATGATGAAGAAGGTATATATCATATAATGCAAAAAGATGCTAAGAACGTCACCCAGCATTCACGTTGGAATATAAATGGTAAGAAGAATGGAGATGGATGAGACGAAAACAGTCAACTTGCGACTTGGAATCACTTCATCCATGCAGTTCACTAGCCCCTAGAGCCTAATCTAGGCATCAGTTGACTTGTTACACCAGTATTGTAAATTTTGGAATCATAAATGCGAGTATGTACTATGGTGTAACTTTCCTTAACAAATCTAATAACAGTAATGCACATCCACTGATCAAAAACATCTTTCACTTAGGATGTTAAACTAACAGATGAAAATAGCCAATATGGTATGATTATGTCCGATACGTTGATTCTCTAATGTGAAACAACAGAGCTTCTCTATAATTAGGTGATACCATTACAGTATGGACCATCACAAGATTTTGAATTACTGACATCTCCTACAGAGCATGGTACTATCACAATCCTCTTTTTTTTCCCCAGTCATCTACAAAACTTCACGCAAAACGGCCGCCAAAAGTTTCATAAAAATGAAGTAGCAAGTAACTAAGAGCCAGGATGTTATAACAGTACTTGATATGTGATTCTCTACGTGGAACGACCTAGCTGTTACATATTAAAAGGAATAGAAGCGACTACCACTTACAAACTGACAAATAAAAAATAATGATAAAATAACATCACAAGAATCATTAAATCCGTCTATCATCTAAACTAGATAGTTTTTCAGTGAAAGCATAAAGGTAATTAACGGAGTGAAATTACAAAAACAGGAGGGTTATCATACAATCTCATGCCAAAAAGTCCTTTTGTTCTCAAGTAATAGTGAGATGTTAGATTAAGCACTTGCAAACAATAAAGATAGATGCTTCCTTCCTCAACCTTCTTCTCAACATCTTGTGATTTCTTCTTTTCTGAATCTCGTAGAACCATATTAGGCCAATTCTTTTTGAACAATAACTTATACTTTAATATAGGCCGATTAGACAGGGTACTATTAGACCTAAAAGCGAGATCACGGATTTATGATGTACCTAAGTATCATGAAATATGGAGACGAATCATGAGCACACTTTAAGTCTATTAGTAGAAGCTAGTTTATTGAAAGCAATTAGTAATATTGAACTCTCTTCATTCATAGCCAAAACATATACTCTCGCATCCCAAATTAAGTGTCTTGTCAAATTGACGCACAGTTTTATGAGAGCAATTGACTTTATAAATGTGTAGAAATCAAGAGTTTGATAATGGGCCTGGGAAATTTTTTTTGGCACGACTATATCTTTTAGCTCCAAAAAAAGAAGTTTAAAAGTTAAGACACCTATTTAGGGACACCTCAGAGAGGAATTGTGATCACTTATTTTGGAAAAGGGGGAGTATATGACTAGAAAGATACGACACATCAAGCAAATCAAAGCATATACACAAAAGTACCTCATCAATTTCATCAGTGCCATAAATGCCATAACGGAAGGCCTGGCTCAGATTGTTTGCTAATGCTGCAACATCATAATCTCTATCTTGATAATCATCATCATCACTATCCCTACCTCGGTCCTGAAGTGCTGTGGGCCTCCTGTTAATTTAAATAAAACTGTATTTATAAGCCACCAACGGAAGAGTGAAGAGACATGTACAGAAATTTTATAGGTAAGAATATATATCAATGATCTCAAAAAAAAAAAAAAATTGAGTTCGAGTTTTTGACGAACAACATATTTGTTACCGAACTCGATTCGAATAGGTATTCGAGTCATGAGTCAAGTTTGAGCAATAGTCGAATACCGTTAATTTCAAGTCGAATTCAAGTAATTTCGAGTTATTAACGAGAATTAGAGTGCTTAAAAGGTTAAACTTGCCCCAATTCTAAATATTAAAAAATGATATTGCATAATTAACAAATCAAATTCAAATAATGTCGAGTTATAGGCGAGTTACCGAGTACTCGTATACTAACGAGTCCAATCTAGTTCAAGTTATCAAGTTATGACAAAACAAATTTGAATAATGTAGAGTTTGACTCGAGTTGTCAAATACTGAACGAGTTAACTCGAGCTTGACTCGATAAGCAATCGAGTATCAAAATTTAATTGAATTTGAATTGAATACATAATCGAGTCAAATTTTTTAATCAAATTCGAGTCGAATTTCAAGTTATCCGACTCGTTACACAGCCCTATTGGAGAGTTAAATATAGATGCCTCAGTGGGGGTATCACAAACAAGCAGGGTGTCAACACTATGCACACAAATTCACAATTATGCAGGTAACAAACGCAAGAGGGGTGATTTGAGCCAAAGAGCTTGCCAAACCGGAGCTCTAATACCATGTTAAGCAACCAAATCGTCAGAAATCTTAAGTTGTTTAGTAGGGACTCAACTATATATATCAAGCTAACAGTACAAAAAAGATTATTCAGTGAACAGTTAGAAGTCAACTTGGACATTGATGTCCCAAGAGTTTTGCAGCTATTTGCAGCTCTAATACACACTACTTCACTATTTGTCTGATAGAAATAAAGGATGGCATACTCACCCGCATGCCCATTGGTAGACATTTTCAAGTGTATTGCGCTTCAAGAGAACATTCGTGTGCCAATCTGCCCATTCATTATTTTCCTGTCAAATCATTTGCATTATCAGAAATACTGCAGTTAAAGTATATAACAAACTTATGTTGTGGCAGATCATCAGTGATAAGGTTATTCAGATGAAATAAGAAAAGACACAGATAGCAAAACAGGCACAAGGTGCTTTTGCAGCCAAGCATTATGTACAGTACCACCACGACCAATATATTAGTCATCAGCTTAAGTCAATAGGAAGGAGCAAAACACGACGAAATGCATTTGGAATCCACCTTTTTTTAGATAAAAGAAGAATATCATTGATAGAGAAAGAGGTTACAAAGAAGGCGGACAAGAAGTCCACCAAAAAGCCAAAAAAAGCAAAATCAACAAAAGCACACAAATTCCTATGTAGCAGCTCTCCAATCTTAGACAAATCTCTCAAAGACCAACCCTAGAAAGCGCCAATAACTCTTAGCCCAAAAAGAAAACTGCACACTAATCTTCTCCCAAAAAAGCGAAAGCAATGATTCTCGATTTTTGAAAATTCGAGAATTTCTCTCAATCCAAATGTTCCACAATTGGGCTAAACACGGCACATCCCCACAAAGAAGCCTTCCTCGATCGACTAAAACCCAAATGATTAATTAAATAGAAATCATCTACCATGCGAGGCATAATGCAGATCTCACTCTACACCCAAAACACCCAAAACACCTGAACCAAAGACTCCAAGTCATAGGGCAATGCATGAACAAATGTTCGAGAGACTCGCTAGCTCCCACACGCATAACGCACACATCTAGAGAGATATATGTCTTCGATATCTCCTTTGCCGCCAATCATTAGTATTCAATCGGCCAAGGACCACTGATCAAGCAAAGGCTTTGTACTTAAAAGGAACTACCTTGGACTTCCAAATGAAATTATAAGAGGAAAGTCAAGATGTATATGTAGACGAAGAATCTTTACGAAAGACTTACCAGAAAAAGATGGAGACTGTGGAACCCGAATTCGACGATCGGATTAAAGATCCGAAGGACGAAAAGAAGACAGCTGAAGTAATAACTACGCAACCACCGGGGATTCTCTATCATTGAGAATCCTCATAAAGTGAAAATCTCAAGTAACCTGACCCCCGCTCCCTAACAAGAAAAGCAGCAATTGGAGTGTTATGAAGACTAAAATGCTGAAACAAACGAGTGAAAGATAACTTCCCAAGAAAGTACTTTGTCCGATGATCCTCCCAAAACCGAACTCAATTCCTAAGCCCAACCTCATAATGCACGTGAGGATAGAAGAGGTGAAAACAACTAGAAAATGAACTTCAAAGGACTAGCATACGTGATAAAAGAGTTGTAAATGCATCCCACCCGTTATGGTTAACATCAAACTTTCTCCGAATTACGACATGCCAGAGAGAATCAGGCTCCAGCAAAAAAAGCCATAACCACTTACTAATCACAGAAATATTTTGATAATCAAGTTCCCAAGCCCTAACCCCTCGCCTAAGGCAATATTTTGATAACCAAGTACCCAAGCCCTAACCCCCCCTCCTCCTTAGGCCTGCTCACCATCAATCAAGCCACCAAATGTTCCTTATTCCCCTCTCTTGTCCAACACCACAAGAACTAGCGCATGATTCCCTCTATACGCTCTGCCACCCCCGTGGTTAGCTTAAACAGAGACAAGTAATTGATGGGATTACATGACAAACATGACTCAATGAGAGTAACTCTCCCCCCCCCCCCCAAAGAAATATAAGCACCCTTCCACCCACCCAGCCTCTTAGACACTTTATCAATAACCACTTTCATTTCGTGATAGCTCATTGAATGGCTTTAAAAGGTGAGGTGAAGAATGGAATAACAAATTCATCCAGATCAAGGGGAAATAATAATAGGAAGCCCTACAATCCGTCGTAGTAGAAACACATTTTGACTCGACATGGAGGTTAATAAATGGGCTGAAAAGTGATCAATTCTATGAACGTCCCTTAAGCGTGTCGCTCATATTTATCCCTCACAAAAAGTAAGGATAATTTAGTCAAGTGGGATGGGACGAAAAAGGTAAGTGTAACCCTTCCACGGGGATGGAGGGTGTAGAAACATTGTAATTGTAGAAAGTGATGCGACAGGAAAATGCACTTTCACCAAAGGATCATTTGTTGTAAGGTGTGAGCAAACGTTAGCAGTAGGTAGTAGCACTGCAGAGCTACGTTTTCATATTTCCTCTTACGTAGTAATTATCTCTCCATATAATAAAGTAAGAGGGCTCAAGATGAATGAAGCCCTGTCACACATTTTTCTAAATACAAATTTTACCCTTTCATTAGTAACTACTCCCTCCGTAGTGTCCATGATAGTGACATGTGAGGAGAAAATGTCGCTTTCAAGACACTTAAAATGAAGCGGCGGGAGTATCAATTTTTCCCTGATAACCACCCACTATGTTTAGAATAACTACCTACTATCGCATGTTAAATAAATTTCAAAGTCAAAAAAAGTAAAATTATTGCAAATAAACCCTCTCTATCAACAAAATTAAAAAAAAAATGAAAATTTTCTGCAAGCACACGACACTTGTGACAAGTGATAGTAATGATGAAGAGGTGGTAGGCATGGAAAAAACCTGCAAGTATGTCTGTACATCACTGTTGTTATTCCCAAGTTGAATAAGTTTGTTGGCAATGCGCGTCATGTGTCCAATGTTCCCTATCCTGGGCGGTGACTTTCCTTCAGCTGGAATAGTTGGCTGCAAGGTGGTTTCATCAAAATGAGTATGACAACAATAGCAGATAGCAATGAAGGTCCATTTCATGACTCTTTTAAAAGATGGAATCATATCTGAACCAAGGTATGTATGTTACAAATCACAGAAAGTCGCATTAAACAAAAGAAACTGATAGTATCCAAGAAATTTCCCATTACCATACTAGGATCACTGGTCACCACACACTTATTTTCGGCTTCAAGAATTTTCCCGACAAGATTGCATTCTCGAAGAACATGTTCAACAAGTAGCACATTCTTGCTCTCCAAGCAAGATACTATTATCTGCTCAATATGGTGATGAATGAAGTTATTGAAAGGATACCTGCAATCATAAAAACCAATTTAGGTACCTAACTAATATATACTCCCGCAAGAAACTTAAGTGGAAAATAAAGTAAACAATGGAACTTACTCAAAAAACAATTCTAGGATGCGCTTTAATGCACCAAGGCGGATCAATTCCTTCTCAGCAGCTTCACTACTAACAGTCATTAAGACTGAGATGAACTCAACAATCTGAGACACACCATTCATTCAGCAGCAGAATCAATATGAAATTCTACATCAAGTATGATCTGCAGGTTAAATATGTTAAGCCGTTCAAGGGTATATAACAGTAGCACATGAGTAAAAGACTAAAAGAAAAAGATAAGCAAAGACAAGAGCTTTTGATAGGTGGAATCTAAAGAATTTTTGTCAAGTAATGAGCAATATTATAGAGTTGAATGTATGCTTGCAGACTCTGAACTTTCTTTATTTGTATTTCAATATGAAAGTAACAGAAATTACACCCATAAGATAAGAGCACATAATGTGTTTATACTTCTCAACGGCCAATACATAAATTTACCTTCAGACGATGTTTGCCAAGAGGTGGCTGCAACTTTCCATATGTTGTTGGTAGAACATGTTCCTCAGACGATACACTCAGAAGCTGGAGCAAATTGCCTTCACAACAATACAGAATAGAGTAGAACCCAGGCACGGGTATTATTAGAAAGGAAATTTTGAAATAAACATAATACCAAAAAAATTAAATTATATGTGTGATATCATAATATCAAAAAAAAAACAGGGAAATTGAAACAACTAATAAAGTAGATGTTGAAGGGTTAGACATCCAATGGAGCATGGTTTTAATGTTTATGAAATAGGGAAAAAAATAATATCAAGACAGAAAATACAAAGGAGATGGACCAATAAAAGTAAACATCAAATTAACATAAAAGTGCTTGCAATTCTAATGCTAGAACAAGACGATAAGCAATCCTACACAAAGCCCAAAGAGAGACAAGAAAGACCACCCTATCCCAGAGAAGAGCTACAGGTAAGCACTAATCCTGGAAAATACAGCACAACTCCCATTCAAGTAACCAGATCTAATGTACAACATAAACTCCTCACTGCCACAAAACTGAGCATCAGTCTACCCAAACCTCATAAATGAATCCAAAAAAATGGAACCAACAGCAGCAGGTTACTAGCACAGATGAAGCAGATTAACAGATAGCAGTTGTAGGGCCCACAACAAGAGAGAGCAAGCAGGGTCATCCCAGATAGGAAGGGCGACTTTCTTGCGCACAATGAGGTCATTGTTATTTTAGGTCGCAGAGTAAGTATTCCAAGGTGGCAAATTTCTCAAAGTTACAATGAGAGAAATTTAGATGGCAGTTACTATTATATTACAAAGGTAATTTTAATATAAAAGTAGAAAGTAACGAATGCAAAAAATATATATACATATATATAGGAAAGTGATCAGGTACAAACCATAAATATCATACAAACGTGCGAACCTGTTGTATCTTCGTTTTTTCTGTTGTATCTTAATTTTTTTTTTTTTTTGTATCTTAGTAAGACCCTGTTGTATCTTATTATATTTTTGTTGTATCTTCGCATCTTAGTTAGTTTGTTGTATATTTATGAACTTAGGACTCGTTTGGTAGGGGGTACAAGATAGTATTAAGAGGGGATAAGTATTATTAATAATTTTATTTGGTGTTTGGTAGCCATTTGGGACGATTATTAATTAATAC
>JAOWAN010000001.1:15344339-15355929 GCA_028566635.1 Lobelia cardinalis
TTCAGTCTTCAGTCTTCAGTCTTCAGTCTTCAGCACTTATAAATTTATAATTAACAAACAACACCTTAGTATAGTTCAGCCAATTCAATGCATCATACAAGCCACAATCTCATTCATATCCTTTTCTTAATGATGTCAATGTTAGTTTTGGTCCCCTTCCTGTAACCGAACTACTATGTTTGAAAATCGATATTTCTTCCTCCTCATAGTGCAAATTTAAAAGAAGCATTAATTTTATCAAAAAATTTACATGATGATACTTGAAATCATTAATTCATCTTCACTTGCTTCAAACTGAGCAGTTTTCTGAAGGCTTTTCTGTTAATGGCTTCTGTGTGTTTATTGGTTATTGTGTTATTGCTATAGAGATCCCACAATAATAAAATCTCAGTCCAAGATCTTTTTATACTATCTTCATCTTATTTTTTGTGTTAGTTCTGATGCATAAATTGTTCAATATTTTTTTTAAAAGAGAAGGTTGGAGGAGATAATATACCTAACCCCAACCATTATTATTTACTCCCTCCATCCCACTTGAAGAGTTACACTTTGACTTAGCACGGCGATAACAAAATGAGTTGAAAATGTGTACTAAATCTTTAATGCCCATCCATATGAGGTCCACATTTGTTTTTGAAAAAATGGAGGGTAATATTGTCAAATGCCATAGCCTAAAAAGGAAATGTAACTCTTCAAACAGGACATCCCAAGGAAAGTTTAACTCTTCAATTGAGAACAGAGGGAGTATTAATTAGAGCGTACAAGAATAATAAAGAGGGCTTAAAGCCTACAAGAATAACAAAGAGGGCTTGAAGCCCAAAGCAAGGGTAGGAGATATCTTCGACAAGATAATAATTTCTCCTCAATTTTGTTCCTGATGTGACTTGAACCCCTAACCCCTGCTGGGGAGGAAAAGGGGATACCACAATGGATTCAATCCTGAAAAACTAATAATTTCTTTTTCTTTATATTTTCATTTTGTCGGAACGACAAGCAGATTGACCTGTCATATTATGATCTATTTGGGAGTCTTAAACTAGTTTTACTAAATGGTGATAAGCTTCCGGGAAAGCAAGAGGTAAATCTTTTTATCGAACACCTCAATCGTCCCATTGAAAGTTCTGTGAAATTGGTATTCACTTGTCACTTCTTGGAACAGGCATTAAAGGCATCTGTGGTTGACAGCCTCAATTGCAAAAAGGTTTCACTTTTATATGGTTGCACATGAATACTCTACTTTTAAGCAACTAAAAATTATGGAATCCTTTCCTGATTCTTTTCTATACTGCAGGGTGATCGTGCATATCCTAGTTCGGATACAATCTCTGTGGCAGAGGTTATTACTGAAGTACATTTTGTGTTATATCATTTAATTATTCATTAGATTGATTCATTGATATTAATGATCAATAGTGGCTCCAAAAATACAAGTGTTATCAAAATGCAAATGTGTAGATGGATGTGTGGTAAAACTAGGAAAGATAGATTTGGTAATGAACAATTACATGAAATGGTAAAAGTGGCCTCTATAAGAGACAAAGTGAGAGGATCTCTAAAGATGGTTGGTGGACATACAACGTAGGCCTCTTGGTGCACCTATTAGGAAGTATGATAGTATCAAATCTCAACCAGGCTAGATGTTGTGGAAAACCAAGGCTTACGTGAACACCTATTGTTTAGAGGATATGAAGAAATGTTGCCTCTGTGATGACCTAGCCTTGAGCCGTATTGAAGGGCGGTAAAAGATTCACATGGATGACCCCAAATGGTTGGGACTAAGTGAGTTGGGTTGAGTTTTTTTGTATGGAATTGAGAAGGACTGCCAGTTCATAGAATCATAGCACCCTTACACTTCTACATGGGAAATGATTCTAGTTAGTTGATCACAACTGATAGCCTAGGTGTAGAGATCCCTTCGCGGAATGGTCCCAAAGTATAGGAGGAATATCATCCCGAGGGTTTTACTACCCCATAGAATCGACATTCATGGAGGTTCAATGGAGATGTTGGTTTTCCGCAGGAGATTCATTAAATTTTCTGGAGATTCATGAGTACTTGGTTATTTTTGTGAACTTCCGTTACGTGACGGAAGGAGGGGGTTGATATGGTAGCCTGCAGAGGTAGCTACATTAGCAATTAGCGACGGCCCAAACGATTACATTTGAACTGTGATGTATCATTCTGCATTATCTGGATGGTATTATGATTTATGAAGTATTTCTCTCCTAAGGCTGCACCATAATTGCTAAGAAATATGAGGACAAGTAGGCAACCTTGTAAATATCATGTTTCACTTGAAGCCTTGAATGGTGGAAAAAATTGTTTCTTTATGTTCTTTTTTCTGAAAGGAAACATGGTGAGACTTAAGAACACTCGGTCAGTGGTCTTTCGTGGTTTTACAGTCTTCAATAGATTGTGTTATACTTCACATCTGGCTCTATATTTTGGTTGATCTGATTCATTAGAGGCCTATTTCCTTTTAAATACAGGATTGTTCGTGCTGTGCACTTATTGCAGAACTGTTTGCATTGAGCTCACCTGAGATATTGGCTGGGAAAGGATTCAGTCGACTTCTGGTACCTGGTGCTTCTAAACTCTGAAATTGATTAGATGGTCTTTACTTATTTGTATACCCAGTACCATCCAAGTCCATTCAACTTTCAGTGAGGGCTCCCAATGTTTCTAGCAGCTCTCAATTTTGCCTTTTTATTTCACTAAAGGTTCAATGAAAGAAACGATAAAGTATCGTTTGAAGATTTTTTTATGGAATTTCTTCATTGTCATATATAACTACTGGGACTTCTTGAATTCCTAGTGTGCAATAAATGTAGTTTAGTCATGACATGCGATTTAAGTTGGAATTCTAATGTAGAGAAACAGAGAAATAGAACTAACATGTTTTCTACTTGCAGCTAGCAGGTATCCTCCTGGATACTAGGAACTTGACCAGCCCTCACTGTACCACCAAAGATAGGTACATGGCGACTTTATTAATCAATGGTGCCGGTCGATTTGGATGCAGTGGTCTTTACCAGATCCGTAGGCTCAATAACCTCAATTATCAACATATGGAAATTTTGAGTCTTTTGCTCTTTAATGAGAATACCATTTACAATTTGATTTTTACAACTTATTTTTCCAGTGAGATACAAGATGCACAATGTATCAGACCTCAAAGTAGGAGAAATCTTGCGGAAAGATTTTAAGAAGTGGACCACGATTGGTAAGAGCATGTTATCAACGTTGATTTTTCTATTGAACAAAAGAAGTGTACAAAATGCCTTGTTGGTACATTTCAATTGGTGCAATTTTTGTTACTGATGGGGTCCACAATTCTTTAGTCAAATTAATTAAGCCAACAAGGCTTTTTGGTGCACTTCTTTGGTGGCTTTAGCATTACTCTTTTCTTTCTTTCTAAATACAGTTTTGTAATGTTGAGGATATGGTTTGTTTAGTAGTTTTATGTGTGTGTGTGTGTTTCTTGATAAATCTGGTTTCATTTTCACTTGGCACAGTGAAACTAGCATATTTCGTCCTTATGGGGTTCATTCAAATCATGTCATCAAATAAGGCCACATGTGAAAGCGCAAATCTTACTGTATGATTTGCGTTTTCAACATGTGATATGAACATTAGAGTAAATTAAGTTTCTAAGGGGTTGTTTTTATGGCAATGGTAAACTGGCCACGTTCTTTTATCATTTTGAACATTCTCATTGACAAAAAACTTTTGAACCAGGTAAAACCGAAAGTGCTGGTTCAAGATTGATGGTATCACATGTAGGATTGAGTTCAATTGGAATATCAGTTGCTCAACTCCTGGCGCATGATGAGACTTCAACTCATGAAATCATACATTTCCAGCGTGAGTGTTCTATTCTGTTATTGAATACATGAATCTATAGTGAACTAAAATTGACACTATGATCAGGAGTTTTGATCTTTGATCTCCCTTCTTTCTACTTCAGGATTAGCCTATTTTCTTGGTTATTGTCATATCTCTGTTTCTATGGCTTGTTAGTCTTATAACTCGCTTATTTGTACCTCAAAGACTTCATATCTTAATAATCTTTCCAACATTTATTTGGTTTTTTGGTTCTATTTGTGATGCATAAAGGAGAAATAGATGTAGTGCAGTATTAAATTTCCTACTTGACGTCAGTGGATTTGTACCATGTATAACATTAGGAAGAATAATCGGGTCTCGATGACAAGACATCATACCCTTTTTCATTTGCCTAAACTCATAAGGTTGTACTCGAACTTCAGAACAAGACACATAGGATCACAAGAGTTACTAAAAACTAGTAGTTCCCCTCCCTCCCTCCAACACACATAGGATCATAAGAGTTACACTGTTCTTCCCTTTTCGTTTGCCTGAACTCATAAGGTTGTACTCGAATTTCAGAACAAGTTTATTGAAGTTAATCTGTCACTCCAAGAGGTTTCTTTTCTTATACTCCTTCCGCGCCAAAATAAGAGTCCCAATTGTCTTGGCACAGTTTTAGAAAAAAATTGACTTCAATAATATGTCGATACTAAAGGTTCTCAAAAGAATGTGGCTATAATTCAATCTTGGGTATCCAAAAGGGAAAAGTTTGGAAAGTGGACACCTATTAAAAGGAATAAAGAACTCATTTTTGGAATGGAGGGAGTAACTGATACTCGGCTTCTTCCACATTCTGCCCATTGCCTTGCAAGTTTTTGAAGCTCGTTTTCGACAGTTGACATTCACTGCTATCTATCCCTAAATTTGGAAAAAGAAGGCAATTGTAAGCCACAAGATATGAAATTTGGTTGGCATGTTCATAGCTATTTGTGGAACAAGAAAAAAAACTTGATGCTGTTTTGTTCATGTTATTGCGTCCATGTTCCTTCCATACCTTCCCTTCGTATACAAAATTAGTTAATTCGTTGATCAGTTTTAAGTCTTATTTTTGAGCATCTGAAACTACCCTCTCAATGGTCCTGTATAATCCTTCTTTACTTCGGTTAATGTTGCTATCATACTGGATGTGTATGAAACTAAGAATATAAGTCAGTTTTGTGCATCATGCATAATAAGTTATTAATTAACTTATTAATGATTGAAGCACTTGCATTGGATTAAGAAAATGCTCGGTGGCTTGTAGACAATCTGGAATTTGCGATAATTATCTAACATATATGATTTTCCAAGCACTAGCATACCTTGAAGCTAAACCAAGCTAGGGGTAGGAGAGAACAAAAGCTAATAGGGCATCTGTAATATGGAAAGATATGGAAGAATATGGCACATGTGATGACCTTGTACTGGACCATATTGAATGATGGAAAATGATTCATGTAGGAGATCTCAAGTGGTTGGGAGAAAGGCTGAAGGGAAAGGAGAGGGAAGAGAAGAGGATGAAATGGGATGGGATGGGATGGGATGAGAGGAATGAATAATTTTAAGAGTATGCTCTTGTCCTGTAGAAAGAAACTAATTCATCATAAGGAACCCTAGAGAACAACGAGAACTACAAGTGATGAACAATTACACTATCTCTCGATCTATGGTTTATACCTAGCTTTCTCAAGGACATGACACAATACAAGTGACGACACTATCCCTAAGCTATACAAGTATGGCAAGCTTCTCTGTTTGGTGCATGAAACAAAGTGTAGACCCACCTTTTATATGCTTAGGAACGGACCTAAGGCTCCTACTACAAATTGGAAATCCAAAACCAAATCCAAACTATCATAGGAAAGTCAAGATAGATCAATCTACAATTTCTATTAGGAATATATGACCGTACCACATCTTTTCCAAAAGCAAGAAGAATTCTATGTCTTACTCCAATGGTGCGGCACATGAACCAAATATTCTCACACTGGGAGGAAAGAAAAAGAAGGAATGTTGCTGGAAGTTTCCTTCCCTTTCCCTCCCTCTCCTTCTTAAAAGAACTCAAGAGCACACTGTGGAAGGAAAATTTTTCTGACTTTCCATCCTTTACTTCATTTTTAAAACTCAAGAATGAACCCCAACTGATCAGATGAAAGGCTAAATTGAGTTGAGTCGAGTTGTTGCATGCGTCAACTTGACATAATTAAAAATCTTCTCCTTGGCTCTATACATTTTTCACAGATGTACCTTGTAAGAGGCTTCACATTACCATATGGCATTCACCTGCCAAATAACTTTTAAAAAATGGATAACCCCTCTTGGGGAAACTTTAACAGCAGAATAATTTGGAATCACCCATAAGTATTTAGTTGACCTACAACCCATCACTGGCTGTTAGCCACTCTTTTGAAGAAATTATAGCCCTTTTAGATCTCTTATCCTTTATGATAGCTCCTAAGGTAAGATAGCAGTGACTAAATGGTGACTACAGTTCTTGCCGACTGCTTTTTAATCTGTATACTTCCTTATCCAATATAGAACTCAGGATGTGGATAGAAGTAGCAGTTAATGCTTTAGCTTTCCCTAGTGGTTGTAATGCAATCGTAATTCACTAATGTCTAGTAGCATTAAATCACTTGAATGAACTGAGCTTGCACACAAAGACACGAAAAGTTACTGCCTCCATTCCGATAAAGACGTCCTCCTTTTCTGTATGAAACTTCCCACTTAAAGTGTCCTATTGCGAAAACTCAGCTTGTGTATCTATATTGAGTTTTCAAATTATCCTTATTACATGAGGAATTCATAAATGAAAAGTATTTTTGGTTCTTAGCATTTAGTGGCATTTACACAAACTAATTCTATATGTGAAAAGTTTGACTTTAAAACGGGGACTTTGAGCAGAATGGACGGAGTATTTCTTTCTTCCATTAGGTTCACCCAGTAGCAATATATGTCAAGGCTCTTCTTATAACTCTTCGGTCTACATTTTCCTCACCAATCAAACCAAATATGTGCATCCTCATTTATACTCTTATGTATCCAGACTTTATGAACAATGTACCCTGGGAAATACTCCAACAGAATTCATGTAGACCTCTGTTTTCTGTCCAGGGCACCAGACACGACGTGCATCCTGCTTTTGTTCCACTCACTTTTTGTGTTTTTCTAGACTCGTTTACGCTATGTAGTCTGCACTTTCATCTTCAGCGAGGGGACACCTTTTTCATTAAAGCTGGTGGATTTAAATCATTTCCCAAGATTTAGAGTTGACTCTTATAATCATCTTATGGAAACGGGACTCGAACCAAATGAAATGGTAAGGTATACACTTAAAATAGACCTAGGGATATCCATGCATATTGTGATTTGATTAATATTGAGTGCTGGGTGCTCTGTTTGAGTACATATTTTCTTTTTGGGAAGACCCCTCTATTGGTTTTCCATCACCGTAATCTGTATCCTCATCAAAGCATTCAACCGTTTCCCTTTTTTCTCCCCCTCCTCCCCCTCCTCCTCCTCTCTCTCTCTCTCTCTCTCTATATATATATATATATATATATATATATATATATCTCACAAGTGGATGAACACTGATTCTCTTTTTCTGTGTGCAGAGATAGAGAAACTTCGACTACTCGTGATTGTTTCTGGTTATTATGATCCTCGTAAGAACTTCAAGGTTCGGACAACTCCTTATCTTTTTATAATTTTGATGCAAAATAAGGATAATGTAGATTTACCTCTTTCATCTCTGGTGCAAAATAGAGGGAGATTCTGGTATCTGCTGAGTCCTCAGAACTGATGATAAACCTGCTTAATTTCTTCGAGTCCCATGAATCCCATCTACACCTTATAGATTTGCATCAACCAGGTCAGTTTCTGATGTAGTTGTTACTTTTGATACATTTATAGTTAGTTGATGAAATTCACATTTGGTATGCATTATGTTAAAATGATCAAAAATAATTGATTCTCTGATAGTGGAACACATTTGTCGGATGAGTTTGTCTTTGCTCTTTTGTTAAGATGGCATCTGATGTACAATGTAGCTACTCAGGATTGTGCTTGTATTTCTCAAACATGTTTTAGTGGTTCTGGTAAGTTATGTTGTGGCTTTTGGAGTTAGCTAGCTTCACAGCTATCTTAGTTCCTCTTCCAGCTATCCTTGCCTAATCAAGTTAGCCTACTACATGGACCCTGTGTCATGCAGATGTGTCAGCTTCTATCAGCCTTTAAGTCATCATCAACCTATCCTTTCGTTACTTTGACAGATGGTTCAACGCTCCGCATCATATATTTGTGGCCCTGCTTTTCCTGTATCATATCTTTGTTTATCAAGTTCCCTAATGAATATCCCCAGAATTTAGATTATGCATGTAGTAAGTGCGTTCACTGTGCTGTAGGAGATCTAAATAAAGGTGTATGTGCTAATCATTACTTTTCTTTTGGATTCATAATTTTTTTTTGTCAAATTGTTACTGTTAGAAAGAGTATTATCTTGAATATTCCTATTCGGGAAGTACTGCACAAAATATGTGTTTTTCTTTTGTTACGCAAGTGCAGAATTACGATAATCTTAAACTTGTTTGTCCTGCAGGCCTCAGAGATGATGTAAGAGCATTTAACGTTGACAAGGTCACATCAAGGAGAACTATTGAGCTACTCTTGGAAGATTTCGGCAACACCCTGAATTGCTGATGAAAGTACTCTAGCCGAGATTATTATCATAATCACATTTTGTCCTTGATTCTGGAAGCTGTCTCTGTAGCGCAACTGGTGCTTCAAGAAGACTAGCAATACCTAACAAGATGTCCTCTACTTCTGTTGAAGTTTGACCTTTTGACAATTGTTTGGGCTTTATTTTTCTCAAGACTTACGTACATTGTGCATAGTTGAAAAGTAATATGACCTTGTAATGATATGATCTTTTGATGGAGGAAGAAGGGAGTTGAGAATGATACGAAAGAATGAATGGCTCGTTCCGTTCGAAGTTGAAACAGAGCTCAGATTCAAGTTCTGTTTGCAAGGCCAAACAATCTGGTGGTGGGAGGGGTGGCCGATCCCCCACGGAGAAAATTCCTCCTTAGTGAGGTTCAATTTCTGGTGTTCCCTTTCCCCCCCACCCCCCACCACCACACACACCCACACAAATTGATATTCCATCTCCTAGCATTATTTGATTTTTGGAGAAGAATTTTAGAGTTTATCTCTTATTTAATTTTGTGTTGATATTTTGACATATTTGTCAATTGTGGCTATCTTGTTTGTGTTCTCTTAGTTTTATCTTCAATTTGTACTAGTTGATTATGTTTGTGTTCTCTTAGTTTTATCAGTCGTATGCAATTCAAGTTTCTTAATAACCTAATAAAATCATTGTAATTTTGTGGTTATTTTGTGATTTTTATTTGATTGAATTTGTATTGCTTTATGTGTAGTTGAAACCATTTTGAAGTTGGGATAAAATTTTTTGTGATTTTTTTTTGGTGTTCATTTAGGTTAATCAATGGATAATTTTTTAACCAAACGTCTACTGATTTTTGTCGACCTGACCCTTTCGTCTAGTTGAATGACCCGAAATATGATGACCAAAAACACCTGTGGAGAAATTTAATGATTCGGATTTCGGGTTTCGAAAGATTCAGATTGAAGATTACTTGTACGGTACGAATCTACATCAATCTCAAGGTACGAAACCAAAACAGATGAAGGACTAGGATTGGAATTCGTTAGTGAGAAAGGTGAAAAGCGATGTGCAGCTATCATTGTTGAAGAGTATTGCCAAGAATACGGTCAACGCCAAGTCGATGGTGGAGATGTTGCATACTGTGTACGAGAAGCCATCAGCAACAAACAAGGTACATTTATTGCGAAAGTTGTTGAGTCTGAGGATGTTAGTTGATGATCATATCGACGAATTCACTACAGTAATAGCTCAATTGAGTTTGATCAATTTTTATTTTAGAGATGAGATTCAAGTCTTAGTCTTGTTATCGTCTTTGCAAGAAAGTTGAAACGGGAAGCCTACAACAATTAAGTGCTTATACGGGAAGGTAAAATTCAAGTTCGATGATGTTAGAGATCTGATTATCAGCGAAAAAAATCATCAAAAAAAATTGGGTATCACTTCAGGATTAATATTAAGCTCGAAAAAAGGTAAAACTGAATCAAGCAGAAGCATATCCAAATCTAGGTCAAATTTGAATTTGAATTGAGGTAGAAATTGAGAGGGACAAACAAATTGAAGAAGGATAAGAGCACGATCAAGTGCTTCAATTCTAATGAGTTCGAACGATAAAAAAAAATTGGTGTTCGGAACTATTAAAGTAATATTTGTTACGGTATTATTAGGCTTATTTCTTAGTAATTTATATACATATAAAATGATTGGGCATAAACGAAGTAAAAAATATTATCTTGCTATCATTAATGCCTACATATTAAACGAAAACAATCAATTTTAGCTCCATGGATTATCTAATCATCATGTAAAATTATGTATAATTGAAAAAATTATTTTTAGAATTTTAAAAAATATTTTTATCTACTTGACACTAGTTGCCCTAATGGTGTTTTATTAAATAATGATGTTATATTTACTCTACTTATAACAAGTTGTTCATCTAAAAATATTAGGAGCAATTTGTTAGATATTTTGTTCTAAGGAAAAGATAAATACAATATTAATTTTTTAATTTACAAATTACTCAAACTCATATCTTAATATATCTATTTAATACTTTTTATATAAAAATATAGGAATGAATTTTTTATTTAATTTATTTTAGGGGGCGGGGGGCAAATTACTATTTTTATATTTGTATTCTCAAATCACAAAATTTTATTGCATGTGTTGAAAATCTTACGGGGAAGGCCCCTAGTCCTTATGAAGCTCCACTACTGCCTAGAAGATAACTAAAGGGGCTATGATCGTAAAGGTTGAGACTCCAATTTCAAAAGTCTTTTATCGAACTTATCCTGAATTAATGTGGAGGAGTTAAATCATAGGATGTGCATTTAAGAGTCAAGACGGAGAGTTAATGGATAGGATCAAGGCTTTTAACCCTTAGGTCACTCCCGCTTGTAACAGAATCAATTCTACCTAATGGAGAATCAAATGCTACACACTATCGTGTTGAGTCTTATTCGCTCTCCCCTTTGCCACTGTGATATATGTCCTGGGAGTAAAGGGGCTATGATTGTAGATTGAGAAAAGAAGGAGGGTAAGCTGTCTACGACGGAGAACATTTATGATGGCAATGCATTTATAAGGATAAAGAGGAGTTGAAATTTTCTGTGTTAAACGGTGTATCATTTCTTGTGACATTGATTTTAAGGATAACACGTATCCTAAAATTTTAAATTTTATGATCATCTTTTAAATAATTAAGATAAGGTTTTGAAAAAATATCACAGAAAATGATATATTGTTTGGCAAAAAAAATCTGAACTCGAAAAAAAGTGATGCAAATTTGTAATATTGTTGACTTGATCACATGAGTGCGAAAGAGACGAAACATTGTACATCTTTTATAGCCATTTCATGTTTCTTCATTAGTTCCTAAATATTTGGGAGGGAAGTCAAATTTACTTGATATGTCGTTTTACATCTTTAGAGAAGCAATTTTCTTTTTATGGCTTATGAGTAAGAAAAAGTTGCTTGAATTGAGCCATCAAGTTGCTAGTCTCTACTCTAGCCTCTTTGATTAGCTTTTTATGGAAA
>JAOWAN010000001.1:15380023-15394330 GCA_028566635.1 Lobelia cardinalis
CTAATGTTTTCTGGTCAGAACAACCTACTGCAGGAAGAGACAAGAAATAAGCACCGGAAATGTATCACACATAATGGTACTACTTAGAAACCAGCAGAAGCTAAGAAACTGAAAATGCACTTAGACGCAAACTTTCCATCCAGGTTGCAATAACCCAAGTTTTAGAGTTGCTATCTACCAGGATTATGCATTTACAACAAACCGACAAAGCCAAGAAAAGAGGGACATGAGCAAATAATAGTAAAGAAACAACGCAAATGGTCGGCGATCGCACTCCTCGAAGGAAGGGAGAGATATAGAGGAAAAAAAGGGAAAGGCCGAAAGGGAGAGATAGAGACTGGGGAGGAGGAGAGAGGGGGAATTTTACCCTTAGGAAGATCGGATGGTTCCAATAGAGAAACTGGAAAGGTTTAGCCGCGGCGGCGCAAGAGAGAATAGGGACGAGACGAGAGATCAACTCCTTTCACTAGGGTTTGTTTGAAATGTAATGTGATGTGAACTAGTATATGTCTGCCCAGTAAGTGAGGATAGTTTAGAGTTTGTAATGATTTAATTTTTCTTTATATTTATTTTATTAAATTAATATTATATAATATATAAAATATATATTCGGTTCGGTTCAGTTAACTGTGATTCGGCGAATTGAAGGACCGAGAACCGAACCGAATCAAACCGGTTTGGTTCGATTTCGATTCGATTGTTTGTCTTTTTAGTCAGTTCGATTTTTTTTGGTTTGGGCCGATTTGGATTGATTCGGTTTTCGGTTTTCTGGTTATTTTGCCCACACAAACTGAGACGGGCCAAAGTGAAAGGGTTTTCTCCCTAAATTAGACGAACCTCAGGGGGAAGCACTGTAATATGTAGTGGGACCCATTGATGAGAAAAATAGAGAGAAAGAGAGGATTGAGGCTTGAGCGCCTATTGGCGCCCTGTTCATTTATACTTCTTCCTCCTTTAAACCCTGCTTGTTCCTCTGCAACTCAAAAACCTTCTCAGCCATGGAAACTTGCTGAACCAAAAAACAGGCACACACAAAGAGTAAGATAGAGAGATGCTTCTGCGAAATAGAGCCCCAATCACAGCCCGCGCACTCCTCATCCCCAAGTCCTACCACCATCATCACCACCTCTACCACCACACATTCATGGCTTCTTCAAACCACTTCTTACCTTTTTCACCTTTACTGCCAAAACCCCCTTCTTCTTCTTCTTCACGCGCCCCGCACTTGTTCAGAGTATTATCTTCCTTCACGCCGCGGGCGCTCAGGAGTTCCGCCCTCTCCTATATTTCCCATGCCAGTATCCCCAGACCAGGTTTTCACTTTTACCTAACCCTCCGACTTCCAATTTGTACTGCATTTTTTGTATTATTGGTTTTGCTAACATGTGCCTTAGTGTTCCTATTTTCTGCTGCATTTCTGTGTTAAGGGTTTGGTTTACACATGCTGTAATGAGATTTTTTTGGGTGGTATCGGTTCACATGCATATTTGTCGGGCCCGATGAATGATGTGATGCTAGAAAGTGATATAGTAGAATACATTCATGACAAAATGGGTTCCTCAAAAATACTACATATGCACTTTTCGCAGATGCGGTTGGTGCGTGTTGGTTGATGACCATTGAAAATTTTCTCTGCCATAATTTTACTCTTTCCAAAAAAGATTTGCCAAAAAAAAGTTCCAAATTTCTTTTTTAATTTTTCCAAAAAGAGTCACATTTCTAAAAAGGCTAAAACAATATAGAAATGGAAAATTATGCTCTTAGAAAGATTGGAGTGTGTAATGAGATTATCTTCTTTGGATGTGGACTGCATTTTGAACATCTTCTTGGAATGAACTATACCTTAATAATCATCATTTCACAAGTTTGGATGCACACGGTTGTCGGGACAGAAGTTACTATAACTAGCCACATAGACACATTACTTTTTGCCCTTCAGTTCATAAATTTATGTACGAAATCTACATCAGCGAGCTGTTTAATGGAACTTGGTGGTAGGTTTTGCTTTTTCTTCTTAACCATATGTATCTTGTACGCAATATATATATATATATATGATTTATTAGGCTTCTTCGTATGCGTGACATTCTCTCTCTCTCTCTCTCTCTCTCTATATATATATATATGTATATATATTTATAAAGAGAGATTTGTTTTTGTCTATGTTTACTTTAAGGCACTTATTTGGAGGCTAAGAGTTTATTGGTTGGTGTTTTCCGAATTTTCTTAAATAGTTCCTGAAGTTTATTTAGAAAAGCCATCCTTGAATAGTGCTGATTCACCAAAATTGAAGGCATTGACTCAGAAGTTGGAGAGTCTTGGATTTGATGCTAGTTCTTGTAAGCCTGGGAAGAACGTTAAACTACTTTGTCCGAGAGTATGTATACTTGATTTCTGTTCCTTCATTTATTTATAAAGATGCTACTATTGGTTGTTCAATTAGGCAAAAGAATGAAGGGATTATGTCGTGATTTACTTGTAACTTATCCTAATAGACGTGAGGAAATTAATTAGAAATTTTGATCACTAAGCATCTGTATTGTTGCTTCAGATACATGATCTATGTGACAGAAATTTATCTGTCAATATGAATTATGGTTCCCTCTTATTATGTTCTTTTGAGTATTTTTCATCTTGATCTTTTTGGACCCGTCCGTTTATACATCTTCTCCTTTTTACATTCTATAGATTCTTCCCCCCTGGCCCCTCTTATTTTTTTTTTAGCAAAGAGCATATAATAAAAATTTTGGTTGTTGATCCCGTTTCAGCATCTATCATTGAAAATTTGTGCTTGAATAATGATGAAGTGTCGTAGGTTTTGTAGCTGATCAGGATATGACTGATAGTGATCAGTGAGTTTTCAGTTTAGCAATTCACACCCTTACAGTATTTTATGGATTGGGAACGAGGTAACATTTCTGGTATTTATGCTAAGCGGCTGTACATATTGCACTTCAGGAGTAAAGTCCAGAACTTATCATATAGATAATGGGGTACTTGATTGGCATATTCCCTTGATCTCTAATATTCAGGATCCTGAGTATTTGCAAGGAAGTAAAAGCAAGTAATCCCTGGAGTTTTAAGTAGCTCAATGGTGGCAGCTTCTGGGATTGTTAATTTTGCAAAAAGGACAGTGATAACTTAGCGATTGGTTAATTAATGTTATATGGTTGTGTGTCCACACATGCATGTGTATGTGTACCTATTAGCGAGAACATAAAAGAAAAATGGGTTTCTCTATTCTCACGAATTCCATCTGTTAGTTGAGTGAGCGCGGGGGGGGGGGATGGCAGAGGGGAGGGTGTTATTATTCTGTAACCTCTGTTTAAACGAGTAAGACAAAGAACGTTCTCTCCTCTATCCTCTTCGACCATCGAAGGTGGTAATCCGTAGTCACCTCTTAGCTATCCGAGGTTGGTGAAGGAAGCATAACTCTTCAGAGTACTCAGAGCGTCAGTCCCTGTTTATATAGCCGAAGAATCAAGAGCCATTTCTACACTGTGTCTAATACCTGAGAGCTATTGATACTTTCAAGTTTCACACCTAAGGGGTGGGGCCGTGGGGGTTCACCGAAATGATAATGGCCCATCACATGAGTTAGAGGGGAAGAAATTTCAACTACAACTGATCTCTCTTGAAGGGATTACCTTTAGAATTCAAGCCTCTACAAGAAAGACATTTCTTGGGACCCTCATTCACCTTACTTGGGAAGATTACACTTACTGCTTTGAGAAACTAGCTCATTATTGAGGCTAGGGCTTGTTCCGAAGTCAAATGGAAATACAGCATATGGGTTGAGTTGAGGTTTTCTATTTCCTCCTATTTTAATCCAATGTCTTTATTTTTTATTAAAATTTTCTCCTTGGATCTCTAATCTCTGGGATCAAGAATATCATTCGAAGAAGTAATTGTATCATTTTACAAATCAATATCCCTGGGTCCTGCTGAATTGTCTTAAGAATAAAGGAAAAAGGGAAAAAATGTGAGAAATAAAGAAGAATTGCTATTCTCACCACTTCTATTTTGCATTCCTAATCTGATTCTCTACCTTCTTTTCCCTGATATTTAAACCGATGTCTGTCTGGGTCAACATTCTTTGCTGATGCCTCTAACACCAATAGGAAATATCAGGGGGCAGTGATTCCGAATTGTTTAATGAGGGCTTCCTTGAAACCAGCTCATGATTTTTGACCACAGTTTAGCTTTCTCATAGTTGATCTAGGTCGCTCACTCGCTCTGTATTTTAGGAATCTATGCATATTTAGCCACCATCGTTGACCCCCCTCCTTTTAAGGTTATTATAGTGTTATGGTGTATGGAATTTCTACTTTACTGAGTGCAAGAATCCTTGCAAAATAATTTTGATGTCTAAGTTATCAGGAGGGCAATGCTGAAAAGAAACTGATGGTGATGGGTGGCTTATATCTAATGAGATGGCATTTCTTTCAGCTTTTTGATGTTTCTCCTATTTTTTGTTTTGTTACTTTTTCTTGCTTCATGAATCATGTTATTGAGCACTCTTCTTTTATTATTTCTGTCATTCAGTGTGAAGGTGGTGATTCAAACGAATTGAGCTTAGCACTTTTCATTACGGTAGATGGGTAACTCCATATCTCATACTCTTTTGATTACTAAATTCTCTTATCACTTAACAAGCAACATTCAGCTACATGCTTTAGGGGTGAAGCGATGTGGAACTGTTTCCGAGGTAAATGTGGATGGAGAGGCGGAACACAGGTAATAGAATTTATGCAGTTTTGATGTTTAACTATCTGCTTACACTTTCAAATACTATATTGGATGCTTTACTTCTCTTGGTTCAAGTATGCATAAATGCTTGCAGGCCTTTGCAGGTGCCAAGTCAAGTTATGCGGTGATGAATAAAGTGGCAGAAGTTAAGGAAAAACGCATAATCACGGAGGAGAATTTGGGGTTAGAACCTTTGTCTGATCAGGTTGCTTGATTCTCTCCTTTTGTTTTTACCTTTCCTTCCCTTCCCTTTGCTTTACATTTCATATTTGTGAAGCTCTTAGAAATTGCGTATTGTTTTTGTAGAATAAATGTTCTGATTTTGTAATTGTAATTGAATTCTTTTGCAGTTGGATTACTTTCAAAGATTGTTGTATTCGTGATTGATATTGTACATCTGAGAGAGAGAGAGAGATTTAGGGAAATCGGAGAGCTTGGAATCTGAAGCTCTTTTCATCTATTTATATTTACACTTGATGTCACTATTCACTAATTGCATATTTTCATACACGTAAGTCAATAAAAGATGAAGTTGTAATATCTAGGAGATGGCAGTGCACTTGGACGGCTAAGGATTAAGCCACTAAAAACAACTGAAGATCTTGAGGCTCAAATCTCCATAGGATCCAGTGTCACTCACACTCGAGCATAGTTATAAAAAGTGCGCCTAGGCTACGAGGCTCACATGAAGCTCACTCTTGAGCCTCGCCTTGCCTGACGAGAGCCTCTGAATGTACCTTATTACCCCAGCATAAGGGTGTGTTTTTGGTGTAGGTTACGAGCAATATTCAATCAATGGTGAATAAAAGAAATCCTAATTTGAAAAAAGGCCCTTATATGACCATACACTATTCACATATTCTAAAAATGTATTCTTTCATGACCGAATTTCAAGTGTTTTAAACTATGTGCCTAACTTGCAAGCCCGCGCATGTGCCTCACCCAGAAGGCTCCAGAATTCTTTTGCCCTTCATTGCGGCTTATATAATTAGAAGCAACAGCAAATGACAAGAATCTCGGAGCGTCTGCATGATTATCACACATAAGGATTATGGGACGCGAGTGTTCCAAGCCCATCTCCTTAAGCAAATGCTTTGGCCAAACTAACTCAAATGTAGTGTGTTCCATTGGTGTATATTCAGGTTTAGTACTAGGTCCATATTTGTAAAAGGCGCTTATCCAACTTGCCCTTTTCTTCCTCGGAGGGGCACCTCGGCTTTATTCATGATATTGAGTTGGAGTCCAGTGAAGTAATTTGAAATTATATGGCAGTGGTGAAGGAGATTACTAGTTCTAGCAAGTCCCTTTTCAAGGAAGAGAACTCGAGTGGACTTATGATTGAGGGTTTAGACCGGGGTCCTTTTGCTCTAGATAGAAGCGTGTGGTTAGAGAGGTCATTCCTTGAAGAGGAAGTGAGAGGGTACTGTGGAGATGGCAGGGTATAGGGCACCGGGTCTCAATGACCTTTTTTTAAAAAAGTTGGGAGGTTATTCCGGACAATTTGATGAAGGTTTTCACGGATTTCTATTATAATGGGATTTTGGGTAAAAGTATCAATTCTAATTTTGTTACTTTAGTGCTCAAGAAGAATAAGTCTAGTTTTTGTCCCCTTAGCTTGGTCACTAGTGTGTATATAATAGACTAATAGTCCGTAAAGTGTTGTCTAAGCATCTTAAGGATGTTTTGCTATGACATTTAGATTTCCGCCAACCTTTTCCAAATTAGAACTACGTTTATTATGTTCCACTTCAAGAGCCATATACCCTTCCTGTTTTTCAGTTCATTTCTCTGGGTAATTATAAAATGCGTCAAAGGTAAATGGATGCACTATCTAAGTTCACAAGGGGAAGAGGCTTTGATTCTAAAGGTAGAGCAGTAGGATGTCTAGGGATGAAATCACGTGTCCCACTCCGTGTCCCGCTCCGTGTCCCATTGTTATTGGGTCATTGGGTCTCACCAATATATTAGTGGTGGTACACAGTGTGGCACGTGGGACAGAGGATTTGAATCCGGATGTGTATAGCTCAGTGGTTGGAGATGGTGATAATTTTATAGGATTTTGATTTCCTGGTAGACGGTGTATGTAGGATGAATGTAAAGAAATGAGCTAACCTTTTTTTTCCTCCAAATGAGGATAAAATTTCCCCAAATTATGCTGTTTCTCTTCATGCTTGTGTAATATGGGCCATGTAATTTGATAAAATCATCTGGTTGATTAATTTGTTACTTATATTGTTTCAGCTACTCGGCTACTTTGCTGTGCGAATGATATCTGGAGAAACATTAAGGAGAAACTCTGTCATGCAAAGAAGCTGCGATAATCAGGTGCAGAAACATTCTTCCCATATGCCCATTGCAGACAAATAATTGTATATAAATTGCACATGCATACATATATAGACGCTCATTTATACATTTCTCAACCCATCTCCTCCTTTAGAGTTTTATATTGGAATAACTTGTTTTGTAGATGTTGCCTGCTCGTATCTTTGGTAGGGAACATTTGTACTTTTGGAACTTCATGCATAAATATTCTCCTTTCAAAGAGAACTAACTAGTTCATAACTATAAATTGCACTCTATACTAAAAGAGATATAGAGAAAGTGTGCAGTAAAGCTTTCCCAGAGATACAGTATTGAAATGTTAAATTGATATCTTTTGTTTAATAATAAAATCCAAATTCTCACACTGCATTCAGCTCACTCCAGCTATTTTATGCTTTTCTTGTGCATGTTCGATGCCAGAATTTATATTGATAAATGTTAGTGTGCTAAATCTTGTGAAAACTAATCTTGCATGTTTCGATGATCCGGAATTAATTTAGTGAATGAGTAAAACCTTACCTATACCAAGGACCAGCATGAATGATGTCAAAAGTGACTTAGATGCCAATAGTCCCTATGAAGTGGGGTTAGGGATATTCTTAATGTCACATCTCAATTTGTGTTTAATAAAGTACGAACTTTCTGATGATTTTGTTACCATTTTTTGTCCAAAAGTTAGTCTCAGTTATTTAAATGTACATATGCATTTCGTTTCTAGTGGACGAACTAACCTCGACAACTGTGCTGGCAGATTGTTATTGCCTTTACATATAGAAGAAATGGCGTGCTTGCTAATTGCAAATATCGGGATATCACCAAAAGGTTCTGGCAGGTTGTGATCTCTCCTCTTTCTCACCCTCTCACATTCACTATTGCATCTATTAATGAGGGTAAAAGGATTAGTCTCTAATGAAATAATAACTGTATCCTTCCGTTTATTTTTATTTTTATTAAATGCTTGGATTAAGATGAGAACACTTTCTCCGTTGTAGCCTGTTGCTATCTTCTGGATGGTGAGGATCACCTTGTACTGAAGGAGGGACTTGATATCATGAAATTGTGAGGGATCTAAAGTAGAGGGCATCTTCATCAAATTAACTGCGTGTAATTCTGTTCTTTTAACGATTTTGAGAATTAGTATTGATTAAGATTATGATATCTTGTAATACAAAAAACAACTTTATCTTAATGGAGAATGGTCAGAAATATTATTGTTACCTGACTCATGCGGAGTTGATAATAATAGCAGAGGATATTTCTTAAAGATTATTCCTTAAAAAAAAAAGGAGTAAGATAATAATAGCAAAAGACATATGGACATACTTTTAAATTCTATAGATGTAGCTTTTATTGATTATAATTTCTTGATGTTGTTGTAGAATTCAATACTCGTATGAACCCTGAAAGTAAGTTTTCAGTGAAACTGGAATTCTTTCCGAAGAGTGTGCATCCTTTTCACACACTTGGTCATATTCAACTTTAGCTTGTTTTTGTTGTCCTTCATGTACATTTTGGTGAAAATATAAATAAAAACAGAAATGGATGTTTGTGAGTAATAGTCTTAATAGGCAGATTTATATTATTTTATATACCATGAGGCTATAATACTATTTCATACGCACACTACTCTACAGAATGAGTATTGGGTTAGTATGCCTCTATTGGTCCTTCACTCCTTCTTATGCAAGCCTGTGGGAGTTGGCCCATAGCTGTTACCACCTTTTCCAACCTCATATTTGATACGTGGTTAGGTTCGGGGATAAAGTTTGATTTTAGAAGGACCATTGGATTGGGATCTTCCTCTTAAATTATCCCTCCCTCACCTTTTCGGCTTTCTGATGTTCATGATGCCCCTATTCCTCATTCATGGTTAGGGAAGGTGTTGGTTTTCTTGGGATTTCCATTTCACCAGGAATTTAAATGACAGGGAGTCCTTGGCTGTTTGCATATTTGACTACTCAACTTTCTTCATTCAGTCCCTCGGATCATCCAGATCGCTGTTCATGGCTTCCGGAGTCATCAGGCTTGTTTTCATGCAAGTGGTTCATGCGAATTCTTGTCCTACCTCAAGTTCAGGTTGATTTACCTCTCTATACATCTGTTTGGAAGTCCAAGGTTTCTTTTAAGTATAAAGTCTTTGCATGGCCAGTCATTCTTAACCAGTTGAATCCTAATAATTGAGCTGCCGAAAAAGGCCTTAGCTTCAGATGCTTGCGTTATATGCATGTGTGGGACTCGTGGCTCATCTTACTGCATTGCCCGGTGGCGTGGTGCTTATGGCGCCTTTTGTCCGAGGGGCGAGAAACTTGGATCTCTCCCCAATCCATGTAAGAAATGTGCATCAGTAAACATTCAGGTTTGGTTTACGAAGGATGCTAGAGTTTTGTGGGGGTGTGCTTTCTTTAGCGTGCTCCAGAATATCTGGACTGAGCGGAATTCCTGTATCTTCAGAAGTCAATTGTACCTCTCTTTTGTGGAAGAAGATCTCCTTTCAGGCCTCTCTTTTGAGCGAGAAGTTTAGGGGCTTTTCATGGAGTTGCGGTAGCAGTCTTAGCTAGGAGAGCTCCTTTTGTTAGTTTCTCCTGTTTTTCACATATTTTTTCTTGATTTATCTGATATTTAGGTGTTCTTTCTTTGTCCCATTTCCATTTGATCTCTTAAATTTTTTTCTCTATCGAATAAATTTCTTCTTTATCAAAAAAAGAAAGAAAAGAGAACATCCCAACAAGATGAGTTGCGAAATCCAAATGCTAAGATGAATGTGTGGTAAAAATAAAATTAGAAAAGATAAAAAATGATTGCTTAAGATGGTTTTGATACCCCTCTTAGTGAACCTATTAAGTAGTGTTATGGTGGCAATCTAAATCGAGTATAAAAAGATATGCAAGGCTCTTGCATATCTGATGATTTGATCTTGGATCGTAATGAATAGCAGAAAAGGATTCATCTACGCGAACCCAAGTGGTTGAGACAGGCTGAGTTGATCTGGCATTATAAGAGTAGCAGTCAATGCAATACCATTGTCAATTAGTTGAAGCTAGGTGTTGGGATACTAAACATATATGCTATTGTTGAAAGAAGCTTCCTGTATGTAGTTCTTTATTCATGCATTTGAAAGCTCTCATTCATGGTAAGTAGTGTTTTAGGTATATTTTGGAATCAATTTTTTGACACTACTATTCAAATCTGAAGATATGTCACTGTTATTCTGCAGGAAAAAGATGCTGAAAAGATATTATATGGACTGGATGACATAGATGGAGCAAGTGATATCATCATTGTAATATGCTTTCTTTGACCTTGATGATATTAGTGTCTCAAGTATTCTGGAATCAGTGCCTTTAATGTTATGCATATCTTACTTGCTCTTTTCACTTCTGATAATAGGTGGAGGGTGAGATCGATAAGCTTTCGATGGAAGAAGCTGGGTACCGGAATTGTGTCAGTGTTCCTGATGGAGCCCCAGCACAAGTCTCCACCAAAGGCGTGCCACCTGAAGAATCTGTTCGTCAACTTTCATCGTTTAATTATCTTTTGATATTTGTCTTCTTGCTTCCTTATCCTTGGAGCAGAAATAATCGCAAGCTCTACTTTTGTACAATGATAATCAATGCAACATTTTCTAGTTTAATGTCTTATTGGTTGGACTATGCATGTGAACATTGCCTGTCATATTTAGTACATAAGTGTTCTGCCAAAAAATATCTATTACGCAAGAAAAAGGTACTGTTTGTCCTGACAAACTTTTTATATCAGAGCACTTGACTATAATTCACACTCCACGTTTTACTGCTGATTTGCTTTGAACGGGGGAGGGCTTCCTGACAAATGATTGTCTATTAGATTAGAATATGTTAAGAAAGCGAAGATCTCCCCCCCCCTTTCCTAAAGTGTAGCTGAATGTGGTTAGGTAGTGCGTCTTTTCTGTTGAACTAATCGCTTATGTAATGCTCCTCTTATGTGCTTTGTGAAGCAGGACAAAAAGTACGAGTATCTTTGGAACTGCAAAGAGTACCTACAAAAGGTTTGTTGAAGAAGGTTTATTTTTGCTTTTGCTTATTGTTCTTAAGCTCAAATTTTATTGAACTGTAATTGCAAAAAGTAGGCTTTACGGATCATCTTATCATTGTAGGCATCTCGCATAATACTTGCAACCGATGGGGATCCACCAGGTCAAGCCTTAGCTGAAGAACTTGCGCGTCGCCTTGGGAGGGAAAGGTTAGATTTGTTAGGTTTTCGTGCAATAATTAGTGAGACCGGTTCCTTGCGATTTATTGTATCTGATAAGCTAATATTTTTGTTGCTCACATAGATGCTGGCGAGTCAAATGGCCTAAAAAGAATGAAACTGATCATTTTAAAGATGCAAATGAGGTTTGAAATTCATATCTAGGACTTCTGTTTTATTTTTACCCTTATATTTTCTGAGTGAATTGCACAAATCATCCCTACAATTTGGCTTTACCTGATACAGTCCTTGTATTCGAGGTTTGCTCGATTGATGGTACATGAGTTTCACTTGCCATGAATTCTGCCTTGATGGACATTTTGAAGATTATGTTTTAAGTGCTAACATATTCAACAGGTGATATGTTTCAGAGTGTGCAAAAGTCTTTCCAAAGTGCGATTTCATTTTCCAAAGTAACTTTGATAAAGTGGTCATATCCCTCTTTCTTTTGTTGTCACAGTCAAATTTGGAATTGAAAGCACATGTATTTTATAAGATTCAAACAGATTCCGAAGGAAACAAAAAAGTTATCATGGGGTTGGATATTCTTGCCGAATGCGGTGAGTCAGTAATGCTTCATATTCAATCTTTCTTCCTAATTACCGCTCGGGGACATGTCATAAATCCAACAAACACAAATTAGAGTTACACATGCGAAGATAAGAAACTGAACCTTTCTGGGTGCCATACTCTTTTCCGTCCTTCTCCATTGATTCAATCTCTGAATCTTACTCCTTTTTTGCTGTCACAAGTGTTTAGAAATGGAAATTCCTGTTAAAGGTCAGAGCTTTGGCGGGACTCTGGTTCTTAATAAACTCAATGCGAATGATAAGCTGCAAGACCATACACCCTGTATGTGAACAGAAGGCGGATTTGTGTGTTTTGGCTTCCCGATCTCATGTCCACTTACATTCACCGT
This sequence comes from Lobelia cardinalis, assembly GCA_028566635.1. NCBI lineage: Eukaryota > Viridiplantae > Streptophyta > Magnoliopsida > Asterales > Campanulaceae > Lobelia > Lobelia cardinalis. The sequence goes on from JAOWAN010000001.1 coordinate 15,392,244, forward strand.
GTAAGTGGGAACAACTTCTTTGGGGTGGAAAATATGATTGGGTGATCCTAAGATCTAACTAGCCTTTTTCTTATTAAGGCAAGGAGTTTGGTAGGAGCAATGAACATGGCTTTGTTGCGGCAGTGTTGGGTGTTTGCCTCTATTGGGTTTGTGGATGAAGAGGAAGGATCTTCAATGACCAAGAGCTTCCTTGGAGTCTTCTTTGGGATAGAGTGGTGCAATTGGCATCCCTTTGGACGTTGGCTAGAGGTGCATACTGAGATGTCTCCATCTCGGAGTTGCTAGGAAATTGGAGTGCTTTAGTTTCTTGCTAGCATTTTGGTTCTCTCTTTGATTTATGTTTCACTTCAATTAGCCTTTTGGTGGACGGCTTGGTCTATACCTACCAAATACGGTATTATACCCTATACCTACATCATACCACCCAAGCCGCAATTAATATGAATTATCTTTCAAAAATATGCCTAACATGCAAAGTAATGGCCCTAATTATCTTTTATGGAATTTTGTTTACAAATTATATATTTGTTTTTTAATTTACTAATTTGCTAGTTGCTACAGTAATGAATTTGTGAAACAGCCCTCACGAATTCTTTACTAGTTAGTGGTGGTTTTGTAATATAAGTATTACCGCCCCCCCAACCCAATATCTTAAAAACTACTCCTAACATTCTAACATCTTTCAAACCTCAACGTATTAAATTTTGTTATTAGCAGTCGAGAAGCCAGAAAAAAATATAATATGTGCAGTACTTGTACGATAACCCAGTATCTTTAAAGCTACTCCGAACATTCTAACATCTTTCAAACCTCAACATATTAAATTTTGTTATTAGCAGGCGAGAAGTCAGAAAAAAAATATAACTTGTGCAGTACTTATTCGAATAATAAATTTTAAGCAGTTACTTTGCACCAATAGCTATATTGTGGCAAAAAAAGGGCTCAAATCTCCCTTAAGGCCTAATATAACCTTGTTTATTTAACTTTAGAAATATCTTCTTCAACAACTAAAAACCAAAACTGGCATGGAGATTCATAATCCAGAAGTATTTGAAACTTAATGACTTTTGTTTTAAAGACCATATTTTCCACATTTTGATTATGTCAATATATGTATATATATTGTTGCATATATATATTATTATATACTAATTTGATTTATTATTACTATATGCTATTATTTATGGAGAGATATATATTATTCTATATTATTTTTATATTATTATGATTATATATAACATTATCTTCTTCTTACTCTTATTAAATGTAGTTGGTATAAATATTATTATATGCTTGTATTTTATACATATATTATTACACATATTATTACTTTACATATTGTTATTTTCATTAAACATGTTGTTATTTTCATTAAATGTATTATAATTATTAAATACTCCCTCCGTCCCCAAAAAATGTTTCTTTCCTCTTTTATTCGTCCAAAGAAATAGTTTCTAAAAATGGCTGCAATTTTGGTACAATTTACTAATGGTACCAATGTGTTAAGCGTTATCCTTAATATCTTCGAACGTACAATGATATTGGGACTGAGGGATCATTTAGTATTGTGATTATTCTGCACATCATTTAGTATTATATATATATTTTATACATATTATATGTTATACATATTATTGTTATTATCATGATGATGATGTAGGGCTTTGATATTGATATTACCAATGAGGGTTAGAGTTGGAATATTATAATACTAAGGAGGATAGTTAGGATTGAATAGCAACATTCCTAAGGATGGTTTTGGAGGGAATTGATGAACTCTCCCCCAACCACCTAACAAATCCTAAATAATTCGACCAAACATAACTAAGGAATTTGGTCAAAAGGAACCTCCCATTCCATTCCGTCCAAGACCTCTAACCAGGCATGCCTTACGTGTCGTATGGTTGGATTATTTAGGATTTGGTCATTCCTTATTAATGATGAATTCGCTCATATGAGGGAATCTCCCATTCTTGAGCTAGGGGGTGAGTTTCATCATATTTTCAGTCTTAATAAGTATATCTGCTTAAAATTAATATAATAATTACAATAAATCCATGGGGATAAGCATAATTATTATTATATAT
>JAOWAN010000001.1:15404099-15426364 GCA_028566635.1 Lobelia cardinalis
TGAAGTTATATTGACTGTATAATTTTCAGAAGTCAACTGTATCACATCCTGTCAAGAGACAAGTCAAAGAAGTTAATTCTGCAACCAGGGGTCTCGGCCTTGAGTTCAATTTCACTTTCAAATACTTAATATTGACTTTGATAACTGTCAGATTAGATTAAAAATAATCAATATAACCATAGCAATATTGGGCTGGCAAGGGAGAATGAAAATGAGCTGTAGCAATGAAGGGAAGAGAAACTCAGTGATTGACGCCATTAACGGATCTCGTCGGATGAATTCCTTCTCTAACCTAACTTTGCCTGTGAGACATGAATGCTTGTTTGCCTGCTTAACTGGTGTATCTGTATTAGTGTTTCTTAGTGCAATGGAGAACTTGTCATATATTAATATTAACTGTTATTGAAATTTCTTTGATTTATTAGATATCGGAATAATTTTGTAAGTGAAATATAACTTTTTTCCTTGAGGCCTAAAACTTTGAAGCATGCATGTTTATCTCATAATGAATGTGTGCGTATTAGCAGATTGGATGATAATTTTATTTAATCAGGTTGTTCCTGGAGAGTTGACTATAGTTACTGGAGTTCCCAACTCAGGAAAAAGTGAGTGGATTGATGCCCTTTTATGCAATCTTAATGAAAGCGTTGGTTGGAAGTTTGCTCTTTGCTCTATGGAGAACCAGGTAAGCTAGGTAGTAATGAAAAATGGATGTTGCTACTTACATACTCCCTCCATGCCAAAGTAAGTGTCCTCTTTGATGTATCACTCAGTTTTGGGAGAGTAATTGACTTTATAAATGAGTGGAAACAAAGAGTTTGGCTGTGGGTCTAGAAAGAATTTGTGGCCCCCATTCTTTTCTTCAGAGACCGAAGAAGGAAAGTTTGGCAAGTGGACATTTATTTTTGGGACCCAAAAAGGAACCGGGACACTTATTTTGGAATGGAGGGAATGTTTTTCATGTGGGCTGTCATGCTGTTGGTGTACCTACACTTGTGCATGTGTCTGCCAAATATACATAATACATTGCTACATACTGATATTGAATAGGGAAAAGTTATATAATTGTCGCTTCATATCTGTCGCCTGTAAGAAATCTGGTTTTCCTTGAGAACTATTAATCACGAAAACTTACTGGACTTTCTGATATGTCAATATGTTGTAGCAACGGTGTACCTTTTTGTGTTTACCATTTTTCTTCACAGAAATCTGTAAACCTCCGTTCTTTTTCTGTATATGTTCCTGTATCCTGCAGGTTAGAGAGCATGCAAGGAAACTTATAGAAAAGCATGTAAAGAAGCCATTCTTTAACGTGAGGTAAGCTTGGGGTAAAGTACATGATAAGTAGCTCACCTTGGGTTTTGGCATTTTGCGTTCTCCTTTTGATATGCAAGAGAAAGAAGTGGCCACTTTCTAATTTGCGAGAATAGATATAATATATTCGTTATTTTTATTATCTAGGATACAAATCTGTTTGATATGTTATTTTGCTATTAATTTGACATATAATCAAACAAGGCTATATATAAGAAAAAATGATAACCTTTTATTGAATTTGGTAATATATTTAAGATTCCTAGAAAATGTTACAACAATTATGTATAATAAAAAGTATGTCCTCAGTCCCAAAATGTGTCAATTTTTATAGTTGAAAAGTCATAATAATATTTATCAATTTAATTTTTCCAAAATATATATGATGTTATAGATTCTAATAATGTAGTCTTGTAAGAATATTAAGTAATTAAAAAAACATTTTTTTATATATTCATGACAACATGTAAATTATTTATACATATTTGGTCACTAGTTAATTAGGTTGACCAAAATGAATAAAACTTAACACTCATTTTGGGATGGAGAGTGCTACCTCCATCCCACATGAAGAGGGGCACTTTGACTATATACACAAATTAAAAAAATGGTTGAAAACATTTTAGTTTCCTTAAATACCCATCAACATGAGGCCCATGTTTATCCGTTGCAAAAAAGGAGGTTAATATTGTCAAATGTGATGGCCCAAAGATGTAGCGTCCCTCTTCAATTGGGACAACTCAAAAAGGCAAGTGTCCCTCTTCAAATGGGACGGAGGGACCGTTAAAATTAACTTTTAAGATATGTAGTCACACGTAGACAATTACGTGCTATGTATGTACGTATATATCTGCACATACGGGCATTCATAGTAGATATGCACTTGCACGCACTCACAAACTCGCAAACATACCAGACAAACAACTACTGGACTAAATTTGTTCGTAGAAGTGTATATAAGGCAATTTGCGCTTGAAATGGTATTTTCGTCTTTCTGTAACTTGCGTTGCGCCCAAACGATGAGGCTTAGGATTTGTGTAATCTTCCATGTACACGAATAAGGGTTTGGCTGCCAATCGCAGGGTTGTAGGATCCGTCTGATAATAAATATGATATGCTTGTGTAAGTAAACTTTTCTTAATTTGAGCACGCCTAGCATCCTCCACAATCGAAACTATGCTGGCTAACTGACGTTACATGGGATAGCCCTCTCCATAATTCATAGCATGACACTAGGATTAGTAATATGTATGTATGCTGAAGTTACATCCATTTCGTTGTTACTTTTTTTTGCTCAGCCATTTTGTTTTGTTAACTACTTTCTGGTTTCCAGTCTAATAGTCATGCGTGTCTCTCTATTATTTAAAATTGAGAAATTGAACTAGGTCTTGGAGCCTTGCAGCATTTAGGGCTATCATCCAATGTGACACTATCTGTCTTTATTATTCTTTCTACATGTTCTCTTTGTGTTCTTGTAGTACATGTTTCCGTATCTTTTCAAAGTCGACATTTGGAAGTATGAATTGCTTTTTAACCTTCCAACAGAGCAACCGTCGATACCCGCTAGTGAGACCTTAGAGTGCTCCACCTTCACCATGTCATGATGCCTTCTTATTCTGTTTTTTACTTCTTCATATACATCATACTCATAATTTCTCTTTATCTTTATCCACAACAGTGACATCTTTTTTGGCTTTGTTTTTTAGTTACCAAATATGACACTACCGAGTGGAAAATTCCCAAACTACTATTGAAAGGTTCTGATGGTATGAACACATAGATCAAGCAATCAAATAGCAAAATTCTCATTCAATACATCAAGTATCATTTAACAAAGTAGGTCAACTATAAGTATCCAGAGCAACCCAAAATAGACAGAAAGCTTCAATGTGCCAAGTGGCTGTTTCGTGACTCCCCTTTTCATTAAAATTCAGCACTTTTCCCTTGGGTGCCAAACTAAAAAAATCTGAGTTGCACATGTCCTAGGAAGAAGAATTCTCAACATTCAGCTATCTGTCATGGGTTCCCATAAGTGCATTCTCTATGTTTCCTCTGTTCATCACTTCCAACTAGCTTTATGTATCCGTGCTATTCTTCTTTATCCAATTATATTAACATCTGAGGCATTCTTGGTCTCTTTAAGTCCTCATTTTACCCTCTTTAAGATTTTGCTTAATATTGCTACCATAGTTGTTAAAAGCGACCTCACATGAAGCTCACTCTTGAGTCTCCCCTTGCTCGAGGCACGCCTGTTGAAAGTACCTTATTTCCCATTCAAAAAGGTTTGTTTCTGGTGTACACACTATTCAAGGTTGCAAGCAATATTCTGTAATTGGTCATCATAATATATCCCAAGTTGAAAGAGGCCTTCATATGGCCGTAAAACTATCCGAATATCTAAACATATGTGTATTTGTGACTGAATTTCAATTGGTTTAAACAATGCACCTCACTTGCATGAAGTGTGTGAAGCCCGCGCATTGTCTTGCGCCTTGCTCCTAAGGCTCCATTGGTCTTTTTGTGCTTCAGTGTGCCTTTCACCTTTAATAACTGTGATTGCTACTCACTTGAGCATGTGTATGTTCCCTAATACTCATTCAATCAGTGATAGATACCAAAACTCTTTATAGTGGGTGCCAAACTCTTACTCCTTTTTCCGTCGGTGTCACTTTCTGTTATCTGATTTTCACTATCCTTTCTGGAATTTATCTTTTAAATTATTTAAATTTCTTTCATGCCATAATAGATCTAGCTTCCATTATAGCTTGGAATAATCAACCATGTTGCTTTATTAGAACGATCATTACTAGATGGAAATATGTACTCCCTCGTCCCGGAATAGATGACCTTGTTAGACTTTTGCACACTTATTAAGGAGTAATAAATATTGAGAAATCCACCCTTATAAAATAATGTCTCTTTATTAATGGTAAAAGAGGTAAATGTAATTAATGTTCATGAGTAGTTGGGAGAATAAGAGGGTAATTTAGGAAAATGTGGGTAAAAAATAAAAAACGTGAAATCCTAAAAGGACAACTATTTTGGGACAATTTTTTTCCTTCTAAAAGGTCATCTATTCCGAGACAGAGGGAGTATCTCTAATTACAAAAATGGCTAGACCAGTTTTTTTTCCTGAAAGACTAAAAATCAAGCTCATTACTAAGATTGTAACTTCAAATGTGTATTGGGAGAGAAGTATCAAAGGTTTCCAGACAATGAAAGGAAAGTACCTTGGACTATTCCGATAATATATTACTGAAAATTCATAAGTTATGTTAAGTGATTAAAAACTAAGAACAAATGTGCTAGCCCATAAACTTTCCTCCGTTTCTTGCACAGTCAACAGGAAACTTCCTTTGAAGCTGCAAATTGTGTTCTCCTACTACCGTGGTAAGTCGAGTTTGTAGGATTTTAACGAAAACAAATAACGCAACGGAACCATCAATATGTAAAACGCGAAGATGATTCAAGCAAAATATAAATCTAATCGGATGGTTATAATATTACCGATTGCCGAGGTGATAATCCGATCCCTCTCTGCATGGTTGTGAAGCACCAAACACGATCCAATCTGAACTGCGCTTCTAACCGTATCCACACGAACGAAGTTGAACTCCAAATAATCATTGCACGAGTGTTGCGGAAGGAAATCAAACACTCGCACGAAGTACTAGCTTCCGGTTGTATATGTATCAAAAAGGCTCTGATTCCTTGTAATTTATCAAAGATACGATTAAGAGAAGAAAGATAGATGACTTGAGAAGAATCAAACAAAAAAAGCATCACACTTTCTAGGAAGTAACTGTTTTTATTTTATTTGGCATCCATTTGGGCAAAACCATTGCAAGCATTTGGGTGATTTCCTGTTTCGGATATTGTTCGAGATTGACTGGCTGCACATGCAAGATTCCTTTCTTATAAAACATACATTATCATCAATCGCCTTTCGATTTTTAAGCCTCTTAATTTGTTAAAAGATCTTTTATATTTGGTTTCTACAATGCCTGTCAATGTCATATTGGTTTATCTACTGTGCAATATGTATCTTTGTTTGATATCATGGGTCTGATTGAATACAGATATGGAGAATCTGTTGAAAGAATGAGTGTAGATGACTTCGAGGAAGGAAAGCAGTGGTTGAGCGATACATTTTCGCTGATTCGGTGAGTTGAAGATGCAATGTTTCGGTCATTGTTACTGCTTTATCCATTCTTCATTGGTCTTTAAGATAATTCTTCAGAGGTGCATCTCATCTTTGGTGCATCTGTTTGTGGCTCTTTTCGTAGCTAGCAGAGAGCCAGTCTATGTACTTTTTTTTGTTAAAGCTTCATTTAAAATTCTAACTGCTCCGAACAAACTTGATATAGTGATCTATGATTCACTGATATATGCATTTCAAACACACGGCATTATGTGAATCAGAAAAACTGTATGGAAGCAGAAAGAAAGGTAAGATGATGATCTGATGCAAAGATGCTTGTGAAAAACTAAAACTTGAGTTGCAGAATCTTGGTCGCAGACTAATTTGTACTAGACATTATCTCGCTAGTTCCCTTGTGGTTATTTTATTTTTCTGTACAGCTTCACGTCCTTCAGTAATTAACCTGAAAAACTAATAATGCTTGTTCCACTGCCATGTTTATATTCTTCGTTTCCCAGGTTAATGTTTTGAGATTCCATTTGTTCTATCTTCTTCATCTCATGCTACTTTATTCAACATACTGTCAATAATCAAATCTACTTTTCTCAGTTTAAATTACAACACTTAGTTCTAGGTTTTCAGTCTCTATGTTGCTGAACCCGAACCTATGCATATCTTCATAATGTGAAAAAGAAACTTCATAAGGTGAAATTATGGTGGACACATGGTACATTCTTTGTGTAGTTGTCTATAAACATTCTGCAACAGAAATGGCAGGATATGATTTGGTTTGAAAGGAATACTCTGCTCCTGTGACACTAATCAGTAAACAATCCATATAAAAGAATATGATAATCGCCGAATCTGTTTTTCCCTGGTTTGTTTGATGGTTATGTTAGTTGACATGATGGTGCTAGTTTTCTGTAACAATTTTTGTGGAAACATGCGCTGCTTCTTGAATGTAAGGTTTATGAGCATTCCCCCCCCCCCTACTTGATCAACATAGCTTGTAAATTAGGCTCTCACCGTTTCGAAAAGAGTGTCCACTCTGACTGTTTGGCTTCAATTTAAATAGATACGTGTTATACATTAAACTTTTACCCTCAAAGGTATATGTTCAAAAGCATCACATATTGAAAATTTTGACACGTTGCATTCTCTATTGCTTTTTCAAAATTTCAACTATTGGTTTGCAATTTCAAGGATAAAATTGTAAAGCATAAAAGATGTGTTAGCTTTTCGAAGTGGACAGTTTTTTTGGGAACATTCAAATAGAGGAACAGCGAACTTTTTTTACGGAATGGAGAGAGTATTCTTTATTAATTTTCTGTGAACGCTGTTATTTATTTATCCTTAACAAAAATGAGTTATGGAATAGGTGTGAGAATGATTCCCTTCCAAATATAGACTGGGTCCTTACGCTGGCAAGAGCAGCAGTTCTGAGACACGGGGTAAATGGACTTCTGATTGATCCATATAACGAGCTTGATCACCAGCGTCCTCCAAACCAGTAAGTCTCCTTTTCAAGCTCCTTGCATGCCATGCTTTCTTTGTCCATTGTTCCCCGAGAAGTTATGTAGCTTAATTATTCTCAATTCGAGAACTCACCCAGCTCTATAATGTACTGAAGCTCAGTTAAGTTTCAATCATTGTTTTCCAATCTCCTTTTGACAATTTCCCATTAAATTGTTAGTTTAAGCTGTTGTAAAACAGCCGAGTAAACAAGCATCAGTACCAAAACGTATGGTTTGATATTTCATACTCCATTCCACCGTGATAATTTTTGAGAAAATCATATTCCTAAATTGGTTTCAGTTCCAAGTGTAACAAACTAAATTCACTTTTACCACTATTTATGTCTCATTGCTCTCTTGCAAATTTGCAATGCTATGATGGTACCACCGAGGGTGGTTATATGTGCATGCTTCACTAGTATTGCTTGTGTGTCCATTTCTTTAGTTACCACCAACAGGCTCAAAACGAACACTCATTTTGAGACGGGGAGAACTCGATTTGCTGGACGATGAAGTTACTATTTGATAAGTCACTGATTTTGGCTTATATGTTTCCTCCGCTCAGCTGCTGAAATGGCTTGCTTCTCATATGCAGTATGGTTTTGGTCAATGTGAGATTTGTGTTGGACAGTGAAGTCTCTTTAATGCATCATTATACGTGTTGCCTCTGATCATGAGCTTGGGATACTTTTTTTTTAATCGACAATCATTGGTTTAAATGGAAAAAGGATGGGGAAATGCATAATCTCAGAGGTGTGGAACCAGGGAAAATACGATGAATCTTTGGTTTTATTGATCTTGGGAAAAAAGTAAATTTCTTGATTTTAAGTTAGGTTTGTGTGTGTGAGTAACCACATACTATTTATAGAATTTCTTATTGGTAGTATAAGCGTGGTGTCAATTTTTGTAGTTAATGGGTTTCAGTCATGTTTGATGTCCTTCTTTATGTGTTTTTGTAACACCATAAATTTGCTTTATTAGTTTGTCCATGTCATTTTGTTTAGCTATATTATGCTGTATAAATAAGCTTGCTTTTGTTTCCAATTCTTTGACTGATTTTCTATGTGCATGCCTCTGATTCCTACAAATTGTTTTACTTCTTTCCCTAGTGTCATGCAATCAGAGTGATTGCTGCCACAATCAAGCAATTCAGGAAAATCTCTGACCTTTACTTTTAGCAACTTCAAATTTGAGAAGTATGGGTAATCATGTGCTCATTTGTGGAATTCACTATTTTGTATGTAGCTTGTTGGGATTTCTCACAAATTTATGTTTTTCTTTCCCTTTTTATGTTCTTTTCAATTAATATTTGCTCCTTTCTACGACATATGGTGAAAACAGCGGAACTTCATGGCTTTTATTTTCTTCCTAGAGAAGTTGCTAAGTGCTAATCTAATTAAATCCGACTATCATCTAGATGCATTACATGTCCATGATGGCTCCTAGTACCATCTAGTCACCTTAGTTCATGGCTCTTTTCATTTTCCTTTCATGGAAGCTGAAAGACATTCATTCTATCTGCTTGCTAAGTGAAGAAATTTATTCTTGATATTCTTGTATATTCATATGGGTTAACTAGGAACCACACCCCCCCCCCCCCGGTGGTACATGAGTTTTTGGGTTCACCACCACGTGCTATTTTTTGTGAGGGACGACCTACCTGTGGCTGACAAAGTCGGTAAACATTCATTTCCATCTGTTTTAGGATCAAAATGAAAGAGATTGAATAAAGTTTCATGCCAAAAGACATTTATGCCCTCAGATTTATGCCTCATCTCACTTATAACCAAGTCCCCCCAAAAAAAAAAAGCAGAGAAGAGAACAAACTGTACCAAATCATAACTTTCTAGCACCATCAAACCAAATTCAACATCAATTTCTTAACCTGCGCTTGCCTCCCTCTCTCTCCACACCAATTTCTAATCTCCATTCTCTCTCTCTCTCTCTCTCTCTCTCTCTCTCTCTCTCTCTTATCTTTTTAGTAAAGAAAAAAAAAGAAATAAACTATGGAAAACCCATAAGAAGTACGGAAGTGGGTGTTTGAGTTCGTACAGTGCCAACAACAGTTGGAAGAGTCCCTCAAAGATCTGGAGATTGACTTCGTTTCCGACTGGGGACCATTTTCAAACTCTTGGGGCCATTGACGTTGGAGAGCAAAAGCTTCCTGGGATTGCCGTGAATGGAGTTTCCGATGGGGAATCTGGGCAAGAAAGTGTAGCACAGAGAGTGAGAGACGTGGTGCGAAGTCAAAACCGGCTCGAACAGCGACGATGGCCGTGGGTTGAAGGACAGCAACGAAGGCCAGGGACCCCGGGGGAGGGAGAATGACGGTGGCCTTCTTCTGGAGGACCTTGCTGATGTTCCCGGCCCGATTCCACATCTCTCCCCACCTCTCTACCTTTCCTCTTCTTTTTTTTGTTCCGTTTTCTTCTCCTTCTGATTACAGCTAAACACAAGGGTCATGAGTAATTGTTATTTTTTTAATAAAAAGGGTTAAGCAGGGTATTTTAATCTTTTCACGCTCCTTCGTTAGCTAAAATGGATCTTCACTAACTTTGTCAACCCAGTGGGTTTTTCCTCACAAAAATGTCACATGGTGGTAAAACCAAAAACCCGTATACCACAGATGGTTTTCCCAACTTAACACTATTCATATTCATCTGCAAGTTAGGTAATATGCAAGATTGGGAAGTTCATAGTTCTCACAGTTTTCATTTGGTTATGAATGAGCAAAAAATGCAGAATAACTGAATAATGTTTGCTAAGAATATCAAATTGTCAATCAATGGACGTATTCAGTGAGATTAAAATCGTTGATGCTTCTCCTTTTAGAAGTATTTGATATGAATATGATCACTATGTCCATAGTCTTTCACAACTGCGGGTGGGCAGATACTTTTTTCGCTTTCCACAAAGAGGTTCCCTCTTTGGTTTCTACACATATTCATTCATGCATTTGCTGATAGTATTTTAAGATGTTTTGTAGGAAGATCAAGGAAAAACAGTCATTGAAATACTAATCACCTTATCTTCATTTATTTTGAAGTGCCTTCTCATCCGTTAATTTATATCTATCAGAACTGAGACAGAGTATGTGAGTCAAATGTTGACTAAAATCAAGCGATTTGCCCAACATCATTCATGTCATGTTTGGTTTGTTGCGCACCCTAGACAGGTTGGAAACATAAACTTCTGTTTTATGACTTTATCTTTTTGATTTATCTACTTTTAACTTGTATACCTTTTTTAACAGTTGCACCAATGGGTTGGAGGCCCTCCAAATTTGTACGACATCAGTGGAAGTGCCCACTTTATAAACAAGTGTGACAATGGAATTGTTATTCATCGCAATAGGGATCCAGATGCAGGCCCTCTGGACCAAGTGCAGGTGCTTTTTGTAGCGATTAATTTTAGAATCATAGCAGAAATTCTACTATAATTTGTGCATTTTGAATCTATCTCCAGGTGTGTGTGAGAAAGGTGCGGAATAAGGTGATAGGGACGATAGGTGATGCATACTTGACATATGATAGGTAAGTAACCTTATTTAAAGTTGACTTTCAATGGTGTTACTGGATGGTACATATTTCAGTTTTAGCAGGAGATGCACTCTCGAGACTTCTGTATCGTTGGTGTCTATTGGGCCCGGTTTGATAATTATATTTCCCACAGCAATCTATCAATCAAACCCTTGAACACATAAACCAGATGCACCCTCCATCTCCTGCAGCAAATAGAGAAAAATGTTTCAAGTACAGAGAAAACATGCTATGTTCACTCCGACTGTTTGAGACACTAACACATCGCCAGCCGCCCACCACCCGGACCCTTACCTCGTCACATAGCACAGTACAATTTTTTTGGTTTTAACCATTGGTATCAAGCGGTGGCGGATCTACTTTAGATATAAAGGGTTGACTCCTTTTATTTTTATAACTAGACCGTTTTACCACCTAAAGTTCTTGGGAGAATGGATTTCAGCACTAAAATACTAATATTATGATAGTTTGACTCCTTCTAATTTGGAGTAATTAAGCTATAGAAATATTTTGACCCCCCTTTAAGTCAAATTCAAATATTTAGGTATATTTTGTATTCAATATCATAATTTTGACCCCTTTTCATCAATTTTCTGGATTGGCCACTAATAGCAAGTAACTACACCAACTAATCAGGATTCGAACCAGGCAGGAGCACAAATGGCGCATTAAATTTCTCCCTACCAAGTTTTAATGCAACTACATTTCCAAGACTAGAACTTAACTTAATTAAGCTAGAACAGCAGGACCAAAATGGCAGTAAATTTCTCCCTACAAGTTTTAACGCAACTACATTTCCAAGACTAGAACAACCTCTAGCCGATGATTTAAGTCAGCAGTGGCTCATTCTGGGACGAAGTGAAAATGGCTACTCAAATCATTTATTTTTGCGTAAGTACCGGTTTTACCATGAAGGGACATGGTGTGCGTGAGTTTTATGCTGGTTTCTTCAAAATTTAACCATTTTGACGAAGCTGATACCCACATTTGATCCTCTTAGCCTTGTCGAGCTGACATAGGGGTAGTTCTTTGGTTTTTCCTATTTCTTGAACTTTTAGTATTATACTCTAGTGTTTGTCATGTTCTTTAGTTGTCAATTTTTTTGTTTCTTTACTTGTCTACTGTGGTGGTACATTTGGTGATTTTGTTGTAAAGAATGCAATGTCGCTGTGTCCTTTGAAATCGGAATGGATTCTGATTATAGTTTTCTCATCTCACCTTTGGGCGCAGGGTAACTGGTCAGTATTTTGACGTCGACTATTATAAATCAAGTAAAAAGGTAAATCATGTTTCCAGTTGAAGTTACTGTAAGTTGTGTGGCATTGCAACACGGTAGCTCATCCGTTTCCGATGAGTTGAATTCGGCGGGATGTGGCTGAAACTGATCTGTTGCTGGCTGTACCGACGACTCAACGAGGAGAGGAGAGGAGAGGATGTGATTTGTAAGAGTAGATCAGTACTGGTGTATTGTTTATAAACTGTAGCATTGTAGTTTACATGCTTGGTCCTAATTTTCATAGCTGCTCTTCTTGATTTTGTATCCTTGGTGAGATCCCTGGTAAGATTATTGTAACTAAGGGCAGTTTTTGTAAATTTTGTATCATGTCATGCCTTTATGAAAGCCATTTTGTTCATTATATGATTTACCATTTTGCTATGGATGTATCGGTAAAAACGACTCAAAAGAAGAGATACTCCATCTATTTCACAAAAGTAAAGGTCGGATCACAAATTCGATATTCAATAATACCATCGGTGATATGATTGATACGGTTTCCCTTCGAAGTCAGTCTAGTCCTTTTCTTCAGGAACTCCAATCGCAGAGGAAGCAGTTGATCACGATATCATCGATATATCATTGGATATCATATTTACATATTACATAACTTTTTATTTATTACTTTTATATTTATACATTCTCACAAATTAATTCAAATTTACAACATTATATTCTTTCTCCTCTTTTCTCCAGTCGCTCTTTCATCTTTCTTTTTTTTTTTCCATTCATATCACTTTAATATGAGGATAAATTTGATATTTTAAAATAACTAATAGTATTTTATTACACGAATTCATACCATACTGCATTTTCAATTAAATCCTAACCTTCTAGAGTTATGTACTCGAATTAACAAGAAAATAAGTTGATCAAACTTATATTATATGAAAATTGGAGAAAGTTACCTAAGAGTAAATATTTGAAGGTAATTGTAAATAGGGTTATAAAAGGAAAGTATTGTCAAACTTTTTTATTTTTTACAAATGAAAAGTGAAAGAATAATCATAATATTTAGTGCAACCTTTGCACTATTATAATGCATGGTCATTCATGGCGTGATATTATGATAAGTAGAATCAATTTTTAATTTAAATCCTTCAAAATTTTGAACCGTTTGATTTCAATCATTAATTTCAAATACCATTTCCCCCTCTTACTTTTCAATTTCCTCATTTTTCTATTCAAGTTTTTTTTTTTATTTATTATACAAAGTTAAAATCAATTTTTGTAATAACAAAATTTTATAAATTTATTTTTCGTAAGTTTAACTATGATTAATGTTTAAGTTGAATTTCTTTTTTTTTTGTTCTACCATGAGCAAAAACACATGTATATTAAGGCTTGGATTACATATTCGATAGGACATAATATTCAATTTTTGATTTTCGAAGGGTTCTAATACTTTATTTTTTATTTTAATTATTATAAATTATTATCACATTACCAAAAATCCATATTTTGATAAAAAATAAAATATATGAGACTCAACAACAACGGTCAACGATTCTAAGGATACCACAGCACAGAAAGAACAACTCTTGTGAAAATTATATGGAGTGCCTAGGCACTTCGTGTTAGGAGTGTCATAATGCACATAATAATTATAAATTATGCACATATTATTTTTATGTGCATTACTATGTTATGTGCATTGTAATTATGTTATGTACATATTTTATAACGTCTATGTGCATTAAGGCACTCAATGAACAAAAGAGTGCCTAGGCACTCCATATAATAATTGACTCTCTTGTGGGGTACAAGAACATTTGACAGGACACACGACACAACAGTTTGGAACTACTACTCCACGTTACAAACGTTCGAGAGTGGGCCCACAAGAAATGATTGCGACTAGCCAAACTTTGCTGGACTCCAGGCTAGCACTACCCCTGAAGAAAAAAGAATCTTAACGGCTCCCTAACTAGCTGCATGGGGGTTGGCACCCAGGTAGTAGGTGACCGTTGTGGGCCCCCACCCTTTTTCCGAATTTCGAAAAAAATATTTAACGGTTGCCCACCCCCCTTCTCTCTTTCTCATCCGCTCAAGAAGCTCCAATCCCAACATCCCAAGTTTCTTTCAGAGCAGCTCTGAATCAGTAACAGCCAGAAGGTCAGTTGGGTATTCCTAAATTTTCCGTTTCTCAATTCTAATAAGAATTTGTCATTGACTGACTCATTTTTCTCTTGAATTTATGTATTATTATTATTATTGAAGTGTGTTGTAATTTCTGGGAATGCAATTTACCTTACAAAGATTTTCACTTTCTTCCCAAATTGCAGGGTGAAAAGCTTAATTTGCTGGTTACATTTGCATAACATTCACCATGACTGTTGTTGAGGTTAAGGTTGAATCAACCCAGGTGGCTGATCAAGAAGTTGTTTTAGAAGCTAAATCATTGAAGGTTGTAGATGAAGCAGCACCAAAAATTGCGGAAGAAAAGAAAGTAGATGAAGAAATAGTTGATACCAAGATTGTGGCGAAGAGCTCTTCCTACAGGGAAGAGAGCAGCAACCCTTCGGATCTGAAGGAGCACGAGAAGAAGGCCTTGAATGAGCTCAAATCGAAGATCGAAGAGGCGATTCTTGGAAACACCTTGTTCAAGAAAGAAGAAGAGCCTAAAGAGGTCGCGAAACCATTGAAGGAAGAAGTGAAAGAGAAGGAGGAGAAGGAGGAATCAAAGGAAGAAGAGGAGAAGGAAATTTGCAGCGAAGAGAAAGCCGAGGAAGAGAAGAAATCCGATGAGGGTACCACCGAAGAGAAGTGCCATGAAGTTGCGAAAACCGAAGATGTGGAGGTGGTGGCTTTGGAAGAAAGTATTGAAGTTAACAAGGAAATCTCTCTTTGGGGAGTACCACTTTTGCCTAGCAAGGGGGCTGAAGGCACTGATGTAGTCCTCTTGAAATTCTTGAGGGCTAGGGAGTTCAAGGTGAACGAGGCATTCGAGATGCTGAGAAAGACCCTTCAATGGAGGAAGGAATTGAAGATTGATTCGGTTTTGGACGAAGATTTGGGCACTGATTTGGCCTCGGCTGCTTACATGAGCGGCGTGGATCGTGAAGGCCACCCCATTTGTTACAACATTTTCGGGGCGTTGGACGATGAGAAAACACTGGGGACAGAGGAGAAGCGCGCGCATTTCCTGAGATGGAGGTTCCAGTTGATGGAGAAGGGCATTCAGAAGCTTGAATTCAAAGCCGGCGGTGTTCATTCTTTGCTTCAGATTAATGATCTCAAGAACTCCCCTGGACCTTCGAACAAGGAGGTTCGGGTTGGTACAAAGCAAGCCGTGGCACTTCTGCAGGACAACTACCCTGAACTTGTTGCCAGAAATGTAAGATTTTGCGTTCTTCTATTTCAGATTTTTTCAGTTCAGATTCTGAGTATTTGATCCAAGTAGAATGAACATCAGATTTTTTAACTGTTTGAGTGTTTTTCCATTTGCAGATATTCATCAATGTGCCTTTCTGGTACTACGCCTTCCATGCTCTGATGTCTCCTTTCTTGACCCAAAGAACTAAGAGCAAATTTCTAGTTGTTCGCCCGTCTAGCGTCACCGAGGCCCTTCTCAAGTAAGTAATAGTTGTAAACCAATGTTACCCAAGTCGCTTACGATGATCAGATACGGGTATTGGATTCAACTGTTGGAACCCTCGAAAATTTAAATTTTTTACCACCAAATGTTGTGTAAACTAGCCACATCTGTACCCGCACCCGCACCCATATCACAAAACGATCAATGTTTCCAAAGATTTTGAATGTTTATTAACCAAAATTGGTGTCAAAACAGGTATATCCCAATTGAAGAAATCCCGATTCAATATGGTGGCTTAAGGAAGGAGAACGATTTCGAGTTCTCAAAGGAAGATGAAGTTACGGAACTAGTTATCAAGGCTGGCTCAACCGCAACCATTGAAATATCGACACCCGAGGTACAACAAACAAAAATAAATGAGCATTACACTAAATTAATGTACTTGCTTTAGAGGAAATTGTTGTTAAAAGATGTTGTTAATTTGATGATGGCACAGGTTGGAACAACGTTTATATGGGATGTGAGCGTTTTGAGGTGGGAGGTGAAGTACAAGGAAGAGTTTGTTCCTACGGACGAGTGCTCGTATACGATCATCGTGCAGAAGGGAAAGAAGATTGTGTCGAACGAAGGGCCGATTCGCAACAAGTTCCGGGCGAATGAGCCGGGGAAGATTGTGGTTACGGTGGAGAATTGCTCGAGCAAGAAGAAGAAAGTGTTCTATAGATACAAGGCCAAGAAGTGCTCGAGCTTTTGATCAAGCTATGTTGTTTGAGTTGGGAAGAGAGTTGTTTATTTTGCTTCAATTTGATGCTACACACATTCTTTACTTTTTCTTTATTTCAAATTCATTTGTATTCATTATATTCTTTGGAGGCAATATTTTTTTTAAATATTTTTTTCCCTTGTGGAGTGTGATTATTTCTCTAATAAGCTAATGTGTTTTGGGTGATATTGCTCTATATATTGTGTGGGTACATGATTATGGTAAACATAACTTTATTATTTTTGGAGGAATTAATTCATTTTTGTTTGTTCATTTGGGTTTTAAATTGACATCCAACTATTTAAATAACTAAATAGTTATGGAAGAACACCTCAATAGGCTTTGGATCACATTCCTATTACAAATTCATCTTGAGTTAGTATCGAAGTAGAGGAGTTTATTGATCACGTCAAAATGATTCATGAGGAAGTTTGTGAGCAGTTAATGAAAGTTATTGAACATTACAAGGAAAAGGATGATGTTCATAGTAGGAATAAAGAGTTTCAAGAAGGTGATTTCGTGATGGTTTATCTTCGAAAAGAAAGATTTCCTGTCGGGACGTATGACAAACTGAAACATCGAAAGTTTGGACCATGTCAAATCATCAAAAAATTAGGGCCAAATGCGTATTGTTTGGAATTGCCACAAGGACTGCCAATCAGCCATGTGTTCAATGTAAATGATATATATTCATTTCATGGAAATAAGGGTGCAATTTCCTATTTTCGGTTGATTTTGCATCTCAAACCTACAAGTGCAACCCGTTAAGCAATTGATGTTCTGGACATGAGCAGCGTAACAACCAGGAGGGGAACTAACACACAATACTTGGTTTACTTCAATGGAAAACCAAGTTCTGAAGATTCATGGATTTCAATAGAGGAACTAAAAAAGATTGATGAGTCACTTTGGGAGGATAATGATGTAGGAGGATGAATTAGCATTTAATAAGTTTATTCTTCACATTCTAATTAGAATGCGTTTCACTCAGTTGCACCTGTGCATTAAGTACATTTTGTCTATTTCATGTAGTACTGTGAACCTACTTAGTAATTATAATGTGAGAAGTCACTTGTAAACTCTTTGTTTGGAGGATGAAATAAGAGAAAGGGAGTTCAAAATGAAATCTTAATATGCAATTATTCTTGCTTGGAGAGGGTGACATCCTCCTAAAAAAAAATCAATGTGTGGCTTGGTCGCGTTAAATGGCATCCGCGATTAGCGATACCCATCACCTCTGGTTGAGTGGCATCTCAAAATATTTAATATCTCGTGGTGCTACTCGATCTCGGCCTGCATTACATATTAAATAGAAAATATTGAATGGCACAACCCAATATTCTCTTCTGTGCATATTTTCAGGGGGAATATTATTATAGCAATGACAACAAGTATTTTCCATACTTTTGCATATACAATGACGAATAGTGAATGGTACAAAAACGAGTGTTTCCCTGCGGTTCCTATTTTCAGGAGAAATCTTGGAATGACTATGAGATAGTGCAATTCCATAGCAGTGCATATAATTTGGAAATTATATTGATGGGCACAAAGAAGACCAGTGTTTAATTCCCGAAACACAACTTATCTTAAGAGGGAATACTAGATAGAAGACAGATGTTCCCTAACCTCATGCACATTCAAAAAGGAGTATTGTCCATTTAAGGGGGAACATAATGGTATTCGACTTATTTAACAAAAAGGGAAAAATTGTTAGAACCTCAATTCTTGAGTTCAAGATTTTGGTGAAAAGTCAAAGTACTAACCCTTGGTTAATTAAAACCCTAGTCTACATATGACATCTCTACCCTGATAGAGGGATTTAGCGACCGACTTGTCACTAAGTTTAGCGATTGACGTTAGTCGCTAAATTTGATCGCTATTAGCGACTGTCTGATTAGTATTTCTTGACCAACAATTAATTATAAAAGTGGATATGTTAAGTGCACCATTCACAAATCTATCAAGAACACTAAATTGCAGTCAGTGCAATTGAGAAATACACAAGACGATAAATGCATTTATCAAGGTCTCAGTTGAACACTTGCAGTTGAGTTAGCTCCTGGAGGCGAACATCAAACTCACTACATGAGCTACAATGAAGAAGACATATTTATCCCGTACAAGCAAATCTATAAAAAGGACCTAAACAACAAGGAATATACATCAGCAAGGATCTCGAGAAGGACTGCGGTATTGGTTGAACCACTGGGAATAAACAATAAACCAACTACATTATGCAAGGTTCAAGAAGATAGCATCTGCCATCTAACATAGCACATCACATAGGAGGTCCAAGCAACAGTGAAGAAGGCAAAGTTCATAAATTGGGAAATCAGATCACAAGTGGTATATGAATTCAATGCACAAGTATCTAAATTGATTCATCATAGATGTAACAATTCTTGTGAATTGAGAAGAGTACAACTGTCTCATACAATTGATTTATCCAAGTCATTTGATTATAACGTCTCAATGACTAAAAGCCACATATCAAGTCCTACAATCAGAAGTTAGAAGACAATTTTAGAGCCATACAAAGAAGAAAGGACATGAACGAAGAAGACTTTAAGGTGGTATATTTACTTTAAAGTGCACATTTCAATCAGCTAGTAGAAGAAAGTGAGAAATAATCTATTGGTTAGTCATCAGATGACGCTGAAAATGAGTCTATACTTAAGGTGTTACATAAGTTAATGGACCATCAATCCAGTATTCTCATACAGAAGCTGTAGTTCTTGCAAGTTGAAGATTCTCAGAGCCAACAGCCAACCAAGGGAAAAGAAGATGAACAACGCTCCAAGAAGATGATTGCAGGAAAATTCAAATGAATGCCATATATGCCCAGTCAACAATCCAACGGTAACTTCTTGTGAAGTAATGGAAATTGTGTATTTTCATTTATCATGTATAGGTATATATAGTTTACATATCTAGGCTAAAGAATAACTAACCTATCAGATAAGATAAATACAAGAGATTACAAATCTAATATAAAGAAGTAGATGAGATAATATCAAGGAGGTTGAGAATCCTTAACATGCCCCCGCAAGATGGACTCTTTTGGAAGGAGGCCGATCTTGGACATCAATAACTCAAACCGCAGTCGAGGCAACGGCTTGGTAAGGGCGTCAGCCAGCTGGTCATCACCTGCAATGTGTGTGACACGAATTGTGCCATCCTGAACCTTTTCTCGAACGAAGTGAAAATCCAATGCTAGATGTTTCATACGGGAATGTAAAACTGGATTTGCTGAATAATGTGTAGCACTTAAATTGTCACAGTAAATAGCCGGCTTTTGTGAGGACGGGTAACCAAGTTCAGAAAGTAAAGAAATTAACCAAAGAACCTCGGTCGTTGTGGAAGCAACAGCCCTGAACTCAGCCTCAGTAGAGGAACGAGCTAATGTACGCTGCCTTTTGGAACTCCAAGCAACAGGGTTTGAACCAAGATAAACGATATAGCCGGTGGTACTTCGAAGAGTGTCTTTGTCACCTGCCCAATCAGCGTCAGTAAAGGCATGTAAATTAAGTGGTGAATCTCTTCTAAAAAGAAGGCCATGATGGAGGGTGCCTTTGAGATAGCGCAATAAGCGCTTGAGGGCAGCCCAATGAAAATCTGTAGGGGCATGCATAAATTGAGATAAGCGATTCACTGTGAAGGCTGCATCTGGGCGAGTTAAAGATATATATTGGAGTGCTCCTACAAGTGCTCTATAATCCGTGGGACTGCTTAACGGTGTACCACCATGCAATGATAGGGGCTCAGAGGAAGACATCGGAGTGGTGACAGGTTTGCAATCACTCATATTGGCCTTAGTGAGGAGATCAGATATGTATTTATTTTGAGAAAGAAATAGACCCTTAGGGTGAGGGATGACCTCTACACCAAGGAAGTAAGAAAGAGTACCTAGATCTTTAAGTGAGAATCTTTGAGCGAGAGATTTGATGAAGGAGTCAAGCAAGGTTGGTGAGGGACCGGTGACTATGATATCATCGACATACACAAGAACAAAGATAGAGTCGAATTCATTTTGGTATTTGAAGAGAGAAGGATCAGAGATGGTGGTTGTGAAGCCTTTAGAGAGGAGATAGTGTTTGAGTTCATCGTACCAGGCACGGGATGCCTGACGTAGGCCATAGATTGCTTTATTGAGCTTGCAAACATGACCGGGGAAGGATGAATTTAGAAAACCTGGTGCTTGGGCCATATATACATCCTCGGACAAGTTACCTTGCAAAAAGGCATTGTTGATGTCGAGTTGTCTAAGAGACCAGCCCTGGGAGACGGCTAAAGAAAGAAGAAGTCGAAGAGTGGCGGGTTTGATAACAGGGCTAAATGTTTCAACAAAGTCAAGACCGGGGCGTTGATGAAAACCCTTTGCAACTAGACGAGCTTTGAGACGCTCAACTGTCCCATCTGGTTTATATTTAATGCGAAAGACCCATTTGCAGCCAACTACATTAGGAGCAGAAGTAGAGGGAACAAGTTTCCAAGTGTCATTTTTCATAAGGGCATCAAATTCATCCGACATGGCTTGACGCCATTGTGGATTTTTGAGAGCTTGAGTGATGTTCTTAGGTACAGTGATGGGCATGTTTACGGCCGAATGGAGAACAAAATCAGAGTTAGCATATTTGGGATTTGGTTTTCTAATGTTATGAGAGAGGCGAGTATGGTGAGCGGGGGGAGTGGAAGCAGGGATAGTGGAAGCAGAGGAGCAAAATTCTTGTGTGGTAAGTGATGGAGCGGTGATAAACTGTTCAGGGGATTGTGATGAAGTGGAGGTGGAAACAGATGTAGGAGGAGAGGATGTAGGATCAGGTGAGCGAAGAACAGGAATGGTTAAGGAGCACCATTGGTCAATAGTGCTAGGAGATATAGGTGGAGATGGGGCGATCAGAGAAGGATATGGGAATTGGTTTTCGACGAACTTGACGTGGCGAGAAACATAAATACGTCCTGTGATGGGATCAAGTGCATAATAGGCACTTTGAGAAGAAGAGTAGCCTACAAAGATACAAGTTTTGGAGCGATTTTCGAGCTTATGAGAAGAATATGGGCGAAGCCAAGGATAGCAAAGGCATCCAAAACTACGCAGCTTGTCGTAGTTAGGTTGCAGATTGAATAAGCGAAAGAAAGGAGAGGCATTTTGTAATGTAGGGGTGGGCAGCCTATTAATGAGATATGCGGCAGTGGAGAATGCAAGTGGCCAATATTTTAGTGGCATGGCAGCATGAGTAAGAAGCGTGAGGCCAGTCTCAACAATGTGTCGATGTCGACGCTCAGCGAATCCATTGTGCTCGGGAGTGTGAGGTGGAGAAGTGAAATGACCAATGCCACAGTTAGAGAGATGGGAAGTAAGTTTAAGGTATTCTCCTCCATTGTCGGAGTAAAGCTGTTTAATGGGGCGCTCAAAATATTTTTCAACTAGTTTCTGAAATCTAATGAACGTAGAGAGTGAGTCAGATTTTTGTTTTATGGGATATAGCCATATATAATGAGAGAAATGGTCAACAAAGATTATGTAGTATTTGAAGTGATCATAGGAGGAGACAGGAGATGTCCAAACATCTGTATAAATAAGATCTAGAGGGGCAGTTGACACCATACTGGAAGTACCGAAAGACAACTTGTGACTTTTATTCAAATTACAAGAGTTACAAGGTTGTTTATTGAGGGTAGGGGAAAATGTCGAAATTAAATGAGAAAGCGAAGTAATGATATTAGAGTTGGGATGGCCTAATCGGTGATGCCATGGGATAGAGCTTGAGGCAGAGGAAGCAAGGACTGTAGGAGCTGGAGAGGGACACCATTCATAAATGCCATGTTCAGCTCGTCCTTGGAGTAGGGTCTGACTCGTGATACGATCCTTTACATTGAAACAAGAAGAAGAAAGAGTGATTAGCACAGGGTTGTCAAGGCATAAACGAGACAATGATAAAATATTGCGACTAATAGACGGGACATATAGAACATGTTTAAGAATTAGAGGAGTAGATAAGGTAGGAAGAGTAAGAGAGCCAATATGAGTAATTGCAAGTGACGAACCATCACCAATGATGAGTTCTTCGGTGCCATCATACGGGGCATGGAGGGACAACGCATTAAGGTCATTGGTGACATGGTGCGATGCACCACTGTCAAGTAGCCAAGTTGAGGAAGAAGCACTTTGAACAC
>JAOWAN010000001.1:15446162-15481344 GCA_028566635.1 Lobelia cardinalis
GGGGGTTCACCATTAATAGACAACAAGTTCAACCCAGTTTAGATGGAGACATTGTTTATTCAGATCCATTCAATATGATTGATTGAATTGCTACGACAAACAATGCTACATGCACATGCGCCCATTCATGTGCATGAATAATGATGTGCAATTTTGGTAACATTTTTTTTTTACTTTTTATTCTAAGTGAAAGAATCACTAATATATTTTTTTTTTTAAACAAACAAGCGTGTGCGTATCCCTACATAGTAAGTAAGATGAATGGATAATCAAATACGTAAATTATCTGGTAAGAGGAAAGACCCTCATGTGTTATTTTTTGTAAAGCATAACCTACTCGTGGTATGCACGTTATTAGAGTTCCCGTTATCTTCTAACATTTGCGACTAAAATGAAAGAAACATACTATGTAAAAAGACCCAAATACCCTTTGATCAAATACATTAACAAAGCCAATTATACTGCTCCTGCTTCTTCAAACCTACTCCAAATTCATTTCTTTGAAAATTACAACCCCTGCTGCTGCTTCTTTTCATCTTCACCAGCTCGCCATCACCATCACAACCAAACATCCAAATCCAACTCCCAGTGAGTAATTGAGGCAGAATCGATAGTTGTTGCGATAGTGGTGTTCTTCCATAACAGAGGGAGATTTGGGTGTTCTTCAATTGATCAAGTATGTGGGGCCGGGTGTGTGTGTGTGTGTGTGAGAGAGAGAGAGAGAGAGAGAGAGAGAGAGAGAGAGAGAGAGAGAGAGAGAGAGCAAGGGAGACGTATCGATCGAGCGAAAGAAAGCAAACTTGGGAGATCGTAGAAGGAGACTTGGGAGAGCATCGGAGGCATGAACAGCACCGGCCAAATACGTACGGCTAGAGAGAGAGGGAGAGTATAGATAGAGTTAGAGAGATTAATTAGAGAGAGTGAAATAGGAAGGGAGAAGGAGCGAACTGGGGAAGGAAAGGAGTCGGCTCGCTTTTGTTCAAATCTATAATATTAGCGACGGAATCCGTCGCAGACCTATATATGCGCCAAAATTCTCGCTAACGGGGATTGAAATTAGGGTCGGACTTTTGTATTCTTAGCGACGGATTCGGTCGAAAAATTCATTGACTTTCCCTTGACCGAGGTCGTTCATTTTAGTGACGGCACCAACTAAAACACCGAAGGTTTCCGTAGGTAAATAGCGACGGCCTATTTCCGACTGATTTAACGGTAACTAGTTGATAACTTTCTTGTAGCATAAGGGGGATTGATATCCAGCACCACAAACCTGACGATCTTTGCTTTCACTACCCACCTCCATCTAAACCAAAAGCATGAAGTTCGGAAAATCTTTTTCATGAAAATTTTATCTCGTTGGAATCTATGAATCCCCGATGCATAGATTTGGATGCGAGTGATTCTGGTTTTCACTTTTCGTTTTCTTCCTTCAAGTTTACCTTTATTAGGTATGATTAAAGATTAGAAAATTTCTTATTTGAATTTGTGAATTAATTTGTGTGATTGTGAGGTTGTGCATCACTTATATCTTTTTAAATCTAAAGTGCATATTTTTTAATTGATTATTCTACAAAGGTTATTTAGTGAGAGAATTTTTTTTTGAATTGTAATTTATATTTTATTATTTGAAAAAAAACATTTTTTGTTTGAATATATTTATTGTTTAATAAAAGGAGATGTTTTAATTTCAAAGTTAAACAAAATCATTTTTAAAATAACCTTTTTATTTTAAAAATGAATATTCTTTTATCATTAATTTTATTTTGATAGTTTTATTTAAATTACTTTATATTAAATTGATTACAAAAATAACCTTTACATTTTAAAGTTTCACAAGACACCTTTATATTTTAAAATGATATTTTTTGATGGACAATTTTACCCCTAAAAAAGAGACTTAACATCATACTAAACGTTTCAAAAGTAACGCAACGGTAACGGATGTTCGAATAAATAATATAAATAAATTCAGACTATACTACTTTGATGATGAAATACGTGAAACAATATAATTTAGTTATTTTTGGTAAAATTTTGCCAAAATATATTATATACATTGTATAAACAAGCTTTATGGGCATGTGTTAGAGCAAATCTAAGGGTAGGAACAAATACTTAATTCATCGGAACAGGCTCTTTTTCGTTACACTTCTCTCTAATTTTATTTAATGTACGAGGTTGAGAAATATATTTAATCAACATATTAACTTTAGCCGATTGTTTGTTATAATTAGATTAATTGATTACACGTATCCTCAATCCAAATGTGCAATGAATGAAATTGAAGAGAAGGACAACGAGGCGCAGTTGGGTTGGTAAGACGCCTCACCTATCGCCGACAGGTCATGGATTCGAGTCACGCCGGGGGTAGGTGGGGAACCACTGTTGATCCTCGCAAGGGGGGAAAAAAGAAAAAAAAAAAAAAATTGAAGAGAAGTATAATGAGCAGGAGTCGCACGGATCAAAATTCATCCACCTTGCGTTACCACATTGAGCTAGGAATATTTGTTCACAAGGTTTCTTGGCCATAAATAAGCACAATGGAATGCGGGAATAGCCGCTTTCTAACTGTAAAATTATTAGTAGCAAATATAATATCATCCGTATTCGTACGTAAAACCTAAGCTTAGTCTAAATATCCATGAATTAATTCCGAATCCATGTTATGGTACAAAAGAATTGCCAAATGGTCATGCCGATCACTCACGCCGATGATCAGAAATCAGATCATGGATAGCGGTGGAGAGACCATTCACCGATGCAATGAGAGCCGATAACCCTTGCCGGTTCATCTCGTTCCGAGTTTCCTCAATCTGTAAACGTTGTTCTTCTAATCGCATCATCTCTCGATGTCTTCTTTCTCTCTTCTCCTCGTTACATTTTATGGTTCGAGCCAACACCGAAGTGCTGCGCATAATGCTTGTTTCAATATCTCTTACCCTTCGTCTTTTCGTATCCATATAGACCTCACTACCGCCGTCCTCATCCTCGTCTCCCTCTCCTCCGCCGCTTTCGTTCGTCTCCGAGTCATCCGATGCTTCTAAAACATAAAATTGGCCATTAATTGAAACATATTACTTTTGGCAATATAATCCTCTAGATCAACTAAAGCACATAATTTAGGACGAAAAACGTAGCAAATAAACAAAAGTTAGGATGAAAAACAAAGAAGAATTTCTAATTGTTCCTACCCACAAATCACTAGGTATGATTAGAGAGCAAGAAGGCACACGAGTTTGCATGATTAATGTACCATGGTTTCCATCTCTCTCTCTCTCTCTCTCTCTCTCTCTCTCTCTCTCTCTCTCTCTCTCTCTCTCTCTACCATATCCTTGGGTACATTAAGATTGGATTTGTATATATATTAATGTAGCTGCCTGCCTAGGTATACGCTATATGAGGAAAACAGAAATGATACAAAATCTGTACAATTATATTGCTATATATATATATGCTTAAAGTGCCTTTTTGCATGTGGATTTACAATAAACAATAATGCATGTGAACTAAAAAAAAATCTGCGCATCAAGAATAATGACTCCTGGTAGAAACATAATGAGTCAAGGCCGACCATACACACTCGTTGTCTCAATCATACCATACGCCCTGATAAAAAGACACATTTGGGCCCATGAACGTAAAATATCGATCTATAAAATCATTTTAATAAGCTGGATAAATAAATAAAATAATTAACTGTAATTTATTCATTACTAGTAAATGTCCGTGTCCGAGGACACGGTGCTCGGACACGGCGCAATAATGTTTGACGATTTATTTTTTTATTATTCATATTAAATATAAAAATTATGAATATTAACCAAGAAAAAACTATAAAGAAAAAAAATAATAATTGGTCTCAAATAAAATAATAAAAATATAATTTAATAAAAATAAATTAACATAAAAAATATGTATATAATTACATTACATATAAAATATAACATTTTTTAATATCTCTCTTCCCAACACACACTCACTTTTCCCATTCCCAATACACACATCCCCATAAATAAAACACTCTTCCCAATACACACTATCATCATTTGAAATTACTATTCATTTGGAATTACTATTCACTTAGTGTGAGGTCCACTGACCTAATTTATAAGATAGATTATTGTGTGTCAATTGAAAAAATTGTGCTTAAAATCTAATATTAGATTAAAGAAAAAATATTCAGGCTTACATCATGAACTTGATTTTTGAAGATTTTGTTATTTCACAAAATCACAGTAGCGATAACCATGACGTCGATTTCACATCTTATATTCCTTTACTTTCACATTATAATTTTACACGCTTTCCACTATTATCTATATCCTTTTACAATCAATAAAAATCTATCGCATCACATTCTCTTTCGTTCCTTTCACTTTTCGTCACATCATAAAACATTATCTCACATCTCTTTTTTACTCTCTCTTATCAGTCCGTATATGGAGTGCACAGTGCGCTCCTAACAAGGAGTGCATGTGCTCCATATTCATTCGATTACGTTATTTTGTTCATGTTTTATAATTAAATGTTCATTTTTATCATTGTTACTGAAATCAATAATAATAGTAAGAAAAATAAAATGAACATTTAGTTATTAAATATGAACAAAACAACATAATAGGATGAATATGGAGCACCAGGAGCTCCTTGCTAGGAGCGCATGTGCGCTCCATATAATTTCTACTCTCTTACTCCCTCTGTTTCAATTTAATTGTCCTGAAAGTGACATAAAGCTTTCACAATATGTCACTATCGAGGATAATTAAATCGAAACGATGAGAGTATATATTTTCTCTCTCACCACCGACTAAAACACCCAAACAAAATCCATCTACTCCCTCCTTCCCCGATCTCTTCTCCCACTTCTTTCTACTCTCTTCTCTCATTACTCCCGGAACTCATATAAACAATGCATAAAACAGAGCAAGCGTGGTTCACCTGAGGCCCAAGCAGCAACAATGAGTAAAGCTTTAGATCCTTCAACTCGGACTGATTTGGATTCTGCACCCCCCCCCCCCCCTAATTATCAATTTTTATGCTTAAAAAAATTTATAAATTTAATTTTAATATAAATTAGTTTATAAATTAGTTCATTTTCAATTTTATAAATTTTAAATTAGTTTATTTTTCAAACATCATGCCCTCAGCTCGGACACGAACATATACTAGTCTATAATATATAAATTAATTTTGTATTATTCATTTACATATCTATGAATAGTAACTTTCTGAATCTATAGTATATGCACAAGTGGTCTACTATTCCTTGAAATGATATTTTAAATAGTAATTTTTTCAATTTAAAAAAAAAAAAAACACAATCATTCCCCCCTACTCTTCCCTTCTCTCACACATACACACATCATTATTCTCTTTCTTTTTCTCTCTATAATCTTTTTATTAAAATATATTTATATATATTTATATTTTATTTTAAATACTTTTATATATTTAAATAAATAATTATTTATTTATAAATTAATTAATTATTTAAATTTTAACTTCGTGCCCTTGGGCACGGACATACACTAATCTATATAAGTTAAGACGTGAAGCCCAGGTCAAATGAATAGTACTATTCATGCACAAACTTTGAGGGAGGAATTGAGATTAGTGTTTATGTGTTGGGGTGTGTATGTTGGGAAGAGAGAGATGGGTGATGGGGATTTTTGTGTGGGTAGGGTTGTGATTGGAAAAAAGTGAGTGTGTGTTGGGGAAAGTGAGAAATATTAAAATGTTATATTTTATGTGTAATTTTTTTATTTGATTTAATTATTATGTAAAATTATATACATATTTTTTATGTTAAATAATTTTATCACTTTTAAATATTTCTTCTTTAATTTTAAATATCTTTTTAATTTATATAGTGTGAAAAAATACAAAAATTAATTTTAAATTTTAAATATTTTGTCGGCACGGGCTTTCGCTAGTTTCTAATAATTAAACACAACTCCTTTCCCTACTTCCTCGGCAACACCTCCTACTCTTTCTCTCTCACATGCACATATCACTACTCCCTTTTTAATTTAAATACTTTCCTATATTTTATTAATTATTTTTTATATTTAACCATAAATAATATGTTATTTAATTATAAATAATTTAATAATATAAACTCTTCCATTTAAATTTAATTATTTTCTACTCATTTGCATAATATATTAGAAAACAAACTTTGAACGTAATCAAATAAAAAACGAATTCAAATTAAATTTATGAATATATATCCCTTGTCTTATTTTATAATAAAAGAAATAATTATTTTACAATTATTTAAAATAAAATAATAAATAATTAAAATGAACATATAACAACAAAAACAAGACCTTATTAACGGTATCCGTACAATTTTCAAGAAGACGATAACCATCTCCCCTCCTTACAGAAAAAAGACACTTTACCCTCCCACGGGCCACCGGTTGGTATATCGTGTGGGTACACGATGTGTTAGATGTGTTCAAATGTACATAAATATAATAAATTATATATATAATATGATATAAAATGTACATAAGTTATATCATTATTATGTACATAATTATTATGTACATTTTATATCACATTATGTACATAATTTTATATATTTATGTGCATATGGGTGCACCTAGCACCATGTGCCTAGACGCACGATATAATTTGTCTGAAACCCCCTACTTTCACATCATCACCCTCTGCTCCCCGGGTTGGTATATCGAGCGTTCGAAACGCTCATTTTTTTCTCTAAATATAAATAAAAATTAAAGATTATATACATAATATAGATATAAAATTATATCATTATCATTTTTATAACTATTATATACATTTAATATTTATATTATGTACATTAATTATAATCTTCATGTAAATTTAAAAAAAAAAATTGAGCACGCACGCTCGGTATAATTTCCGCTTCCCCTTCTCTCTCTCTTTACTATTGCTCTTTTCCTTTTTGTTTCTCTATAATTTATATTTATTTATTTTATTTTAATTTTTTTATATATTTAATAAAATTATTATTTTTTATTTTCAATTATAAATAATATATATTATCAATTATAAAATTATTTAATTTATTGACTAGGAATAGGAAAAAGGGAGGAAGGGAGTAAATGAATGTGAAAGATGTTGATTGTAGCAGATAATAACTCAGGAATAATGAATGAGTGGGAAGAGAGTTGCAATAAATGTTGTGTGCTCAGAGTGGGTCAAATCCTGCAGCTTTGACCAACATTATATCCCTCCCTCTAACCGACGTCCAACTCCTTTCCTTTTCCCCACTTTTTTTTAAAATGTAAAATTAAATATAAAAAATATTACAGTACTTTCTTTTTCGTCAAAATTACCTGAAGCTGCCACTGCAGCAGCTGGCGGTACTGACGACGGCAGCGGCGGAGGTGGTGGTGGTGGGAGGATTGTGAGGGGCTGCTGAAGCAATGTAGGTCTCGGTGGCGGGAATTTCTTCTGGACCACGTCATTGAGTGCTTCGTAAATTCCGAGGATTAAGTTGGACGGCAGATTACGATCCTTGCGCTGGGTTCTATCCATTGCCCAGTACGAGGGAACACTATTCGACGGCTGCGATGACTCTGATGATCGCACCAGCTCGTACTCACGAACCTTCTTGTAGTCGCGAAGCAGGTTATCCCATTTATCGTTGCATTGGTTCTGGCTGCGGAGACACCCATTGTTCCAGCAGTAATTCTCCACCCACTTCCACCGGAGCTCCCCCGTGGCGCGGCTGCTGTTGGGTGTCCCTGCGGTGTTGACTCTTCGCTCGTCGTCTAGTCTCTTTGCTGTGATCAAAATTAAGGTTTCTTCGAGGGTCCAGTTCCCTTTCCTGTATTCTCGGAGGTTTGGAGTAGTGGTGGTGGTGGTGCTGGTGGCGGCGGAGGTGGTGCCAAGGCTGGTGATGGGTAAAAGCTGTTTTTGGTACAGGATGGGGTATGGAACTAGAATGGGTGGTGGTTCCGACATTGGCGTGGCATTAGTTATTGATCGATATACAAGAAATGGTGTGTGTGTGTGTGTGTGTGTTTGACTGGATTTTGGACTGAGGAAGGGGTTAATGCTGTTTCGTGTTGTTTTTATTGCATATGACTAGGCAGAGAGCTTGTGTTTTGTTTCGTGTGTGTGTGTGTGAGAGAGAGAGAGAGAGAGAGAGAGAGAGAGAGGCCAAGTGAGGTTTCCTTTTCAGACTCAGGTAGTCAGGTGGGGGAAGAAGTAGAGTGGTACGGTGTAAGCGAATGATACCATGACCATCGTGTCAAGTGCGTCACGACCTAAGAGTTTTACAATTTTATTCTTTAAATTTAAAAAAATTTAAAAAAAAAATATATAATAGTAATAAAGAGAGATGATAATAATTGTGATTTGATATAATATTTGAAAGGATATAAAGATAATATACAAGTATGTAAAAATAGTAGGTAGGAAGAAAAAACTTGTATTTTTAAAATTTAAATGATTAATAATTTTTTTATATTTTTTTTAAATAAAGTTTTAAAAATTTAACGGTTAAACGCACCCTAAATTAACTCAACAAAATAGTTAGCATAGTACCCTATATTAAGTGTAACGCTAGAGTTGATGGGTGCAAACTTTGACAAGTTGTAATTGACACTTTCTATTTTAAGAGTCCTAAATCGAGCACTTGTTACGTTTAATATTATGTTTGGTTCTTTTGATTCTGTGTAACCTTGCAGATAAGGTGAATTTGGAATGGATGCATCAATGGACTTGATGCATTTGTCTACATCTGGATCCAATGATTATTAATCAATTAATTTGATGGTAAAATATTAATTTCACCCATTCGAGCGCATAATTTGTATTTTATAAGTCTAATTTTAAATTGTGTTTACGAAGATATTATCGACATAAATTATATGTCGATGGAGGCTTCCATCCGTGATCGCTTTCGTCGACAAATTTTTGAAATTTTGGTTAATCGGGCAAGAAGTCCGTGTCTCGCTCTCTCTTTCTCTCTCTATTGTACGTGCGACCAACTATTTGTATCCTCTTCTGTGTTCTTTAAATACTATGTATATAGGGCTGCAAATAGATCGTAAATGAATGAATTAGTCTAAATCCAGATTCGTTTAACTTAATTCATGACGGTTCGAATTTTATCCAAACTAATCATCGGATTAGTCAAAAGCTAATCCAAATCCAAATCCATTCGGAGTTGAATTTTGGATTGATGGACCAGATTAATCCATCTGTAATATATAATTATTATATAAATTTTACAAAAAATTAGTATTTTAAAATAATTAATTTAATAAAATTCAACTCCAAATAAATTTTATGGTCAACATCTCGAAATTCAACTCCAAACCATCAATTTCTGCTTATAATTGATCATTCGGAGGTGAGCATTCAGTCTTCTTTTTTCAAGCTGATAAAGCGCTACTGCCCGCTGTTCTTCGTTCCTTACTGCATCATATTGAGAAACTCGCAGAGAGGGAAATGTGATTTCTATTGAGGCCATAGCTTCTGCTCCACGAGTCAAGAAGAAAGGGGTTTCTCCAGTTCCCTAGGACTTGTTCTGATTTCCCAGTGGACCAATGGCATGTCGTCATACCATCTTCCTTTCTTTTCACCAAATAACTTTTTGATGTCGGCCAAAATTAGCTTGTTTCCCGCTTTTGCTTGACTGTTCCCTTCGAGGTGGGCGGCCGCCGCTTGATAGTGTCTGACTTGTAAGCGAGCACATGCGACGATGAAATCATAGACGACCATATAAAATCATAATCACAGGGTGCGAAAGAGAGCAGAAGACCAAGGTCGGTACCGCATAACGACCATAAACCCTTGGTGATTAGGAGGAAACCTCCGCGTTAGCCGACAACCAACCTTGCTCGATATTTGGCGAACAATGTAGGCGACTAGCTCAGCTTGATGTTCTCTCTACTCTTAACTTAAATTTCTCAAAGTATGTCTTCTGTTCTTGCCCTAAGTCTTATTTCAAACGGTGCTATTATGTTTTTAGCTTAGAAATAATTTCTTTATGCTTGCTTATGTTGAAATTATTGTCATTTATGCTTACATTATGATCTATTAGACTTGCTACATGCTAGAATCTTGATTTTATTAAGTATGCTATGTTTCCATCTAGTCACTTATAATCTGTCAGAAACACTAAAAGAATTGCTCCTTATATGTTATATGTCTTTCCTTGCTAAAATCCTTATAATTTTTGCTCAAAATCTAGATATCTATTTTTCAAAATTGCCATTTTTCTCAATAATTTATTCATCCCCCCCCCCCTTTATTTCCATGTAGTCTGCTTCATAGCCATTGTTAGGATATTTTTCAAAACTATTTTTACTAGCCAAAAGCAAATATCTTGCAATATGTTAAGTCTTATTATGTGCTAAAGCTTTATAAACTGTTAATTTCAGAAATGGCACCTACTACTGGAGCAAAGTATGAAAACAGAAAAAAGGGTAGATGAGATTGAGTTTTGTAGAGATGAAACTTGAAGTGCTATCATACACCACCTCACTAGACACAACCTTGTAACCCTATTCACCTTTTCCCTTAAGTGTTTTTAGTTATAAGTGGGCCGAGGCATTCCATGATAATGCAATTTATGATAAGAATATTGGATATTTGAGGTCAACCATTAAGGGTTTTGAGTTTCAGATTACTTCATAATTAATTGGTGGGACTTTTGGAACCAATGTTACTGGTAATGGAAAATTTTCCGTGAGCTCACGATTGATGACCAAGACATACAGAGAATGGTATGAGAATCCCAAAGCCCAAATTCCCCCTAATAGCCTTAGAAAAGATTGCCCCTTCACAGTGTATATCGTGAGTGATCTAGTGGGCAGTATTCTGATGTGCAAGGTGCGAAACAAAGACAGATTTAATGAGGAACAACTGAGGTTAACTATGATGATTATGAGCGAGTACACTTTTAACTTAAACTGGAGCTTTGTACTTAAGGAGCCGATAGCTCATTTTTTGGTAGAGTATCAAGGAAAGGGCAACATGAATAAGAAGACGAAATATGTGAGGATTCATAGTTATACCCGGAGGATGAACACTTTGATTGTGATAGAGCCTGCTGATGAAATAATCAAGTACACCAAGAACAAGGATTACAATGAGAGAACCTTATAAGATGCTGCCAAACTCATTATGGAGCATCAAAGTCTGCTAGCTCTACCAGCCCCTATAAGGAAGAAAACTGCTACGGTTGTGGGTGTAGTTATCAGAGAACCCACTGCAGAAATTGAAGAAGCAAGCCAAAGCGGTGAAGCTACTGAAAGTGATGAAAGAATTAGAACAACACTACTGGAAGACACTCCATCAAAGGACTTGCCTGCTGAAACATACACTGTAAAAGAAGTTGAGAGAAAGAAAAAGCAAAAGAAGGAGAAGAAGATAAGAAGAGATGGAAAGAAAAAGTTGAAGAAACTGAAAGCAAGGGCTTCAGTTGTGGATGACAGATAAAGGGAAGAGAGAACCAAGAAGAAGAGACACATGCCTGCTGAGGAAGAGCCCTTATCAAGAAAGAAAGCAAAGGTATCTGACCTTGTTCCAACATCATTAGAAGAGGAAAGGGTATTGGAAGCAGAGAAACCAAAGAAGAGAAAATTGGTGAAGACTTATGAGCCTATGAAAAAGAAGAAGGTCTCTGAGGTTAAAGAAGCGGAGTTGGAAGAGAAATGGGGATATAACCTGTTCTTCTTCTTTCCAGCAATGCATACTGATTTCCAATTCGCAAGTAACCCAATCTCAAATATGCCTAAATCCAGACACTTTTGGGGTGAATCACCCAAAGGAGTCCAAATACTGAAGTCCTCTGAAACCTCATATGTAACCCTCAATCTTGAATAAACCTATGAATCCAGATTCCATTCCAAACCTACCACATGTGTCTTACTAAGTCTTGTGCCAAATCCAACCACCATTTATCCAATCTATGAACTTCCCCCCTTTATCAGAAATTATATTGCCTTTCTCTATGAAGGCGGACATGCCCCTCAATACCAGTCCATTTATCAGAATGAGAATGGGGAGATGGTTCCATATCTTGAGTATAAAAGTGAACATGAATGGACAACCCTGGACATGCTGTTTATGTTTGGAAAGTACTTAAAGGGTCAGTCCTTCACCATATTTTCTCTGAATGGATCTACAAGGCAGCAAAAAATGGTGTACTACGAGATTAACAAGTGGTGCAAGCAGAATAAGTAGAGGATAAATATAAATAACTTATTGTATACAAGGGTCAGGATTAAAGAGTTTGATTTTGACAGAGATTATGGGGTAGTATATCAGACAACTGTCTCAAACCAAGAATTGAGATGCTTAAGGCTTGGGACTTCCAGAGGACCTTGATAGAGTTGTGGATAATGTGATTGCAAGTGCAAATGTTGAGGAGGGTACTAGACCAATAACCTTGCAAGAAATGACAGTTAATAGCCCAAGTCTTGAGCTAGACAGTGATAAGGTTTCTAATGAAGGAAAAGAGATTGACAATGAAGAAGTGGAGAATGTGAGAGATGAAGGAAATGAAGAAGAAATCAGATTGCCTGAAGTTGATGACCTCCCCGACTTCCACGTACTCGGGTTCTGCCGAAACAATAGTAAACTATACATTATACTCTGGAGATGTGTTGTATTGAGGAGATGTTCCCCGACTGTATTCAGATGTATTTATTCTCTCAACGATTTTCACCTCGATTAATCTGTCTGTCTTTGTATTTTAATTTGAACTCATTTAACTATTCATTATTGAGTAGTTGAAAAATAGCCCGCTTATTTTTTATTTTAAAATTATGTAACGTGTTTGTGGTGCTCTGTATGCACCCATCACCAAATGTCGAATTGCGTTTTCACTGAAAAATTCCTCCATCCCAAAAAATTTCTTCTCATTTTAATTTGTTTAGTCAATTAAAATTAAACTTTAATTAAATATTTTTAAAACTAATTAATATTATAT
Source organism: Lobelia cardinalis (assembly GCA_028566635.1). Lineage (NCBI taxonomy): Eukaryota > Viridiplantae > Streptophyta > Magnoliopsida > Asterales > Campanulaceae > Lobelia > Lobelia cardinalis. The sequence goes on from JAOWAN010000001.1 coordinate 15,459,106, forward strand.
AAATATTATGAAATAAACAATTAATAATTGTTTTATAATTTTATAATATTAAATACTTTTGACTTAAAGATTTGATCAAAACCGTATTTAATCAGACTAAAATAAAATAAATTGAGAAGATCACACATGGGGTTTGGGTTATGTAACAAAGTCAACTACATTAACGCGAACGTAAATTGAGGGGGGTTGGTTTTGGTGAGTTGACGGTAGAATAGAAAAGGATGTCAAAGAAGTACGGAAATGGAGAGATATCCGCTTCGGAAAACGGAGCTGCTGCTGCTTTTGCGGTGAGCAGCGATGGCACCAATGAAGGCGGCTTTGAAGACGAAGTAATATTGGGATTGGATGGTGGGACCACATCCACCATCTGTGTTTGTATGCCGCTCTTCCCCTTTTCCGACCACTTGCCCGATCATCTCCCTGTTCTCGGCCGCGCCGTCGCCGGCTGCTCCAATCACAACAGCGTTGGAGGTGCATCTTTTTTTAATAATTTGAGTGTGCAAATCCTCCACCCCCCCCAACTGCTTGTGGATCATGTTACTTCTTGCTTTTGTTGCTTTGCTTATCGTACATTGTCTTGTTCGCGTCCTTTTCCTTGCTGAGGTTTTAGTTTGGGTACAAAGCTTTACATGTTCCTCTTTTCATAGTTGCCAAGCTTAGCTGCTACGGTAAGGGGTAAGATTAGTAATGTGGTGGGTATAGCTAGCTCTATGTTGAAAGATGAGTCTGAGGAGGTATTGCCGTATTGGTCAAGGAGGACATTAGTTGGCGATAGAAATTTAGGGTTTAAAGTGGGAGAGGGGGAATGCTATTCTAAGTTGTTTCATAGGGTGGGTACGGGGGAGCCTTGAAGGGGCGTACATTACGCAGATTGAGTTGGGAGACGGGTCGGTAGTCATGCATGGATATCGTAGTGATTGTTCAAGCATTTCCTAAATTTTATAAAACCTTACATAATGAGGAGATGATAATTCGTCAGATGATCAAGGGTTTGATTGAAGGCTTATTTTAGTCAAGAGGGCAAGTTGGTTAGAGAGACCATTCGAGGAGGTAGAAATGTGGAGCTTTGTGTCAGATTTAGGAGGGGATGAAGCGTCAGGATGGCTTCACAATTGCCTTCTTCCGCTTTTTACTAATGGTGCAGTGTGTAAAATCATGAATTCTACTTTATTACTCTTCTTCCAAAGAAGCATATGTCTCTTAAGATCAACAATGTTTGCTCAATTAGACTAGTTACTAGCGTGTATTATGAAGGTCCTTTCTAATGGACTAGGTGGGGTGTTGGTCATTTTTGAGGCTGAATGTGCTTTGGTTGGTGTCGAGAATCGATTGCAGCTTTAGTGGCTAATGAAGTTGTCGATGACCTCTACCGTGTATTAGACCTCCTATAGCTAGACTATATGGCGGTTTCTAGACCTTGGTGTCGAGAATTGATTGCAGCTTTGTGTCTCTCTTCTTTTTCATTTCTGTGGTTGGGGAACCTAAGGAGTTTTTTAGGTCATCTAGAGGTCTTCATCGGGGTGATATTTCCTTCTAGTTCACCTTAGTGATGGATCATGAATGTACTTTGTCGGCTTCTCTTTTGGAGCCGGGAGGGGTATTCTTAAAGAAATTTTGGTTGAGTATGAGGGGACAAAAATTTCTCCCCTTCTGTACATGAACAATACTATTTATTCCTGAATGAGGGAGGTATGTAGCTTTAAGAATTTAAGAATGTCCTTACCACTCTTCAAATCTTCGAGGTCATGTCCGAATGTCCTTTCTAGGAGCTGTTTGGTGGGGGTTAATGTGGAGAGCTCGGTATTGACCTAATATGCTTACCTTGTGGGTTGTTCTGTCAAGGAGTGTCATTTCTCTTGTCCTGGCTTCCTTTTATGGCTAACCTTTGGCTAGTAATCTAGGATCAGATCATGTCCAAGGTTTCCAAACATATAGATGACTGGAAAGGTGCCTATTTTTCTTTGGGTGGGAGGGATACTTTGATTGAGTTGTATTGGCTGGTATCCGATCAAATGCTTGTCTCTTTTCGAATAACTTGTAAGGTCAGCTCTCCACAGAGCGCTCGGAGGAAGTTATGTTTTGTTTGATGTGGTGCGAGGTTGACGAGCGCAGTAAAAATCAGTAGAATCATTTGGTGGCCTGGGGAATCGTGTGTAGAACCAAGAAAGAGGGAGGATTGGGTATTAAGAATCTGGTTTTCGAGAATATTTCTCTTATTGGCAAATGGTAGTGTCATTTCCCTTTTAAACCTCATTCTTTATGGTATAGAGTTATTCAAATCAAGTGTGGTTCACATAGAAATGGCTGAAATGTTACCATTGTCTCTCCTTATGCTAGGCCGTGGAAGTTCGACTCTTACCATATCTTCCGACCTCATTTTTGCAATGCGATTAGAATTGGGACATGGTAAAATTTTGGTCCCTCGTCTATTTCAACTCACAAGTGTTCATAATGCTCATATTTCTTCCTTTATGATTAGGGAGGGGGGTTGATTCTCTTTGGATGTTCATTTTTCTAGGAACCTCACTGGTCGCAAATCCATTGATGTTACATACTCCTCCATCCCAATTTTGTTTTTTCCCCATTTTGACTATTTTTGGTCAACTTGATTAAGTATTGACCCGACATTTATAAAAATGTACCAATTTGTATTTGTGAAAGTTTTTACTGAATGTTTACTTAGTCTTATATTCTTACAATGATTGAAACTTTAAATTTTAAAATATAATAAATGTATGATATATAGTAGTTTACAACTGCCTTAGGTTGACTTTTCTGTACAGAAATATGATAAAAATTTGAGCCAAGGGAGTATTTATGTAATCAACTCCCTTGCTTCACCCTTCATGCTTCTGATCTTAAAAACTGCCAGATTTGGCTTCTACGGATATCTTGATTATACTTAGCTAACTCTTTCATGAAAATTCATTTCCGTTCACAATTTCAAATCGATCTTCCTCTTTGCGACTTCATCTTGGATTCTAAGGCTTCGTTTAAATTTAAAGTCTTCGCTTGGTCCTTGGATCTGAATCGTGTAAATATTTTTATACCAATGGGCAATGACTAGGAGCAACGACATAGACCGAATAAAGTTTTATCTCTGGATGTTAGAGTTATGTGCCTGAGAAGCATCGAGACACATGATCATCTGTTTTTGCATTGCCCCGTCACGTTATATCTCGTTGTTTGCGGTGCGAGGCGAAAATTGGATCATTCCCTGGATGATCGTGGACATGTATAACCATTTCGGTTTTGGCAGTTCGAGGGATACTAAGATTTGTGGGATTGTGATGTGTCTAGCTTGTCCGGTAAATCTCGCTAGAGCGAGTTCTAGGATTTTGAAAGGGCATGTGTTGCATTGTAGTGATGATTGTGTTTTGGGCTTCACTTTAGGCAGAGTTTTGGGGTTTTCCAAGGATTGTCTCCTGCAGATTTAGTTAGGAATGGAGAGCAGCCATGTTTTAGAGGCTTTCTTTGTATATTTGCCTTTTCTCTTTTGCTTTTCTCTTGGTATATCCTTGGTTGCCTTCCTTTGTATTCATTCTCTCTTTCTTTTATTATTTCTCTTTTTATCAAAGGAATAAAAACGCAGGGAGCGAATTAGATAGTTTTAGTTGAACATCTAAAAGAAAGTGCTTTTTTATCAAAGGAATAAAAATTCTGGGAGAGAACTAGGTAGTTTTAGTTGAACATCAAAATTATATTGCTTCACTATTGCTGTATAGTTTCGGGGTGTTTGTTTGGCCTTTTATTCATGGAAAGCTCAATACTAATAACTGGGCTAAGAAGGGGAAAGCCCATATGTTTGTGGTCTATGCATACAGCTTATGAGATATGGATGCATTTTTTTCTACTTGTCCTGGGGTTGTGGAGTTGTCATTTCGATACTCGCAATGGGTATTGGTTGGGTTAGTCCCTGTACGGTTGGGAATTTTCTCGCTCCGAAATGGATGGGATTTCGTACTGGGAAGGGCAGGACAAAACACTATGGAATTGCTTTGTGTTTGCTATCCTTTGGTGTTTGGACCTAGGTATGCTAGATTCAGCATAGTTACCAGGAACGCCCCTACCCCCCTCGAACTACGTTCTCGGTCGCGAGTCCCGGAACCTGGTGTCTTTTCGTTCCAGAACGCTAGAGAACACGATCTGGGTCGTTCAAATCAGGGTTCCAAGATTTAGGATTTCAAAATGACAAATTAGGGTTCCAAGAATCACAGATTAAGAAAAGAGACGGAGGATTGAAGGCTTGGAGTCGTCCGAAGAAGTGGTCGTCGAAGTTGGTTCATAAGGGTCGAACTTGAAGTGGCTTTCGAAGGGCCGGAGCTGAAGGTGATGCCTCGAGATGGTGGGAGGGAGAAGGGACAGATTGAGATGGAGAGAGGGGAACAAGAGAAATGCAAGAGAGTGTGTGTGTGAGAGAGAAGCGAGATATTGAGATGGAGATAGGGGAAGAGAGAAGTGAAGAAGTGAGATGGAGAGAGGGGAAAGAGAAGCGAGAGAGTCAGAGGATGTTTCACTCCCGACTCCAACGCTTCGTTCTGTTTTTTCTTTTCTTTTTTTCTTTCATGTTCTCTATTTATTGTACAATGAACCGAGAGAGTCCAGAGGGGATTGACATGTACGTTTCTTTCTTGTTTTTTGTTCATCTTCTTTATTTGAAGTACATCACCACGAACCGAGAGTCATTTTGATTATTTATATGAATTATGTAGAAGTAAATATATATTACTTAAAATCCATTAGTGATCCAAATAAAGCGTACCGCATTCCCAACTAACGTACCAACTATTCCTACCCCCACCGCACCCAAATTTTTTTGACATGCGTTCCTCGTTCCCATTCCCGTCCCACGTCCGGTAACTATGTGCTAGAATATTTCACAAGAATGTAGATTAGTTTGCTTCGACCGATTTGAGGACCCCGCTCCACTCCCTTGAATCGTTACTTAACGGGAATCTTTTGGTGATTCCTGTGAATAGATTAGTTGCGTGGGTTTTGGCATCCTTCCCCTGCTTAGAACCAAAAGGAAATTAAGGCTTCCATAGTTTTTGGGTAATAATACTTTGACTAGTTTTAGTTATTTAGGGGATGCATTTATGCTTGAATGAGCGTTTGGTGATAGTGGTACTAAATATGACGTCATTATTCAGATAGGTTGTTGAAACCCGCAACTTTTTGCTGATACAGAATATGAACTTATTAAATCCCCTACCAATGTTTTTTTCTCCTCTCCCTCTTTCTCATCCACAACTGTATCATTCTTATTTAATTTTATAATTTTACATGTTTTATGTTCTGGTCCTTCTTCTGCAGAGAAGAAGACATGCTTGGTTCTCATACTTTAAAATTTTGGAACTTGCTTCTTGGCTTAAGTTTGGTGCACTTGAGATTCACATCTTTTTTCTCCTTCTTCTATAATATGTGTATATGAAAGATAGGTCATATACTTATATTCATCACTTCATTATGGGCTTCAAACTTAGCATCATCTAGACTTGGTCGTTTGAATACTAATGATTGGCGGCAAACGAGACATCCAAAGACATATTTCTCCAGCATGTGTGTCATGTGTATGGGAGCTAGTGAGTCCAACGAACACTTGTTCATGCATTGCCTTGGGGCTAGGGTCTCTTGGGCAGGTTGTCTGGGTGCATCGTGAGATCTGCATTATGCCTCGCTCTTGGGAGGATTTTTGCATGATTACTGCTTTGGGTTTTGATCGCTCGAGGAATGCGTCTGTGTTGTGGGGATGTGCCTTTTTTAGCCTGTTGTGGAATATTTGAATTGAGAGAAATTCTCGAATCTTTAGAAATCGAGAAACATCGATATCGTTATTGTGGGAGAAGATCATTGTGCAAGCTTCTCTTTGGGCTCAGACTTTTGGCGCTTTGGTTCGGACTTTTGGCGCTTTGGCGCTTTCTGGGGTTTGTCGTTGGGAGACTTGTCTTGAGATTGGAGAGCTGTCACACAGTAATCCGGTGATTTTTGGTTTTTTCTTATTTTTTTGGTGGGCTTCATGTCCGCCTTCTTTGTATCCTCTTGCTCTATTCAATGAAATTCTTCTTTTATCTAAAAAATATCTAGACTGGTGGGACGCTTTAGTATACGGGTGTGGGGTGGTTGGGCATTGCTTTGTTAGCTGTATTGCTTACTATTATTAAAGGCACACTCGGGGGGGCAAGCCTAGGCGAAAGGCACAACTTTGGTACCCGAAGTGGACTAGGCCATAGTTGTCAAATCGCTTATCTTATTGTTAACCGATGATCCTAAATATCTTATCGTGTATCGAATTGTAAGATACAAAACACGTTTTAAATTTTTTATAACTAATATCTAAAATGAGTAGAAATTCTGTGCATGACTTCATTTTGATGTAAAGCTTTCTTATTCACATCATACATCGTCTAAAAAAGACAGTTGCCCTCTTGGCATGAACCATGGGCACCGCGAGCGGAATAAAACAAATTGCTTAGGGTTGACTAAAATTTGAAGTTCTCGGGGTATAAGAAATAGTAATTTACTTATTTTCATTAAGTTCGGGGAATAAGACAATTGGTCATAGTTATTAAAGGCGCGCCCTAGGCGCTAGACGCAGTTTTTGGGCCTAGACTTGGCTAGGCGTGGCGCTGTTTTGAAGGCGAGGGCCTAGGCGCGCCTAGGGCTTAGGCGAGAGCCTTGGTCTGGTGTGCTTAGGCGCTAAGCACAGTTTGACCTCTGTAACAAGGACTGTCGATTTGCAACTGCCCATGGCTAGAGAGAGGGACGACGAAGAGAAAGAAAGAGAAAGAGAAAGGGAGAAATAGAGGCAGGAACAGAAAGGGAAAGAGAAAAGGATGGACAAGGTACCGGAGATGGAGGCCTTCAGCGATCACCGGAGGAGAGGGAGAGTGAGGTTATTGACAGCGTGTGAGAACTGTCAGATAGTAAAGTGTACGCTAGGTTATAAAAGTTTCAATTTGACATATTACCCCTGCTCTATTTTTTTTAATCAATTAAGCCCTTAAAGTTTTTAATATTACATTTTTATCTCATTATCTTTAAGGCCTTTTTGCTTCGGTTAGTCTTCTATAGTAAGTTTTGAGTAAAATTTTAATTTTTTTCTTTCCCTCTTCTTTTCCTATTCTTTTGCCTATTCTTTTTCATTTCTTCTTTTATATAGTCATTCAAGTTACATTTATGTATAAAGTCGTAATTTATATCTATAATTTTTGATAAAATCTATAATTTTAATATAACAGAGCATATTAGAGTATGTTTATTTTTCTTTAGCAATTTTTTAGGCTTTGTTACTCGGGTGCGCGCCCGCCTAGGCCTCAGTCACACCTTTTGTGGCTTTAATAACCATGGTATTGATGTGTATCGTATGTATGTGTGTATCATAGGATATATCATATGATACCTATTGTGAATCGGTTGATACATGTGATTCTATACTATATCGATTCGAGCCAGCGATACCGTTGGACCTCATGTCGTGTATGATATCTTATATCGTAAGATACTGACAACTGTGGGCTAGGTTAGGTGCTTTACTTCAGGCGATGGCCTAGGCGTGCCTAGGCACAAGAGGCACAGAAAACCCAAAAACTTGATTTTGGCCAGATTTGGTAAAGACTATGAACCAAGATACTCATTTTTTCTCACCCCTCCGCACCCGTCTTTCTACCCAGCCCTCTTTTTTCTCTCCAAAACCCTCGACCCTAGGAAATTCTTCCATTCCTCCATTCTCAATCCATAACCCACTTCGGGGATCTTGTCTTGGGTTCAATTTCCTCCGGTGACCTCTGTGCGTCCAGTTGCCTCTGTCAACATTTCCTGGGCAGCACAGCTCGGCTGCTTTTTTCTTCCTCCCTTTATTTCCTTGTAGAGTACATGCCCTGTTAAGGCTTCATTCTCTTTTTTTGCTTAATTTGCAATGATTACTATGTATTTTGTTTTGTTATTTTTCATTGTTGATTGAACTTGTGTATGTTATATTTGTACAAGTACTAGGATTTTAATCAGAAGTTTATTGGTTTGCCATTTGGATACACTTTTAACTTTATGTGAAACTTATTAACATAGTTTTGGTTTCACACATGTTTTTAATTAATGGCTAGTGTTAAATTGTATTTGTATGAACATGTTATCATCATTTATAAGTTACATTCTGGTCTAAGATCTCAAAATAGATAACCTAGGAGTAAACATATTCTTCAATCATATTTTGCCATTCGTCACTGGGGCGCACGCTAGCCTTGCACCTTTAATAATTATCATTCTGCTCCTTTCTTCTCTTTTATTTATTATTTATTTTTATTTTTTGTCAACATTCATTTTCTGATCTAATATTCAATATAAGATTGTACCTGTTATGCTGTTTCAGTCATCATATGTCCCCGCAAAAGTCATTATCAAATATCCTTTAAGCACGCAATAAGGAAAAACAATTTAGTCAGAAATCTGTGGAATTAAGGATCTTAGATCTTGTCTGAAAAAATTGAACCTCCTAATCGTTAGTGAGTAGACTTGCTCTTTCATGGAAAGCCTTAGGTTAGTCTGCTTTTGTAGCTTCTCAGCTGGAGAAAAGTGTTGACCTGGCTAATTTTGTGGTTTATACAAGGTTTCCTAAGAAACTAGCATTGTGATTCTGCTTCGTTTCTCGTATATGATTGCTCTTTTTCAAGGGTTCCGAAAGCTTCTAGATTTGTTTTAGCTTTAATGTAAATCTGAGGTTTGCCACTATGAACTGCACTTTCTTTATCCAAACAGTTTATTATTTATCGAAGCAGAGTGCAGTTGAAGTTTTTAGTTTTTAAGTAAGCTCATCTCGGGTATTTCATCTTTTACTTGCCTTTATGATGTGCAAGTGTTGTGAATGCTGAAGGAGGTATTGGTCTGTTTACTGAATCATGTCGTGGGGAAGAATGGTGTGAATAGTCCTCATGAAAGATGTGCGTATATTTTTGATTTACAAATTAACCGAGGATTGAGATATGCTTCACTTGTGTCCAACTCTATCCTACAATTTTGGTTTGCCTTAAAACTTAGATTTTTCATTGCCTTATGTAGCTTTTAGTGTTAGCATTTTTGATAATGTAAAAATCATGAAATTCTGTTTGTTTGTAACTTCTCTTTGTTGGCACACTGATATAAAAATGTTTGTGATGGTAAGAAAAAAAGAAGAAAAGAATGTCAAAATGGGGTTCCATAAAAGTAGTTCGCCCTGTTTTGGATCAACATTACAACCTTTGTTCTTCTGACATAAGTTTACTGCTGTATTAGATCATTTAATTTTGTGAGGTAAATATTACAGAAGAAAATTGTCATAATAATTGGGTTTAAAGTAGTATTCATTACCTTTTTAATTAATGTTTACAGAAACTGCTGCTAGGGATACTTTGGAACAGGTTATGGCTGAAGCCCTTTCAAAATCAGGAGCAAAACGATCTGCTGTTCGAGCTGTTTGTTTAGGTGTATCTGGTGTTAACCACCCAAAGGATCAAGAAAGGCTACTGAATTGGCTGAGGTTTGCTATCTAATTGAGAAAATTGTCGTACTCATAGATCCTTTGAAATCTTCTGCCTTCCCTTCACATTTCGCTTGTTTCTAGAATGTAATACTTCTAAGTTCAGTTGTTACCCCAAGTGATTGGGACGAAGGCTGAGTTGAGTTGGCTTAGTTGGCAAAACTTATGCTGATAAGGCAAACCTCATAGACCAAAGTCGGGATGTCTCCTTTGCATGATCAAAGCTAAGCTAATAATCTGACTATTTATTAAATGATTGAATTATTTTTATCCCAACATATTAGATTAATAAATAATAATTATAACCACTAGAAAGAATATGGCAAAAATCACCGGGAAATCAATGGCCACCATCTACCACCATCAAAATCAGTATTAATGAATTCCATTTCCAATGAACCCCACTAGTACCACTACCACCAGCACCTACAACACCAACAACCGTATCACAATATGTCCACTACTTCAGTATAAAGTTACAAATGCATCAAAAAGAATCTAATCTAAAAGCCCCCATAAGCATCCTATTTTGTAAGGATACTAGGTATACCATGCCATTGACACGTGGGGTGCCATTTTTTTAAAAAAAATTGAATGTATTATTTGAAAATTGGGGGAATATGGAAAGAATTGGGTGAAATGTGGAAAGAATTCAAAATATTAAAAATGGGGGGGGGGGATGTGTAAAATAGATAATCAATTATACACATAAGCACATCAACTGGTCTATTTTATACTATAGATTATAGCAATAAAAACCACTTAGGAAAAAGAAGGAAAGAAATTATAGTTAAAACAACTTTGGTATGCAAATATAACTTTAATGGTAATATCAAGGCAGTGGACATTAACATTGAATTATGCAACTAGTCCCCTTCGTATGCATTAGATTTTGATTTGTTGCATGCATGGGTTCACAAAGTCGTAAGTCCCCCCCCCCCCCATTTCCTACATTATAAATACATCAGCCTAAACCTTCATTTGGCATGGCTTGAGAGAATTACAGTACAACTCTTATTCACACCCATCATCCTAATCAGGACAAACTCGACGACGGCGAGATCTCAAAAACATCGATGGTCAAGATCTTGAAAGCATGTGTGGTGTTTTCTTAAAGAGCCGCCATGGGTTTGAAAGGCGATAGTCTATTTGAGCTTATTGTTTGTCACCCTCTAAGCCCACACACTCGGGGGTCTCTTAATTGTCATTGGGTCCAAAAGGTGGAAACCCACCATTTCAGATTTTGAACGAGTTTAGGAAGGGGGGGATTAGATGTGTGGGGTGGGGGCGAAGAGAGGATGCGAAGTTGGTGGCCCTCAGAGGGAGGGCGATGGGCTAGCAAGAGATACGAGTAGTTGGTAGTGTGTGTCGGGAGGAGAGGAGGCCAAGGAATGACAAATCTTGAGATAGAAGCTAATACTAGCTTTTTTTCCTTCTTCCCGGGAGGAAGGGTGGAAAGGCTGTAAGATACATTTATGTTAATCTTGTTTTTTGTTTTCATATTGACTTTAGGTAATTTATTGTGAGTAACAGCCCTTGTACTAAGACTAGATAATATTTCAAGTCATCTTATATTTCACTTTCTAAAAGGGCTATTTTTTGTTAGTTCAGGAAAACGTTTGAGATGAATCAATTAAGTTATTTACTTTTTCATTTCAGAATTAGGAATTCATAATTTTAATTGACCATTGTTATTATTTCATCAATCATACTTAAAATTTATAGGTATAAAATACCTAAATCATATCAATAAAATATGTAATTAATGGAGGTCTATTTTGTGATGTAACCTTTAACATTTGCTCCTTGAGCCAACTAAGTCAAGACATGCCACATCAGCAACTTCTGTTAGAAAAATGGATGTCCGTTTGGGGAAGGATTAATACTGGACCAAATGAGATACGCTAAAGAGTATTTCAAAAGTTGTTTTTATGGGAGGGAGGGAGAGAGCGTGAGAGTTGTGCGGGGTAGCATGGGTTTTGGTTTAGTTTTTTTCTGTTTCATTTCCTTTTTATATCACGCCGAGGATTCTTATGGGCCCATTTCTTTGGTAAGGAATGCAATAAAAGTGCATCTGTAGCGAGCTACTCACCGGCTCGACTAGCCGAGTTGGGCTCGAGCTCGTGAGCTACTCAAGGCTCACTACATGCCGAGTATTTCCTTCCCATTCTCAAACTCAGCTTGGCTCGAGTACGACTCGACTCGACAAACAGGGTCACGAGCTTGGCTTGACTTGAGCTCGAGCCGGCTCGACTTGGCTCATCTGCAGGCCTAGAGTCGCTGTTAGTTTGTTCTTCTCAAGATGCTTTGGTCCTTGTTGAAATGGATGATTTGAGAAAACCCTTTATAAGGACACGGGGATAGGGAAGGAATGAAAAAGAAGATAGGTTACAAGTTAGGGTTTGGAGGGAATATGCAAAAGAATAAATAAATTGATACCTCTTGCTCCTGTGTTTACGATAAATTGAAACCACAGTTTGTGATTTTTGGCCTATAAAGCATGTCAAGCACGCACAGTCGCACATTATTGGTTTATTGAAATCATTAACCATATAATCCCCTGAAAATTTAAAATTAAATAGGTCTTGTATGAGCCATCTATTACAACTATGCATCAAGCGATGGAATGTTGGGTAGGCTTAGTATACACATGTGACTGGCAGGTGAACCTTTGGACTTTAATCAGGACATGGTTAGTATAGTGGGTTTTAGCTGAAATGTGGAATTAAGTGTTGTGTGGGGCTAAGGATACATTAAGATGCATTGAAATATGAGAGCCAACATTAGTGCTATTTCGAGCCATCTTTAGGGGCCTACATTGCTTGGAAGCGTGATCATGGAATCTTTTCACCCTTGATGAGGGCATCAAAAAGTAGGGAGAGTTGTAATACCGCAATCATTGTTATGTTGTACCTACGACCATACTTATAAATTGCGTACCAACCTACGGTCTGGTCTTCCATTGAACAGTACGTCTCCTTACCGGAGTTTACCGGTGTACCCTCTCGGGTTTACCGCACATCTTATCTAATATTTCATAAGCTTAATTTAATTCTGCATGTACAGAATCTACAACAAACAAAAAATAAATACACTATTGATTTTTTTAAGTTAGCAGTATAATTTCAAGTCATATAATATAAGATTGGCTTACAGGAAAGAGATTTGACTAGCAACTTTGGTTTAAATATGCTTTAAGTATGTATTTTGCTAACATTATAGAAAAGTAGTCTAAAACAAATAAGCAATGCGTTACAATTATATAGAAAATTTATATCTAACAAAATTGTAAAAACATTCTGAAGAGAAACAAAACTTTATAATATGTTATACATAGTTTAACTTAGACAATCTAAATTATTGAATAATTTGTTAACACTAACTATTCAAGAGTATTTAATTATATATGTTCTCTACATTAGGGCTTCTAATGAGCCGAATCAAGTCGGATTTTTACAGGCTCGACACGAGCTTGTCACACTTTTTCACGAGTCAAGCTTTCACGGACTCGTGCTGGACCTGAAATGAATGAGCTCGGCTCGGCTCGTGACGAGCTCGCAAACTCCCGAGCCTTCGTGAGACTTCGCGAGCCATGAATTTTACGGGTCTTGGCAAACCTTAACGAGTCTTCGTGAGTCTTGCTCAAGAAAGTATATGAGCCATGGTCCAGACTTGCATAGTAAAACACTCGATCTCTCCTTCGGTAAGTCTATTTCTTCCTTCTCCTTTCTTTCTTCTTTTTTTCTTTCTTCCTTTTTTCTTTCTTCTTTTATAGATTTTTAAGTTATTCATGCACTTTTTCAGGTTGTTTCGGTTGTTTCGAGCCTTTTTAATGATTTGTTAATGTACGATTTTGTTTTGTGTTTGAGACCAAGTCAATGTTGATTGAGCCTTTTAAGTTATTATATGGTGGATTGGGCTTATACGCACATACTTTTCAAGTTATTCTGTTTCATATGTTGCTGGATATGGATATATTGGATTGAAATTTACATATGTTAATGGCAAGTCAAGCCCCTAACGAGCCTTTAACCAGCCGGCTCTCGAGCCTTGCAAACCGAGTCGAGTCAGACTCGCAAAATATGACGAGCCTGAAAATTGTGTTTGACTCGGCTCATGAAACCAGTGCGAGTTGAGTCGAGAAGGGTCCAAACGGGTCGAGACGGATCGAATCCACGAGCTGGCTCGACTCGTTTACAGCTACATTGAAAGAGTATTTGTAAAATTATATTTAATCCCATATATTAATCATTTACAATTAAAACATTCAGAAATAAATGTAGGATTCTAGAAGAATAAAATTTAAGTTATTACTCCCACGTTCTGGGCAAAGAGTCCACTATTCCATTTTGGAACGTTTCATTCAAAGAGTCTACTTTGAAATATTAAGCTATAAAATTTTTCTTTTTCCCCAAAATTTTCATGCATATTGAAAACATGATTGTTTTATCACATATTGTAGAAAAAAATATAATTTTTGTACAATTCAAAAAGAAAAAAAAGTGCTGAAAGTAAAAAATTAAAAAGTTTGGCTTTCAAACTTGAACTTCTTGCCTGGAACGGAGGGAGTATATACAAGTATATATTATGATTGAAAGTTAATCACAATTCAGCATCAGCTCTTGTGGTAGTGCACCAACCATTTAATGTCAAGTCCAGCACATGTCCAAGGTTTGTTTCTGTACAGCAACAACATTTTTCAAGCTTGGTTTTTCATCTCAGAGGTTCAGAAGTTTCGGTCGGTACTAGCCAAAAAGCAGCTGTAAGGGCGGTACAGGCCAAAATTTTTACCAGTACGGTAGGCATGGTGTTCTGTTACCCAGTCAGTACTGAATGAACATTATAACGATGCCTACTACCATTGTGTAATAACAATTTTATGACATAGCTGGGTGCTCTTTGGGCCTGCGTGGATGGGCATATATCATTTACTGGGTCAGAAAGAAGCTCGGATGGTGGCAGTTTTTCCGCCACATGGCTGTTGTGAAAGTTCCTGTGTTTCCATAAACAGCTTAAATGTGAATGCCAGTTATGAACTATTATCACGTTTACAATCTAAACCCTGCATATGTTCTTTCTTGTTTGTTGTGTCTATAATAATTTTAAATTTATATTTTTTTAATCAGGGACTTATTCCCGAGCCATACAAAGCTGTATGTCAAAAATGATGCCATAGCAGCTCTTGCAAGTGGAACCATGGGGAAACTTCATGGCTGTGTCTTAATTGCTGGTACGGGAAGCATTTCTTATGGATTCACTGAAGATGGAAGGGAAGCTCGTGCTGCTGGTGGAGGGCCTGTCTTGGGTGACTGGGGCAGGTAATCTTCATGGCAATTATAACTGCATGTGCATATTGAGCACTGATATTACCTGGTTCAAAGGGAGCACCAGATTCACGTAATTGTGATTCTGACAACAAATATTTACTCTTGGATATTAGCAACTTGACTAATTTCTGAACTCAGAATGTATGATCCCCTCTGCTATACTGTAGATTTATTTATCAAAGATTAATGCAAGGTGCTGTTCATTTCACTCTGAAACATGGTATGGGTGCATCACCGAAAAACCTAAGCCCATGTTGATGAGTAGTTGGATTATCTTCTTACATGAAGTTCTGGCACTAGTGTCACACATTATTGTTGGATTGGGTTATCGTATGTTATCCAAATATGCGAAGACAGGACCTACACAAACATAGTCTGTAGTCAATGCATAACTCATTCAGATTTATTTTTGATATCAATGATACTTTGTTGTATATAATTAGCGATTGCGGGCCATGTGATACGATTCTTTATTCGTTGATGGAGTGATTCTTTTCCAGCAATTTCTATGATGTAATCTGCTTAACCAAAGTCTTTTACTTACAGTGGCTATGGAATTGCTGCTCGGGCATTGACAGCAGTTATAAGGGCTAATGATGGTCGTGGTCCCAAGACGAGGCTTACAAACTGTATTTTAGAATACCTTGGGCTTTCTTCTCCTGATGAACTCATTGGGTAAATCTCATTGGAAACTTTACTTTATGCAAGTCTGTGGACACTTTCTAGAAAAGCGATAACAATTTGTATCACTTTCTCAAGTCTCTGTGTCACGGTGGTCAAAGTATGCGATATACACGACTGAAATTTTGACTCCCTGTTCTGTTTGAAGCAATGGCATAGTGACTGACCTCCACATGGCGCGACTTGCTACAGATCACAGCACAAGTATATACTTGGCACAACTGTTCATCACTACCTTTATCGCCGTTATGATGTTCCTTCTTCTAGCAGCTCTTAGCAGAGCCTACTACTAGGAACAGCTGGGCTCTGACCACCACACGGGGAAACATGCTATAGCTCACAGCACGAGTATATACTTCCCAAAACCATTATTACGATGCCTTTTGATTACACTTTAAAGCTGTGAATGTATGCTGTTGTAATCTCTTTGGTGAGATAAGAAAGGGCCCTACAGCGTGACAGCATTTGCAACTGATTAAGCCAGTCAACTCATGTCGATGCTGCTCTGATAATGACTTGGGAGAACTTGGTGGTTCGCTAAGATCGGGTGTTTGATTGGGCAACTGACACAGTAATCGATCGCACAACTCCTAGAAGTAGCGAAAACGGAAAGGTCATGATTAATGTCATGGTTTGCACTAGCTGAGAAATTGGGTTAACTTACTCTCATTGGAATCTGTGCTGTGTTATTTATATGATATTCCTTACAAATGTTTGATTAACAGCTGACTGACTATCAAGAATGGAGGTCAGTAGGACGAAGCAGTTTACAGTTTGTTTCGTCTTTCTTTTTTATTGGGACTTAGGTGGACCTATGCAGATCCATCTTGGGCTCGCATTGCAGCAGTCGTTCCAGTAGTGGTATCTTGTGCTGAAGCTGGAGATCCTATTGCACATGAAATCTTAAGTGCTGCCGTGAAAGAATTGGCTCTGACTGTGAAAGTGGTCATTCAAAGACTGGGCTTATCTGGCAAAGGTCAGACATCTTTAGCTAGAAGTTTAATGTTAATGTGAATGAAAAGTAACCATGTATGCGGTATTTATTTTCAACCATTGGAACTTATCCCAGGCATGTAAAGCTGAACTTATAACCTTTTCTCACCTTTTTGAGTTTCCCCTTCTGAAATGCACAAACTTAATTTTGAAATTGATCTTTAATTGCAGAAGGAAATGACCATTTTCCCGTTGTTATGGTTGGTGGCATCCTCAAAGCTAACAAAACATGGGATATCGGGAAAGAGGTTATTGACTGTATTATAAAGGCCTACCCTGGTGCATGCCCAATAAGACCCACGGTTAGTCTATTAACTTTAGTGCTGATTGTATCTGATATGCTTAATTTTCAAATTGGTGACTGAAGTTTCAGGTAATTAAGAACTGGGTGATATTCTTACGAAATTCATCTAAATGATGATCAAAATTTCAAAATAACCCCAAAAACATGATCCCCTCACTGTTTTTTCTTATCATTTGTCTGACAAAAATGGAGGGGATCATGTTTCTGGTGTCATTTTGAAAGTTTGATCGCCATTTTGAAGAACTTCATAAAAATATCACCTAGCTGTTAATTATCTGAAATTTCAGTCACCAATTTGGCAATTATTTAAGCCTATTTGATATTTGTATGGTTGTAGCGGATCACTCACAATTTTATTTTTCGTTCTTTCTGATTGATAGAATTTGAAGAAATAGGAAAATTCGAAATAACTAGTTAGCCCACTCATGCATTGAAGTTAAATTATTTGATCGGTAGCTCAATGATATACTCCATTACATCTTGTTATTCTGTAACTATTAACCAGGAAAAGATACCAAAAGGTTGACAGGTTTGTGGAAATTATATTAATACACACTATTCACTTGTTGTAGTTGAGTTGCTTTAGCTTTTGAGAATGCTTACTATCTCCCCTGTTAAAAGTCCAGTTTGTTCCCATGATTTGGGTGAAGTTTTATCTTTCTATTCTCATAACTCGACTTGATTTAGTTCATTGTCTTCACTTGTTTGCATATCCAAATCATTAGAAATGGATCTTATGCCACAAACTCGTCCTTCATTTGATTCCTTAGGTCGAACCTGCAGTTGGGGCAGCTTTGCTAGGCTGGAACTTTTTTATCAAAGAAAGAGAGGGGAACTGCCATAAATGATACACTGAGAAGCTGCTTCATCGTAGACTTACTATTCATCATTTTTAAAGTGGGATTTGGCTTGAGTTTTAGTTTTGGTTTGATTTTGGTAATAATTGAAGTGAAAAAGTTAGACAGAGAGGGACTGCGTGGGAGAAACATAAGGGCCTAAAGTTAAGCATTGCTTCCCCATGAAATGTATGTACAACATCATGGGATCGTTAAATGCATTGTCTACTACACTTTACATGTCCAAAATGGTGATCAAGTAATCTGATATTGTGTTCTCCTGGGTGATTTTCACCCAGGATTTCTGATTTTTGATTTTTCTCTTTCATTGGTCCCACATTTTTTCTCTCTATCTCTCTCTTACTTTTTACTATAATTATTACAAAATCCCAAAAACCAAATCAATAAATCACTCATCCAAACGCAACCTGAAAGTTTCAGTTTGTCCAAACTGGTAGAAATGTGTGCTTGCATGATGCTCGTTAGAAGAATGCCTCGCACATATTTTCTATTGAAAATGACATGATTTTAGGAGAAAGTGATGTTATAAATGTGTGGACACAGAGATTAGTTGTTGGCTCGTAAAGATGTTTTGGATCATTGCAATGTGGACATTTATTTTGAACATTTTGAAAGAAAGGGAGTATAATTTACTCGTCTTTTACTGCATCGTTTTCAGTTTCAATATTTCTCAACCACCCCCACCCCCACCCCTACCCCTACCCCAAGCACCAAGGAATGGTTTGGTAGCCAAATACAGATGATAAGTAATGTGATTGACACCATAATGGTATCGTTTGACTTTGGTTAAGAGGACTTGAAAAATCGAGTTTATCAGGGTCCAATTACGAATTTTATATCTCAACATATGGTTATATGATTTAAATGGTCACATGTGATCACGAATGCATTACAGCACTGTCATATCATTTAAATCACACATACATTCTCACAAATCAATTTAAACCTATCACATTACATTCTCTCTACTTTCTCCCTCTTCTCTCATCCTTTCTATTTCCTCTCACGTCACTTTAAATTATCAATCATGTCGGGGATAAAAAAGATAATTTACAAATTCTTTTATATCCACTATATCAATATATCTCATATGGTGAATAGTATCATATAACACGAAATTACATCATATAGCATTTTTGATTCGATCCTCACTGTTACTTATGCTAGTGCTTCGATTCTTCACTCGATCGGTTTTTCGTTCTCAAATAAAACCAAGCAAGTTGAATGTCTTCGCCTCATCAATTAGTCCCTGATTCATCTAGTACGGTCGCATCTTTTGAAAAGAATGATCGGATCAAAAATGCTATATCGTGTAATATGGTAATGTTCATCATATGAGATATATTAATATGATTAATATGAAAAAAATTGTACATTGTCTTTTTCGCTCTCGACATAATTGATAATTTAAAATGATGTGAGAGGAGATAAAAAGGTTGAGAAAGGGGAGAGAATGTGATGTAATAGGTTTGCTTGAGGGTGTATAGATATAATGGTAATAGATGGAAAGTGTGTGAAATTAGAATATGATATTAAGGTGTTCATTCGTAATCACATATATATAAATATAACCATATATTGTCATATACAATTGGTTATCCGGGGAAGAAAATTCTCTGTCTCACTTGATGTCACATTTGGTGTACCACTACTCACATAATGGTGGGACCCAATAATAATGGGTCCCATCATGATGTGAGTAGTGGTACACCAAATGTGACACCAAGTGAAACAGAGGATTTGGACTCGTTATCCGGCCCTAAGAGACATGGAAACAATTTCTCTCTCTCTCTCTCTCTCTCTCTCTCTCTCTCTCTCTCTCTGACAAAGATGAAGCCTTGAAACAGGTAAAGTGAAGCAAAATTTTTACCCCTCCGTTTATAAGAAGTTAAAATAAGGGCATTTTCATTGTAAGTTTATATGAGGAGTCACTTATCTTGGCACATAACAGTTGCATAAACTTGCCCATATAAATAACAATTGCAGATGATTCTTCTAACAACTACGATGCAAGCATTTGGTTTTTACTTCGAGCATGTATAGTCTTAGGAAAAACCAAGGGACTTTTGAACGGGATAAACCCTACCTCACCGGACACCAATGTCGAGATGGCAGCAGCGAGATAACACAGGTTAGGCCAATACAACTTCAAGGCACCCTTGGACTTTTTGCGTCGCGTACTACTTTTAGCAAAGGTACTTACTTACTCTCACGTTGGAGAACCGTTGCTAGATGAAAGCCCAACCTAGCTAGTTCGAGTTCGGATTTCCTATGCCATTTCGTGTGGCATTCTCTATGCCACTACTCACATGCTGGTGGATTCCATTGTTAGTGGGTCCCATCAGTATGTGAGTGGTGGCACACAGAATGACACACGGAGTGGCATAGAGAATCTAATCTCAGCTAGTTCACGCTTATTCATCTTTTTCGGGTGGTAGCAGAGATCACCCACCAACCAGATATTCATTTTTCATATACTTGGACGTCCATCTCTAATCTTTTTGTAGCATCAAGTGGAGCATAAGTCTTTTGTTAAGCAGTAACAGACTACGCAACTATGTAAATTCCAGAAAAGAATATATTTTATGGCCTACGTACATTTTAATTCATCCAATCATGTTTTTAAGCATTCAGAAATCACCTGTCGTTATAAATTTGTGCTTATTAAACGCATCAATCGTTTAGAAAAGATTCAATAATCCCACCAGCCCTTTTCAAATTTCGGTTCATATATTAACGAAATGAATTAAACAATTTTCGATCATGCCCCTTATAATTTGAATTCGTTTTATACTCATCCTTCGCATTTGCTTTCGACAACATCACAACACACGCACCCCGCCAAAGCCAACTATGGCGGCAGCGGTTCATGGCGCCGACGGAGGAGACACGGATATATTAGGGTTCTTATAGTCGGATATACAGTTTTGGTTGCGAGAACTTTTTGAGGGTGTCGATGAAGGCGTTGATGGAAGTTAATATGGGCACAACGGACAAGTTGATGCTAAAGGAGGGATGATTTTCTTGGCGAAGAGGTTGAAGGATGTAATCAGAGCCAAGAAAGATACAACTTATGGTTTGAATGATTCATTATCGCTCTTAGTCTATTACTCAGTAGGAGACATTGACATTGAGGTTAAATGTTGTAGTACTGGTGATGCGCTCAAAATGAGGAACGCATGTTAAATACCATCTTCGTCCCAAAATGAGCAACAGTGATAAAAAAACAAAAAAGTATCGGTCATTCTGGGATGAAGGAAGTATATATCTATCCTCGTACCCTATTTCGTGCCCTAGACAGAGTTGCAACCAGCACAAGAAAGGAGAAGGTTAATCAATCAACTCAACTTTTTGCAAGGGCGGATATGGTGGCTAGATCACCATGTTTCATTGCTCAAGCATATAATCATGTTTCTTACAATATGATCCTGAAACAGAGAGGAAACTGCTACTATCTAAAATATCTAGTATAAGGAAAACGAAATTTGGAATTTTCACTTTCTTCCAAACCTCCTGCTCGCAAGCAGCTGTAATTTCCCATATCTATGATTCTATATACAGAATCTCCCACAAGTATAGGCATTGGCCATAGTGCCCACTGTATCTGAGCTACTAGCTAACTTGTGTGGGATACTTGCGAGTTACGAGTTGACAGACCAGTCGAAGTTTTGGTAAACTATATGAACAGGCCCTCCATCACCTAGAAGATGTGTCACGAGACCTGCCTTTGTTGCATCCAAGTAATTTATGATCCACTTTAGAATCTCTTTCTCTTGTCCAAAATCCGTGCTGAACCTGCAGGAATTAAGGAAACCAGCAAATGAGAACGCTTGTGGTGCATCTCACATTTTTTATCAACTTAATGAAGTGAATGTAATTCATTAGAAAATGCTCGTGCTCGAGCGCACGGAGCCAGAAAAATAATTAAGTAAATACTTTTTAATAATAGTATATCGTGTGTTAAAAAAATTAGGAAATACTTTTGTCGGATTGAAAAGCGTGTTTACTACTTTTAAGTACTATACATTTGCACAAAAAGAATTATTAATATATAAAATATGATAAATTAAAAGTTACAACTTCAGTGGAAAATGTATGGAAAAGTGATTGGAGTTGTGTCTATTGGATAAAAGAGATTGTGCATGGTGTTGTGTTAGATAAATTTCAAGAAGAATCTCATACATATTAATATCACTAATCAACCACTCATCAGTCATCACAAGTTGATTAATGTTAGAATATTGATTTCAAATCATTCAATTTTGGGTATTAACACTCCCCCCCCCCCCCAACCCCTACCCAAAGTTACAATTATCCGTTTAACTTTGTAAAATAATGAATTGACCTGTTAATAATTTATTTATTTTTTAACTCAGTTGGGGCACGTATCCCCCGTGTGCCCCTTAATAGGTCCGCCCTTGGGTGCCGAATCTTTTACTGTTTCTAGTGTCAATTCTTTGAGATGTAATTTATATTATATGTATATGTCGATCAATCGAGAGAGAGAGAGAGAGAGAGAGAGAGAGAGAGAGAGAGAGAGAGAGAGAGAGAGAGAGAGAGAGAGAGAGA
>JAOWAN010000001.1:15532011-15546045 GCA_028566635.1 Lobelia cardinalis
CAATCTAATGATTTATATATCAAAGGCAGAGATCTCTATGTAAAGGAGGGTTAAAAAAAAAAGCTCCATTGTGTTTGAATATTGTGATTCTTGCCATCTAGGGTTTAATGGTGCTGAAGCTTATTTTATGCATATTCCTTTGCAGAATTAGTAAAATTTCTCTCTTTAGGTTATCCTATCCTCGTTGTTAGGGTTATAGTATCTATCACCTTCACTGGGCTAGTTGATTCATTTTCAGGTTATTTGATTCATTTGTTAAGCTCCTTGATAGGTATGATATCTTTGCTCCGCCTAGAGTAGCTATATATTTGGAGATGTTTAATGAAGAAAATTATCATATGCGGGACCAATTATTTCAACTGGCATTCCATGTTACATGTATGTTTTGCTTTTTGAATGCAGCCTAGGAACGTGATATATCATATTTTCTGTCTGTGCCTTGAAAGAGTATTCTGGATACTTTATGTAGCTGTCGTTGCATTAGTTGCTGCTTGCTCCACTACTAACAGATGTACTATGTTCGGGTACGAAGCACAGTTCTAGGTAAACCTGAATTTGAAAAGAATAGAATGAACTCCGGGAATGATTATAAGTTGGAAGGTTAGACCTAGAAGCTATCCTTATGCCCATACATCCTAAGCCAGTTAAGAAATATGTAATCTTATACTAAAACGATCAAAATTACTTGTGATTGCTCTATGCTCTTCTCGACTTGTATTCTGTACCGATCCTCAAAAACTAGATTTGGAAGATTAAAAAAATCAATCGAATAGTGAATCTCAAGCTTTTTTATTTAAGAGAGGCATTGTAGATCGACAAAATCACATTCAAATCAAAAGACGACAAAAATTTGAGTTAAAACTGACTATTGAAGATTGTTCCAAATTTAACTGCTACATGCCAGTATATTCGAACTCGAGCACAATTTTTATGAAAATATTGATTTAGGTCGTCAATGTTTTGATTGCTTTCTCCTTTTTCGTGCTTTTCCAAATATGGAACTATCAACTTACAGTCGTGCACACGTTTACAAAAATACTCCTCCATCGCCCAAAAATAATTTCTTTTAACAAGTGACTTTTTACGATTGTCGTTTCACATCTCTATATTCATATAAATTGCACTAACTTTATAACTTAAATATAAATAAGACTATTCTTTGGGACAAAGTAAAACCAAAAGTGGGGCTTCTTTTTTTCATACGACGAGGGAACATTTCATTTTGCAGATACTCTTTACAAAGTTGTTGAACCGGCTGTCCATCTAAGCTCCTACCTTACTTTGAATACCGTTTTCCTACATGCACTATTATATACTTTTGTTAAGTTACTATCTTTTCTATATGGTAACTTGGCATTGGTTCGCATGGAGTGTTTGAAAAGGATTCTTGTAGCCGACCCCAAGTGATTAGGATTAAGGCTTTGTTGTTGTAGTTGTACTAACTTTAAAGCTTAAGTTGCAATATACTCGCTCCATCCAAAAAATTAGTCCCGCTATCCTTTTTAGCTTGTCAAGAAAAAAAATCTGCGTTCATAAGTTGGGCTGTAATTGTAATGAAACACCTAAATGCATGGCACGGAAATGTGTGGCTGGTCCATAGGACTCTCTCTTTTGGGAGGGAGGGAGTATATTGTATAGTTCTCTCTCTTACAGTTGATACTCTTTAGACAAGATGGTCACTTAACAACTCGCTTTCTTTCTTCCATGATGTTTCCCACATCATTTTCAGACCTTGTTAAGGTAGGACCGCTACTTTTGGTTATGTCTAAAATTTGTGTTGTCCCTTGGGTTTGTTTGTTTGTTCTGCTGGACCTTTTTTCAAAGTTGATTTGGATGATTTTGATCTAGCATATCTTGATATTTTTTGTTTGGTTTCGAATAAGCACAAATACAATACAGCTTTTAAGTTAATGGTTTCAAAGACGGATTTAGATTACCTTATTGATGGAAAGGTTTTATTGCTCGTTTCAATCGAGTTAATTTCGATCAAATGATACTTAATTGCATAAGAAGAAAGCTCTGTTATATTTATTTTCCCTAGGTGGTTCTGATTGCACCGAGTCTTATATTAAATTTCCTTTTTAACTGTTTCTTCTAGGGACTGCTCTATTTTGGAACATAATTGTGACTATGTTCTGGCTAGATTTTTGTGTAACTGAACTGTGTACTTCTTTTCCTACGTCCTTCAGTTCCACTGTATTGGGTCCTTGTTATAAGCAATAAATGTCCCAAAACTATCCCATTTTGCTACCACTTCTATGTTTGTTCATCAACTTTATGAGGGGAATTAACCAAAATTAAAGAAGAATCTGTGGTACAGCTTAGTAATGATGGAAATTAGGTTCAATGAAAGATTATGCCTACAAAAGCAACACGAAATTTTAAGTTTACGCACTAATGACCTTGCTTTTCTCAGTCTTTCACCACATACCAAAGAAATTTCTGTCTTAATTATGTCCATTTATCTTCCTTCTTCTGACTAAATCCATGAAATGAACAGACCATAAATGTCATGGCCGTCATCAGTGTCGTTGTGCTATTGTTTGCTTGTATTAAAGGTTCAATTGTTGGATGATAACTACTTCTTCCCCCTTTGACGCCATCCTTTTGTCTTTAATCTCTCTTTTCATTATCTTTTTCCTTGTTGTCTTGGCATGCTTGCAGTTGTGAACCCAGTCAGTAGAATGCACTCAAATTTGTTCCATTGAAGGTTATCAAGTAAAAGTATCGATTTTCGAATCTCCTCTTTAGGAACTCAAGGAGTCATGTTATGGAAACTGCAACTGATCAAGATCATGAAGACACGAATAATGTAATAAGCCATTCTGAGGGATTGAAGGTTAAAAAGATTTTGAGGCGTAGAAGTCATACGAATAATCAGTTATCTGGTATGAGCATTGAAGAACACCATGATCGAGACAACAGCAAGAAGGTATATGTTTTTCCTGCACGTGATAGCTTAAGTATTTAAGCTTACCATTAGATTTTGACTTTTTATCCAGGATCTTTTATTTTCTTTTTTCTCATATTCTTTCCACTTTTTTATCATTGGATTCCTTGCTAATTTACCTGACTCGTATAGACTTGTTCTCTGATGTACACTTTTTTTTTTTTTTTTTCCATTTTTTTGGTGGGGACAACTTGACTTAATTTTGCTTGAATAGGTCGATCATAGATTTCGTTTCAAGGCTTTGAGACATATGCTACTGCTACGGACCTCATTATGGACATTTGTCTGTTGTTGGATGAGTGTGTTACTCATAGTAAACTCTAATTGTTTCATTGCATGTGGTTTAATTAGGTTGAGATGCTTTCCCTCTCAATAATAGTTAAGAATTCAGTCCAATGGGCTTTACCTTGATTCTATGCTTACATTAACATATTATATTTGTTATTATTGAAGAATAGATGTTTAGTATTGATCACTAGTATTTGAGTCTTGGTGACCTGTCCTGCCAGATTGCAATCAAATTCTTTCAAGAACCACTACTTTAACATAGAGTCTTGCTGGATTTTTTCTCCAAGTTATGGTTATGTTTGAATGCATAATTGTACTTATGACTCCCTGTTATGTTTGACATTACCACCTGGTTATACTACTGCCTTCTAAATTTTGTGTTTTGTACTTTTTTTTCCCCTTCTTTTTATGCTGTTCACATGTAAAGAAAATATTTAGACTATTATGCACATATGTATTCTAGGAGCGGTCTTCTAGACACATGGCAAAAGATGAGCAAAGCCTTGAGTCATCCGACAGCCCTCAAAGTCTAAAGGTAGTGAGCATTAAATTTATCTGGAAGTCGATATAAATGTATGTACATGCATCGAAGGTAGGGAAATGTTACATGCGTCGAATGTAGGGAATAAACTGTCTCCCCTAACTATGGCTCTCAGATGAAATTGTAGACCGTGAAGTGCACATGAACAAAACCGGTTTTCTTTTTGATATTCCCCATTATTTTCAGTAGATATATAACAAATGTTTTTTACTGCCATGGAAATTATATAAAGGTCATATTTTATTTAAATGTCTTGATCGGATCTTTTATATGAATATGCTTGAATTATTACCGATTCTTGGTATATATTTTGTGTCAACATGATTTAGCATATGTATGTGTATAAAATTTATATCGCTTTGAAAATTATATGGACGAGTGCAAAAGTTTGTTTAAGTAATGTGTTGGAACTTATTCATGAACATGCTTGAAATATTGCGGACTCTTGGATCTCCACAGCATCTTATCATTGTGTGTTGTGTGTGTAGATGGATAGTATAGATTCTGATACCATATACACTGTTGAGTTATGCTCTTTTACCTTCTCAATTGTTGATTTATAAATCTTACATCTTATTGGAACTTAGTCACTTTAGCTTCTTTTTTGTTTGTCAAAGCAGATATCAGCTAGATGGAATCTTGTTGAAGCATGTAGGCCTACCATAGATGAAGCTCCTACATTTTACCCGACCATTGAGGTAACGATCTGTCATTTATTTTTCATAGGAGGAATCTCTATTATGTATGTATTACTTATATGTAAGAAACTAAGTAATCTTATCTAATCCGCTCTCTTTTATTTTATTTTCCTTTCTTCCTTTTCATCAATAGGAATTTCAAGACACACTTGGTTACATTTCAAGGATACGCCCAGTAGCTGAACCATACGGAATATGTAGGATTGTACCTCCTCCTTCCTGGAATCCACCCTGTCTTTTGAAGGACAAGAATATCTGGGAACATGCTGAATTTTCTACACGAATTCAGCAAGTTGACTTGCTTCAAAACAGGGAGCCTATGAGGAAGAAAAGATGCAGGAAACGCAAAAGGCGAAAATTTTCATACACGGGAGCAAGAAGGAGACGTCCTCGTTCTCAAGGTCCTCAAACAAATGTGTCATCTGACACTGACGAGAAATTTGGATTTCAGTCGGGCCCAGACTTTACATTGAAGGATTTTCAGAAATTCGCAAATAACTTCAAGGAGCATTATTTTGGGATGAAGGATGTAAAGGAAGAATCTGTGTTTGATGGGACTGAATGCAACCAAAGATGGGAACCCTCAGTTGAGGATATAGAAGGTGAATACTGGAGGATAATTGAGCAACCAACCGATGAGGTTGAGGTATGGAAAATGTTAATCCAATGACATGTCTTCTTTATTGGCAATTCAGAAATAAACTTTCACTTATATGACAGGCGTTCATTGATGTATCTCAGGTACACTATGGCGCTGATCTCGAAACAGGTACATTTGGGAGTGGGTTCCCGAAGGCATCATCTTTGGTAGCAGCTAGTGAATCAGATCACTATGTGCATTCGGGTTGGAACTTGAATAACTTTCCACGCCTACCAGGGTCTGTTTTATGTTTTGAAGGTTGTGATATATCTGGAGTTTTAGTGCCATGGCTTTATGTTGGGATGTGCTTCTCATCATTTTGTTGGGTAAGTGATAAAAACTATATTGACATTGCAGATAGTGCTTCTCCTTGCCACAAACCATTCTGACTGTTATGTGATTCAAAATTTTAAACTATCAGTAGGTTTTAGGATTATTTTCTTTTCTTTACGCAAGAAGATTATCATGCCAAAATAGTCCCATAGATCTGTGACATGCTAAGAGGTACTCCCGCTGTTTCATAATAGGTGTTTTAGCAAAAGATAAAAAGTTGTTGCAATATAAGTGTCATTTTACCATTCTAGGCTATAAGAATTGTTCTTGCTTAGCCAAAGATCACGAGTTTGAGCACTGGGAATGAAGCAACTTTAAAACTTGGCAGGGAGAACTTTTCCGCCCCCATGATCTTACCCGGCCGAATCTGGATTAGTTGGTGCCCAATGATATACCAGATTGTTAAGATAAAAAAGAAAAAAGCATAGTCATGTACTTTCTTTGGTTCCTCTGATTACTCTCTTTGAGAGAGATCATATGCTATTAAGGATCCTTAGAAGTAAAATATGGAGAATAAAACATCAGCATAGGCTAATAACGTAAGGATGTTGGGATTGGTACTCAAAGCCAACAGATTTAGTAGTCAGATAAATGTATTCAGCTAGGAAACCATTGTCACTCATGAAAAAAATTCATATAATTTTTTCTTCTGTTTATTGAGCTTTAAATGTATGAATCTTGCAGTGGCATTGCTCCATGATTGGCACACCTATGATTCCTGAGTCATGTTTTTCTTGTTTCTGGAACAGCATGTTGAAGACCACCATCTTTATTCACTAAATTATTTACATTGGGGTGATCCGAAAATTTGGTATGGAGTTCCTGGAAGCTATGCTTCTGCTTTAGAGGATGCAATGCGAAAGCATCTGCCAGATTTGTTTGAAGAGCAGCCAGATTTACTCCATGAACTGGTAAGAAATAGGGGCATTGTTGTTATTTTGCAAGGGTCACTTGTTTAATCTCACAACACGGCTAAAGTACGCTGTATGAGTTATGAGGTAATAAGCTACAAATGGATTATAATGTAAAATGTTCGATGTGTTTGCAGACATACTTTATAATTATGTGTGATCACAATCATATCATAAACTTTTCATGTGTTGTAAGATTCTTTGCTTGTCATGGTAGGTCTTCACTTGCACATTTGTTCTGTTGTAAAAAGACCTATAGGTTTCCCCTATCCTAGTTTATCTCAAGTCTTCTTTTACTAGTTTATGATCATATTCATTTATATGAATTTTATCTCTTGCAGGTTACTCAGCTATCTCCTTCCATCCTAAAGTCTGAGGGCGTACCAGTATACCGTGCTTTCCAGCATTCTGGGGAATTCATTCTTACCTTTCCAAGGGCATACCATTCTGGCTTCAATTGTGGCTTCAATTGTGCGGAGGCTGTTAATGTGGCCCCTGTTGATTGGCTAGAACATGGACAGAGTGCAGTTGAGCTGTACAGTGACCAGCGCCGTAAGACGTCAGTATCTCATGACAAATTACTACTAGGGTCCGCAAGGGAAGCTGTCCGGGCTCTTTGGGAGCTATCAGTTTCAAATAAGGAGAATCTGGAAAATTTGAACTGGAAGTTTGCTTGTGGGAAGGATGGAATACTTACGAAGGCAGTTAAGGTAGTTTGATGGACTTATGCATGCTATTTACACTTTTATTCTGGTTTATGTGCAGCCATCTATTTCTCTTGCTGAGGCATTAACCTAAAAATTTTCTCAGGTAAGACTCGGGATTGAGGAGAAAAGAATCAAGAATTTTCAATGTTGGCGGATTCGAAAGATGGAAAGACCTTTTGATGTGTCGAGTGATAGGGAATGTTTTTCGTGTTTTTATGACTTACACCTATCTGCTGCCTGCTGCCATTGCTCCTCTGACCGATTTGCATGTCTCAAACATGCAAATCTTCTCTGTTCCTGTGAGCCAGACCAACGATTCATCCTGCTACGGTATACTATGGACGAATTAAATACACTGGCTGATGCGCTTGAGGGAAAGTTTGATGCTCTGCAAGCATGGGCATCAGAAGACTTAGGATTGGTTTCGAAAAATGTAGATACTGCTGCCACATTGGAGCAAAAGACAAATTCCAGTCTCAACTTTCCCAAGAGCTACGAGAATCTAAAATCGTGTTCTCCAACCAAAGAAGATAGTTTGTCTCATTGTCATGTTTCATCAGACATAGTTCAGCAAGATTCACAGGAAGGCAATTTTTGTTCTTTTGCTTCCAAAAAAGTGGCTGTTGACAAACATGAAATTCCTAGCTCAACCCAAGATGGGTTGTTGGGGAAAAATTACCGTGTAGATTTGAATGTTGATAGCGTATGTGATGAATATGGCAGTGGGATGGGGCACAAAAATGGTGGCTGTGATAATGATACTTCAGATGCACAAACAGAGCATGTAGAAATACGAGCTGATCTTGACTGTAGCTCAGTTTCCCATGCTTTCTCAGACAAAGATCACGTTTCAGATTTAACAGACGTTCAGAACTTCTGTGCATCTCGTAATGATAAGCTGTTTAGTTTTGATCTTTTCCGGAAATCGGAGTTTGTAGACCATTCAGATGTAAAGGTACCTCTGCATGGTGGAAGTTGTTCCCTACAAAAATTGCAATTCCGTGTTGAGAAACTAAATATAGGTTCCGTTGCTTTCGGAAAGCTATGGTGCAATAAGCAGGCCATATTCCCAAAAGGTGCGGTACCCATACTACTTTTTGTGGTAAAGTTTTGATTTACTACAAGGCTTTAGGAAATTTAATATAATATGGTTGTTACATATTGGCAGGATTCAAAAGCCGCGTTCATTACTTTAGTGTACTCAATCCTATGACGATGAGTAGCTACATATCCGAAGTTCATGATGCTGGGCTGCTTGGCCCTCTATTTAAGGTATGATTATTTCTTCTGTGGTCACTTTTGGCTCAGATTCGTGGACAAGTAACTAAAGAGCTGAGAAGCTTTATAAGAACTGCTGTATATCAGTATATCTCTTCCGATGATGATTAACTTATTGGGTTATCCTTTTTATGTTTTTGCACATTACAACTATAAAGTTATACATTTTTGTAAATGCCTCCCATGAGGCTTGAATCCTCAACCTCTCCTGTGGAGAGGATGAGATGATGCCAACTGCGACAAAGCTCAGTTGCTACTTATTGGGTTATCCTAGCTACCCTCTTAAGGTGCACCCATCAGGCATACTTGTTTTGTCTCAGGTAATAAAAACATAATTAGATGTGGAATGTCAAATCTTTTCTTCCCTTGTTCTTTGGCTTGGAGATATTTGAGTGCGACAGATACCCACATATTGGCCCCAAAAGCAATTGGGTGCTATGAACCCACCACATACCCACCCAAACAACTTCACGATATGATTTGATACCCGTAGGCTTACACTTATTCCCGCATCTTTTCGACGTAGGATCAAATATCAGAGTTATATATCCTCTTGTTTTGTTTTTGCCCTCTTGTTTTGTTTTTGCCTGTTTTATCGTTCCTTGTAACCTTTTGTCCATTCCACATATAATTCCAGGTTACTTTAGAAGAGTATCCTAGTGAGAGCTTTACCGATGTCTCAGCTGATAGGTGCTGGGAAATGGTGCTCCAGAGGCTAAACCAAGAAATTGCAAGGCGTCGTGGGTTAGGTGAACATGGACTTCCCCCTATTCAGCCTCCAAGTAGCATCAATGGGCTTGAGATGTTTGGCTTCTTTTCTCCATCCACTGTTCAGGTATACCTACCATCAAATACCCGCATTGCATTATATTTCTATTGATTGCATGCCATGAAAAGAGCGGCATGAATTCGGGAAAGTGAGATTGTTGAAGTTTACTGGTATAAACGACTTTTTGGTTCCTATTCACTCTGAAGAGGGTTTCTCTTTTTCATGATCATGAACTAAAAGGAACACTCCTTTTGGCGCAGAGGGAGTGTTATTCCTAATTTCTATAAGTTTGCTGCTAGTTTACGGGTAGTTATTTTGTCCTTTTGACACGAAATGTTTTCAAAGATATCTTGAACGTCATATGCTACAAATATTTTGTTCATGTTCCTTCCCCTTTCTTGCAAACTCTTCCAGATCAATTAATCCAAATATGATACACAAAGTGAAACACGATTGATTGTTTATCTTTACCTGGTTGCTGATAGCCAGATAATTGCTTGGTGTTTCTTCTAATATTGTCCAAGCAATATCATCTTGTGTTGACGTGTTGATCACTCTTGATGTCGCAGCTTGCATGCTAAGTGGTCTTTTTTTAGTGATTTCCTTTATTTGTATCGTATGTATAGGATTTCAAGCCCCATGCTCTTGCTGCATATGAAATAATAGATGTACTGCTGGAGATCTATCATCTATATCATAGCTCAATCGAGTCCATAGTGCTGTATTTTATTTTGTGTAGTTGCTTGTGATTTTGATGAGTTGAATGTGGTCCTCTATTCTGGTTTTGATTTTATATCCAATGCTGACAAGAGTATTTTCAGGATATTGAGGCACTTGATCCAAATCATAAATGCGTGGAGTATTGGAATAGCAAACTTACTGTGAAGGGTGATTGTTTGAATAAAGTACCTGAACAGCCGGGGACTTTGGAACATTGTAGATGCAAAGAAGAAGTGTGTTCTCTTAGATCAAATTGCTCAGATTTCAATTCAAAAACAGATAATTTCAGGGACAAATCACCAATACCGGAGCAGGATAAGTCAACTGTACATATTGACGACCATTTGCTTGATAACGAGGTACAGACAGTATTGGAAGGATTGCTGAAGAAAGCAAATCCGGAAGAGTTGGATATAATACACAGAATTTTGTCTAGTGAAATAAGAGGCCCAGAATGGAGAGCCGCATTCACAACATTAACCAAAGTGATGAACCAGAGAACAGGTACAAAATAAAGGTCGCCCTGGTCTCATTATTCTGTCCGACAGTGATAGAATTTATTTTCAGGTGCTTATATTTTAGGAAAATTCTTTTCGGTTTATGATGAAAAGAGGATAGATAGGGTCTTGAATGAGATGTTAAGTCAGACTTTGGTTTTAGGATGACCTTTTACTTGGGCATATGTTACAATTCTTTTTTTTCCGTTCGTTTTCTTCTTTTCTTCCTTCCCAATTTTGATCTTTCCTATGTAATATTGGATATATCTGAAAGAAATAAAATGCCAGTTTTTTGCTGTTTGTTTTTCTGGCAAGTTCATATTGGATGGTTACAATGTACTATGGTTGCCGATATGCTATTCGCTCAGTCGGCATCAGCCCAACTCTTCTTGGTGGGAGGTCGAGGATTCGAGCCTCGTAAAAAAAATTATAATTTACTATTAATCTCTGTATAACTAATTTCTTTGTAATCTGTAAAAGGAATGTACAAAAAGCAAAGGAGATATGTTGATTGCAGTTTCAATGACCCATAAAAATAGTTTCATTTGATTGTTCAAAGTTTTTAAGGTATGTTTTACACTACGCATTTTTTTTTCCTCCCTAAATCAACATTTGGTGAGTTGTATTAGTGCATCCACAATGTATTAAATAGTGTCTCATTTTTTTTTATCATATTATTTAAAATTAATACGTATTTTAAACTAATTAAAATTTATAATTTCAAAATTTAAGATCTTCTTCTCTCAATTGGACTTCTTTTCAATTCCATTCAATGTACATTTGGATAGAGGATATGTATAATCAATGAAACTAATTATACTAAATAATTTCAATTTTAAACTTTGTACTCCATCTGTTTCGAAATAGATAATCTTTTAAATTTGTGTATACTTATTAAGAAATAATTGTATCGGTTAATTCATCCTTATTAAATAATGTATCTTGATTAATAATAAGAGAGATAGCTATAATTAATGATTATGAATAGTTGAAAGAACATGAGAATAAATTAAGAAAATATGACTAAAATAGCCTGAAAAATTTCTAAAAGGTTAATTATTTTGATACAAAATTTTTCTTTTAAAAGGTAATCCATTTCGTGATCGAAGAAGTATAATAACTTTTAATTGGTTTATCGCACTAAATCATGTTTTGTGACAAACTTAATAAATTTGAGACTAGCCTTTTTTACTAATAATTGCAAAATAATTAAAAATTGAAATTTTTTTAATAAAACAGTTAAGAAACTTAAATAATAATAATTAATAAAATGTGCAAAATTGAAAAATTGAAAAATTTGAGTTTGGAGTTAGATTGAAAACTTAATATATGATAATATTAAAATGAGATGATATAGCGATTAAAGTGAAAATATAAGACGATAGTAGATATCATTCAATCCCACCTTTGGTAATACGAGATGAAGTGAAAATCAAATCAATTTCATAAATCCCCAAAAACTTGCTACTTACATCCACAAAGATTTACATTTATACAGAAAGAAGAAGAAAGAATTACGTTCTTGATCAATACTTCCCCATTAAGGCTCGATCTAAATCAACATTTCAGAGAATTTCTCAGAATCTTGAACGCAAACGCAGCAAAGAAGATGGTCAAAACAACTGGGTATTCAACGCACAAGCAAGCCGCATCGGATTTCCGGCTACCCACAACTTCTCCGGCAGGCGGGGGAGGGATTTGAACTGGCCCACCAGGTGGAGGTGGTTCAAAGAAAGAACCGCCGTAGGTAGAGTAGTCGAGGACAGAACCAATGCCGTGAACGGAGACGGAGGAGGTGACGTACATGTCAGGGTGGGTGATGGGTGAGTCGTCGATGGTGAAATTGGTGGGGGAGTTGGAAGTTACGACGAGGGTTTTGGAGGGTAAGAGAGTTGGGAGCCGGGTTTGGGGTTTGAAGAGGAGGAGGTCGGAGAAGGAGAGGCGTTGCGGGATTATGTGGTAAGGAATCATGAAGGGGTCGAAGTGTGACACGGCCGTGAGGGCGGTGTTGTTTGGGATGAAGAATGTGGTGGAGGTTAGTGGGAGGTTGGCGGATGATAATGGGTTTGCGTTGGAGATGATGTTGGCGTAGCCGGCGAAGTCTCCGGCGCCGATCAGGGCGTCTATTATGTTGTTAAGTTGGTTCTGTTGTTGTTCGCCGCCGCTGCCGCCCTGTGGTTGTGTAGTTGGTGGTGCTGGCGGTACTGGTGGAGAAGAAGAAGTGAGTGGCGGTGGCGGTGGTGGGGGTGTCATGGGTGGTTGTGGGGGTAGGGAAGTGGGGGCAGCGGAGAGCAGGTGGAGATTGGTGACGGTGAGAAGGAGGAGGAGGAGGAGAGGGTGGTGATTGGGCATTGTGAAAAGGGGGAGAGAGTGTTGGATTTCTTGATTTGGGGATTCTGTTGCAAATTGGTATCTAATTAATCTTGGTCAATGTTATAAGTACCAATTTGGCTCCAAGATTCTTCTGCACACACACAAACTTGGGTTATCTTGGGTTGACACCCAGAAATGAAAAATGAAAGGATAATCAATAACGAACTAGAAACAAACTTTTCCCGCCAAATATCAGCTATTAGTACTCCATACTCTTTTTTTTTTTTTTTTTTCCGTTTCCTTTTTATCTAAATTTTGATATGCACTACAATGACCGATAACAATTGATCACAAATCGGATCGGACCGAACCCGAGCTTGTTCTGCTGAAAAAAATTCGATTGTATATAAAATTCGAGCGTCTTATAAGGGGTGAATTTGGTTCGAAGATTTAACTCGTATGACTCAATAACCGACCTGATTCGTATAAAGTGTACATAATTTATTGCGCATATCTATTACGTGTAAATATAAATATATATCTATATATTAATTGTTAAATTTCTGGTTGTGAGGCTCTTATGAGGACTAAATGAAAATTATTTCAAAATTGGTTTTGGTAAAATGTTGGATTTGACTTTAATCTTGAAAATTAAGGATTGATTGAGCTCTTAACGTAAAATTATTTCATGGTAACCGTTATCACACGTTACTTTGTCGGTCACAATTCAGATGTACCATTAACGGCAGATTTATTCCTTTTTAGCTTTGTTTTTCTAGCTTTTTGTATCCCTTTGGTCATTTGTAATGACTTACAAACGAATGAAGTTGGGACTTGCATGTTATAAATCGCAGAGTACTGTTATCACTTCAGTTCCCAGTCTTTAAAAAGTCGCTGGACATGAAGGTGATGCGGGACAAGACACCGTGACATGCAAAACGAATGGTGGCACGCTGCCTCACCTGACTTGCCTACAAATATGAATGAAGAGAGTCAAGGTTGCCCATCACTCGAGCATCCGAGTGCACAAGTTTTGTGCAACTTTGGCTCGGAAACGTTCCAAAGATGATCGTGAAAGTTGGTGTTAAAAATATGTAATTGAAGCCCCATGGATTAATTTTGAGTTTCTTAGTTGGGACAATTCATAAATGGTCCCCAAACTTTGCCCGATTCTATGGGTAATCCCTGAGCTTCAAAAAGCAATATAGATGGTCCAAGTTCGGGAAATCGACCCATAAATGATCCCTGTCATTAACTTGGTGTTAATTCCTCCGTTATCTGTCTTGTGCAAGTCATGTGACCACAATTTAAAAGGGTAAAATAATAATTTTAAATTCTTCTTCTTCTTCCTTAGAGGGAGCCACTATCCACCACCATCCACCACCACCA
>JAOWAN010000001.1:15546145-15561967 GCA_028566635.1 Lobelia cardinalis
AAATTATGAGAAAATCGGATTTTTCGGGGCGGGGCATCATCGGATTCGGATCGGGTTCCGAGAAATTGCCATCCCTACTCAACTGTATCCGGAGTCTATGGATGTTATGGGCAACGGTTCAATTAAGGCACTCAATGCTTTATTTTACTTGTGTACTTGCATTTTCACGCATCTAGGTTGAAAATAGCATTCCCTTCATCAGTTATTGTAAATGAATGCACAAACCAAATCTATCAACATCATGTGGGTAAACTGGACACACATAAAAAAGTGAAATCAAGGTTTCTAACACATGCTTTCTGTTCATACTTATCTATCAGTACTAAAAAGGAGGGTCTGAAAAAGTGAAAATGAGTATCCCTATTTCCCCGAGCTACATGATAATTACCAAATTTTAGATCACCCATTTAGAATAACTATCCATTCACCCAGAATCCTTTTAGAATAATTAATATAAACTTCCTACGCTTCAAACATTTTATAGAGGCCATTCGACAAAAGTTTAGCTTCATTTTTAACCACTCTTATTATTTTTTCTTAGCAATTTTACCACTATACTTTCTACATGCACTACATTTTGGCCCCAACCTAGTTATACTATTCCCCCCTGGACTTTTATTTCTTACAATAACCCCCTTCTGTTACTTATTCCATCCATAATATATTAATTAACCCAATAATGTGTCTCCATCCACCTCCACCACCATTATCAACTCCACCCCCACCACGACGACGTCCATAATCACCACAATCAACACCATCACCACCACCTCTACCACAACCTATAATAATGGTGGTTGTGGTATAGGAGGAGGGAGGAGGTGGTGGAAAGAGAAATGAGTTGTGGCAGTGGTGGAAAACGAGGGGTGTTGATTATGGTGCTGGTGGTTATAGTGGAGGTTGAGATTCTGGTCATGGTGGTGGTTTTAATATTGGTGGTATTGTGGTGGATATAGTGATTATGGTGGTGATGTTGACGAAGACATAAAGTTAGGTTAACTAATATATAATGAATGTAATAAGTAATAGATGGGGTAAAGTAAATGCAATAAACAAAAGTTTGGGGGCAAAATGAATGCATATTGAAAGTAGAGTGGTAATGTTTCTAAGAAAAAACAAGAGTGGTTAAAAATGAAGCTAAACAATAGTACGTGGGTCATTTTGTCGATTGGCCTTTTATAGAAATAAGAAAACTCCTGATTAAAGCAATTTAGAAAAGGTAAACACACACAAATCAATTGCTATATTCCTTAAGGATAATGGCTTCAAGAATGATGAGAGCTACTCACATTTGTTATCATAAGTCATGATTTTGGTCAGTTCCGCCAAAATCCCCTCCAAACAGTTTTAATCTAATTAAAGAAACATCAAATCACTGAACTTCCTAGCAACAATAGATTTCAAATTATTTAGGATTTACCATGTGATCGAGATTGGATATAGTGCTTGACTGAGCAACACGTTTGATTTCTTCAACGTCACCTTCTGTATATGCAGAAAGAAGTTTACTAGCACAACGATTCTGATCACTACTCAAAAAAGCATCAATCCTGCAAACAGGGAAACGACGTATAGCTGGATATTCATACACATTGATGGAGCCAAGGAACATTATTCAACATAGGTGTTCAGGACTAGTAACTACAAAGCACAGTGTTGGTGGGTCTTCTCTCTAATAGCTCAAGAACTATAGTCGTATAATTAACATTATATCAGAGCAATAGCTTGCATTGCGCAGTTTGGCAACAATTAGCCTTACGTATCCAGTTGAACCGCCAAAACGAATTGAAACAACTCTGTGGCTCCATTCATCCGCCAACAAGGGATTATTTACGTTTTAAGGTATTGGGAGATTGTGATAGTAAATAAGTGCAGGGTCTGGCTGTAAATAGTTTATTCCAGCATATTCAGTATAAGTCTATCCCTGACCATGAAAAGCTTGCAGCTTCTCATTCTCACCACCTATCTCATTTTCTAAAACTTCAAATGGTATCAGAGCCTTGACTGAAAGTCTGAAACAAGTAAATTCTCTCACGGACTCAACTAAAGCATCAATCATTCAGCTGTGCATGAAGTTGATACTCTAATCGAGTCATGATTGACTTGAGTTTGAATCAGGTATATAAACTTTGATCAGTTTCAAGGAATCAAATAGCTCAGATCTGCTCTTTCTGGTAGCTAGTCTATAAGGTGCAGCTCTTCTGCTGCATTCGAGTTCAATACCCGAACGGTGCTCTTATGAAGAACGTGTCAATTTAAGGATAGAAGGAAGATTTCAACCGTACTTTGTTCAGGTTGACAAGACAAGAACAACACTGCTGGTCCCACCATGAAAGCTTGAGTCATGTGCATCCTCGCTCTGCCTGTGCAGTCCAAATCCCCGGTGATACATGTCACAGGCAACAGCACAGGGGGTGTTGTTCCACCAAAAAGTTTTGAGAGGTATTCATGGAATATGATGCCCCTGCTACAACTAATGCAATCGAACTTCATGCTCTGCCATATGCTAGTATTGAGGTGATGTGACGAAGGAGAAAGGGGTTGGAGTAGGTTTGTGATGTTGACAGGATTACCAGGTCACAGGTGAAAGTGAGCAGCTGGTTAGTGATGAACCTAAGGGTTCAATCAGCAAGAGATTTGGATGTTGGTGCTAGGGTTGCTAATTAAATTTAGGTTCCAACCAAATCGGGAGCTTTATTAAGAAACCGTTACTTTTTGACAGCATAGGGAGAAGCGTTGGCTAATGACCGAATTGGACGTGGATGGAGATAATTTTCGGACACAATGGTCTGTCTGGATGGTCTGTTTGACATATTGGCCAACTTGGAGCATCAAGTGAAAGGTCCGCTAATCTGGGTTGTCTTCTGCCAGGTTATGAAATTTGGCGCTCTGATCGACAAGATGGTCAAATTAGAGGGAAAAGATTAAATGATTAATTTGGTAAATTAAGTGGCTCCTTTCAACTTGAAGGTTCACTTGATGATTTGGTGTTCCAATCGATAGTGAGCTCAAGTTGGAGTATCCAATTGACATGTTCAATTCAAATGTATTGACATGTGGTCCAACTGACAGTTTGTCAAGTTGAAGGGTAGCTGGTCACTTCAGAGGTTGATAAGTTGGTGTCGAGTTGACACTTCAATCAAGAAG
Organism: Lobelia cardinalis; assembly: GCA_028566635.1. Taxonomy (NCBI): domain Eukaryota; kingdom Viridiplantae; phylum Streptophyta; class Magnoliopsida; order Asterales; family Campanulaceae; genus Lobelia; species Lobelia cardinalis. The sequence continues at coordinate 15,549,293 of JAOWAN010000001.1, forward strand.
GAGATCAAATTGGAAAGTTTGTTGATTTGGAAGTTTAGTGATGTATACTGAAGGGTCAAGAAAACGTAGATACAAGAGCGGGTTCAAGGCATAGCTGAAGTCATTAACATTATAAATTAAATTTCATTCTGGGCAATTTTGAGACCATAAGCTGCTGTACAAGTATTGTTTGCTTTGTTAGCTTGTAGGAGTCGAGGGTATTTAGTAATTTCTGAAATTCACTGACAACAGGTTTTTTTATTAAGCTAGGAGTCCTATTTATTTATTAGTCTTAAGTTGAATCCTAATCCTTGTATAATTGAAACATGCATCCGGAGTAGTATATGATTTAACGTATACCACTCACGTTGAAAGGAAAATTTAATAGAACAACTACTAGACCCCCACCACTGTATGGAAGTAAGTGTTGAGCTACTAAAAAGCACTTGCTAACAAGATAAGTGTTGCTAAAATACAAATGTTAAATGGATGTCGGGTAAAACTAGGAATGATGGGATTCGTAATAAACTAAGAAGTGAGCCAGTAACTCGCTTTTATAATAGCGAAAATGAAAGACCAATGCTTAAGATGGTCCGGACACTTACAGCCTAGGCTTGTTAGTGCACCAGTTAGGAAGTGTCATAGTACTAATCTCAAGCAAGCTAGATGTAGGGGAAGATCAAAGCTAACGTGGACCCAGAAATTAAGAAAGATACAAAGGAATGTGGCCTATGTGCTCACCTAGCCTTGAACTGACCCCAAATAATAGGTACTAAGGCTAAGTTGGGTTGTACAGCGAGAAACATAGAACTTACTGACAACAATCGTTGTAGCACTTTTCTGCTTGCTTGAAGTCATGCGCATAAAGGTACACGATGATTGCACTAAGATATGCCTGCACCAAACATAATGATTTAAGTACTTCCTGCATACGAGAATCACTTTCGTTTTGATTTAAAACAAATTTCTTGAATAAGAGCTACCACTGGAATGTATGAAATAACACTCAAACTTTAAAATAGTGGAGGGACACTGAGAATGGAAAAAAATAATATTGAAGTGTAAGCACCTTGCACTGGCTATGTTGAGCATTGCACTTATCAGCTGCTAGGCCCCATCTCAAAAGAAAAGTTGCAGCATCTGTATACCTTGGAAAAGAAGAATAGAAAAATAAAGGCAATGTATAATGCTTAAGCATATCATGGAGGAACAGAAACAGGGTTGGACATGTACCAAATTAGACTGATATTTTAGTGAGACAAGCATAGGACAAAACACATATGAAGTAAGTAGCTGAGATACAGCAATGCGGCCAAGTGCACATATGCATACACCAAATAAAGCATTTCTAGCACATATGCATATACCAAATAAAGCATTTCTATTCAACAGGAGAGCCTAAATCTTTGAGAATTACTCATGCAGCAAAAGTTCTCACTCCACCCAAAACGACAGTCATCTTTTCAATATCAGTTTGAATAGTTAATTGATGAACAATACATAGCATACTCACTTTTCCAAAGACACGCAATTGTACAAATTGTTTAGAATGGGACCAACTAAAAGAAACATGTTCTGTAGTTCACTGACGGTTTTATTGGAAATTTAGGATCACAAATATGCTTCGGAAGATTACAATCATTCTGGGATATAGGAAGAGTGTTTTCGTCTTCTTTCTTTTTCTTCTTTCGTTTTCTATTCGAGAAAAATGTGAGAGATTAGAGTAATATAAGTACAAATAGAAAAATGGGAAGTCCATCATTCAAAATAAAAGTGCAATAATGCCCAATAAATAGATAAGAACGACAAAGAAATCAATGCTTTCCAATCTCATTGAATCTCCAAGATTGGCAATCCACAAAAAACCCTCCTTGTTGAACCCCACCAGACACCATAATAAAATGCATTAACTGATCCCTACAAATTGTCCTCTTTGAAATACTCAAATGCATGGCAAATACACCACTCTACGACAGCAAACTAGACTCCCTGTTCCCAACAAAAACCCTGACACTCATCTGAATAAAGGAAACTAGAGTCAGCACTCCCCTCACATCCCCCCCCCTCCCAGAAGAACAATAGACCATTAGGAAAGAATATAGTCCACAAACCTCTAAACCCCAACACCAATTATCAGGGGACATATGAAACTGCACTTAAGAAAGGATATCAAGAAGACAGAACATTATCCACCTCGCGATTAGTTAGATATTGAAAAATGAGAGTTCCAACAAAACAACCATCCTAGGTAACAAGATGCAACAAGAGGAGTCTTATGAATTGAGAGGTCAAAGCCGTGGGAAGACATTGCACCATGGGGTTTGCCGCTTCATAGTCCCATATCCTCCAACTAATGAATAAGCACTACCGTAGATGTATCAAGAATATTCTAATTGTTCTATAGATCCATTTATTTTCTTCTTGTCTAGCAAGGCCTCTATTCAACTTCTGGTATATTATATTCCCACCACTACCACTAAGGATAAGGTCATACATAATACACAACATTCTAGAGGACTTTGAGAAGCAAGGTTACTCAGGACATATAAAGTTACTACTAAATTTTGAAATTAGGAGAAAACTTAACTACCTTCTTGAACAATGCTGTTTGCCTAGGAAATCATGACCAAATATCATAGAATGAAACTCAATACCATCAAAAACTCAAACTGAAAATAGTACTTGGTCGATTCTAAATGAAGCACCCATAAATGATTTCTGCAGTGAAGTTGGTACCTTCCATTTAATTCAAGAAACTTCAAAAGACAAGCTGTTGTCAAAGTTTAAAAGAAAAGAGTGACCAAATATTATGCATTTAACATGTCCTCAACCATATCAAATGGGAAAATATACAACATGTGAGTCCTTGGAGGGAGATTCCCTTACTTTTCAAGCTTTATATAGACACTTGTTGCAGCACGATACAGATCCAAGGCCATGTTTTCCTTGCCATCCTCTTCGAGTAAAGCACAAGCATCAGTGTACAGCTTAATAGATTCGTCAGGCTGAGCATCTTCCAATGCACTGCAGATAAAACAATAATAGTAATGATATTATTATTAACAACAACAACCATAATAATAATAAAGAATGAAAGAAAATACAGAATCGAATCAAACATATTTTTTTCACAAGAGCCAGCACATAAGCAAACACATTATCCATTCATGTATCAATAATTGAGGCAGGCTTTAGAGGGGAATGATTCTCAAGAGTAACAGAAATCATAAGATTCTAATCATTTTCCGTCTTTGTATTCATGAAGGAGAGAAAAAGAGAATGCAAATGCTTGATTTCAATGTCATAACTCATAAGATTGTATAAGATTCTAACATACATTGTGTTGCAACAATTAGCACAAGGCATGCATATGCTTGATTTCAATGTCAGCTGACCAAACAAGTTAGGGAAAACTGCATTATAGGACACGCAAGGTTTTCGTGAACTCGGTATTTAGGAGCACAGAAGAAATAGCTATTTAGGCATCCACGGAACCAAGTTGGAGTATATTTCTTACCAATTGAGGCACCTAGCCAATGTTTGTTAAGATTTTTGGTGTTGAGTGACCAATTTTGAAAAGTGATAAGAAAAATCCTAAATTTTTTAAAAGGGCAAACTTGACTTTAGGGTCCAAGGTTTGGTCGACTTCGCACATTAGGGTCCCACGTTTTGGAAGTCACGATTTAGGGTCCAATGTTCCAATTTCAGTACTTATATTCCAATTTCAAATAAAATTATTTAAACAAACACTAAAAATAAAATTTTAAAAATACAAAATTTAGCAAATTTGCATATTTCAATATGCTACCATATTTAGGGTAAATACTATGATATTGTAATAATTTGACCGATATTTAAATTTCAAAAAGTAAAGCAAATAATGAATATGATTAAATTAATATATTCTTAATAAAAGAATGACATACCAAATTTACACTTTTCATATATTTTCTTAATAAATATGTACTAAATGAAAAAATACTTACATATTATGAATAAAAGGAAAAATGATATGGGTATGGTGGTGGTGGTGACTGAGTCCTATATTATTTGGTAGTGGAGTGGATGAGATTTCTCGATTTTGATGGTGACAATTTTATCGTTGGAGAAAAGCTAATTGGCCAAAGAATTTGGCGGTGAGACGGTGAAGCTGGGGTATTTTGATGGTGGTGAGCGGTGGGTGGCTTTTGTAGGGGAAGAGGAAAGCATTTAGGGATTAAATTAAGTAATACATTTTATATTAGTTATTATATTTAATATATTTTTGTAAAATATGTAGGCAAAATTGAGTGACGTATTTATGATTTATTCAAAAATAAAATATTGTAAAAATTGAAGTATATTGTTTATTTCACTAATTTACATTAACCTTAAAAGTGTATACATATATATTTGTTTTTAAAATAAAAAAAATTGTTTGTCGAATGACATTAATTCCCTTAAGAAAATATACAACTAAGCCCCTCCTCCCAGCTAAGTTTCATGTACCCACTAGGATCCAATTAACTGGAAAAAACTAACGAAAGTTATTCTAGACCCTAAAATGTTGCAATTTTGGAACATTAGACTCTAAATTGAGAATTCTGAAACCAGGAACCCTAATGTACGGAGCTGACCATGCCCTGGACCCTAAAGTGAAGTTTGCCCTTTTCAAAAAAGACCTTTATTTTAAAACAAATGAGAAAATAAATAAATACCATAATACATTTAATAATTGGAGTTTATTATATATTTTACCCTATCCAGTATAAACCCCTTTATACCATTTTTTTCTCCATATTTTAGTTTCAAGGTTATATTGCCCTGTTTATACCTTTTTACATCATTTACACCACCTCTCAAACCTTACTCTCATTTTTAAATTTTCAAGAGTTTCGAAAATATATTTAATTTTTAATTTTAAAGTTAATATGGCAAAATATTGCAAAGGCCAAAGTAAAATAAAATAACGAGGAAAAGCTACTTTAAAAAAAAAAGGGGGGGGGGGGAAGAAAAAAAAAAGCAAAGGTAATAACTAAGAAAGGACCAAAACATGTATCTATGCTATCCCCAGATGGTCCTTTCTATTATGAATAAAATCAGATAAAAATTACAAATTAAAGGAAAAGGAAGAAACAATTTTGCAAAATATGTGCCACAAAATGAAAACCCTAAACCTAATCCCTTCCCTTATAATTAGCTTTCATAACCCAACTTATTTAATATTAAATTAATTTTAATTAACTAAGTGTGTCTTCGTCAAGGAGATAGTTTTCAATGGTGAATGGATAGCCTAATCTAAATGCTGAAGCTATTGCTCGCCTAATTAAAAATATTGCAAAGGTCAAGTAAAATAAAATGACGAAAAGCTACTTAAAAAAAAAGGGGGGGGGGGAGGGGGGGAAAAGCAAGGGAACTAAAAAAATACCAAAATGCTTACCCAGATGGTTCTTTTCTTTTATAAACAAAATCAATCAAAATAGGACAAACTGCAACAAACATCACTAAACTATAACTGTTTTTCATCTACAGTCATTTAAGTAATTTTTTTTTTCGTATGAGGTCATGCAAGTTAGTTTTTTGAACAAACATGACCACTCCGTTAGATTTTGCCGTTTGCGAAGCGTTAAAAATGATATTTTGAGGGGTAAATTCGTCTATTCTAGTAGAATTGCAGTTTTTAAAATATAGGGTGTATTTTGTAACTTCTTAAAATGTAAAGATTATTTTGTAATAACCAACAAACAATAAAACAAAATCAAAATCAAATACTACATTAAGATTGAGTCCAACCCAGTTGAAGAACAAAAGCAAAAGAAAGAAAACGATCAAGATGTTCTTCGAGATAATCCAGTAACTCCTCTTTGCATGAAACTTGTAAAGAAAGAGAATGAGTTGCCAAAGAATTCACAATTGACTTTAGGGCACTCAAGACTTCGAACAGATGTAGTGGGATATGTCAAGGTAGAATGGCAATAACAACTAAAAAAAATATCGGGTAATGGTTCCCACAAAAGAAAAAACTACCTCTGTCCCAAAATCCTCAAAAGCCTTCCTAAACCCCGAATTAACCCCCACCAATCCATTTGTACCTATTCAGTCCCCACATGAACAGATACCACCGGAATTCACTGTGATTGAGTCCAACCCAGTTGAAGAACGAACACCGGAGCTTTTTTCCGACCAAATCGCCGGTGAGGATGTGAAATTTGAGCCTGACCCAATTGAACAACAATCACCGAATTTTGCCTCCGGCCGATTCTCCGTCGAGGAGCTAAAATTTGAATCCGACCCAACTGAACAACAACCACAGGAGATTATCTCCGACCAGTTCTCTGGCGAGGATGTGAAATACACAGTGATTGAGTCTGACCCAACTGAAGAAAAACCACCAGAGTTTCCCTCCGACCGATTTGGAGGCGAGGAGGTGAAGCTTTCTGCATTGCAAGAGCTGGAGCTCCTATCCGACGAGGTGGGTGATGATTTTAAATCTGTTGAATTAGAGCTGGAGTATTCATACAACTAATCAGCTGGCGAGGATGTTAAGAACATTAACTTAGTTGAAATGCAAACGGAGATGAAGGAGTTTGACATAGTTGAGCAACAGCTGGAGCTGTCCTCTAGCGATGAAGAAATCTGAGCCAAATGGACGATCGTTCACGGACAGTGTGATATCCTGGAACAAGAGCGAGACTTCGTTTGTGGTCTGGATGTTTCGGGAGGGATTTGCGGCCTAATTCATTCAAGCACAATAATTTTTCCAGCCGGTTCCACAATAATATTCTCAAACGGCACTTTTGTTTTGGATTGAAAAGTGGGAGGGGTGGGTGGGTGGGGGCTAATGAAAGAGGGGTAGTATGGGATAGGGAGAAGAAGTCAGATTACTTGTACAAACTCCTCCCCAGCCTGATTTATCAATTTTACCCCTCGACTTAACACTACTAACGGCAAATTTTAATGGAGTGGCAATTTTTGTTCTAAAAACTAACTTAAGTGACCCCGTACAAAATATATATATTTATTTAAATGACTTTAGGTGAAAAAACGTATAGTTTAGTGATTTTTGGTGCAGTTTTTCCATAAAAATACAACCTAAAGGAAATGGAAAAAACAATTGAGCAAAATACATACCACAAAATGAAAACCCTAAACCAAACCCCTTCCCTTATAATTAGCTTTACAAAAAAATATATATATATATTGATTTTAGTAGAGACAGTTCTTTATTTCTTTTGATTTTAGTGGAGAAATTATCAAAAGAAATAAAAAACTGTCTATACTAATTTTTTTGTAAAGAATAAATAACTAGTGTCAAATGCTTCCGAGTTCCGGGACAAGTTTAACGACAAAATACATGTCACAGTAAAGATCAACATTTTTTGAAAGTTTAAAGTGCCTTTCTTTTCCGTCAACAGCCTCCTCCTGGGTCGCATCTCCTGCAACCTCCTCTCATCTTCACTCCGTCCCTCTCTTCCACTCTCAGACCGGCCTTCTTCCCTCCTTTATAAATTACTTCGACAACCCTCCCAAACCTCCCACCACCCCACGCTAGAACCATTCTCCCTTTTATTTATTTATTTATTTTCTTTTCAGAAACATTTATTCAAAATTAACATTTTAGAAGCCTCACAATTTGGATTTTTTTTACCTTTTACAAATTAATATGTGCTAAATGCCCCCTTTAAGTTTTACAAATTTCAAATTGGTCACTTAACACCAAAAATATAACAAAAGTTAGCTAGGTGGCTCAATTGGTAATAGAAAGAAAAACTCAAGTCAAAATAGCCACTTCTGAGACCAAGGGGCCTAAATAACAAGCTCACGGAAACCTTGGGACCTGAAATGCAGTTTGCCACCAATTTATGATGGACAGTTTGCAGAAACATGTTTGCTGACATACTGTGTAAATCCATTGCAAATATCAATTATAGAGAGACGCAAATACATATTAATTTTTCTAACGACAAACACCTAAAAGATGTAATCACACAGGCAAACTCAATGAAAAAATACAGATTATAAGATTTAGAAAAGTGAAAAAGATGCCTACCGAGCACCTTTTGCAATCGCATCTGATGCAGGTTGTGACCTCCCGCATTCATTGTATAATTCAGAAGCCCGTCGATAGAAGTCAGCAACTTCAGTCCAGTTGCCTAACTCCTTCGCCAATGCCGCAGCGGACTCCATATGCTTAGCAGCATCCCAGGGACTATTCATTGTCAAGGTTAATAAAATCGACGATACAGATTATTACAAGTGGATGAGCAACTATTTGTTAATAACGAACACAAGGATACGAGGAGAGCATTTCTTGTCCTTTTGAAGCTTTCTCAAATGCTGTTTTCGCTCCCTCATAATTTTTGGCAAGCCTAAATCCAAGAGCTAGAAACAACAATGAAACCTTTGTTATGCATGAAGTCCTATCTATTTCGTCCATACTCTATAAAGAACCATCTAATGACAAGAGGTTAAAAAAAGAGCATGACCAAACTCTACCAGCTTGCTCATACAACTGAGTGGCACTTCTCCAATCAGCACTCCATCTCGTCATACTGAGTTTTGTTCTGTAAGAATACAAGCAACATATCAGAGATCACGGAAGCGCACAGCCAATGTATCTTACAAAATGTACAAACATGAAAAATCCCACGCACTGCAATTAACATCTTGTGTTTTCGGTAGGAAAAATTACGAAGCAGAACATTGCAGCAGAAGATATTCGGAGTTCTGGAGACAGGGTAGTTTGCCTAGTAAACTATGATTTTACATCTGATGATGTAGCAAACTACAATGCCTACAAAGCCCTGGAGCAAAATTACCGAAGAATGAGAAGGAAGATAACTTTGAAGGTTGACACCACAGTATTTCACTCAACATATCCCGTCAAATGGAGCATAGATATTTTTACATCGCCTAAATTCATAGGGTGTTCTTTTTTCTATTCTATAGATATATTTTTAGATTAAGAAATAAGATTTTACAGGTAAGAAAATTGAGGTGAGTAAGAAGTCCACCATTACACACTTGACCTAAGACCCTTGACAGTCACAACCAAGGACAGGCACTAGTAAGACGATAACAAACATGGCTCAAATACAGAAATCACCATTGCATGGTCAAGATTCAAGACCTTTGTAATATACGTCAACTGAAGAAGAAGAAGATAGAAGAGAAGAGGAAAAAGACGGAAATACAGTTACACAAAGCGAATTTTCTTTTTTCATGTAGAACACACTAATTTTTTTTTTTTTTTGATAATGAACGCATTAATTTTTCTAACCTTCTACTTAACCAAATACTAACACTCCCCCCTCAAGTCAGCTATAGAGTTTACTTGTGTCAACCCCGATAGGGGTTCTTTTTCTCATTTCCATGACGGCATGTGTTTCTCCCGATAGACTACCATTTGGCGTGCTTGCACATAACAGGCCAATGGCTAACAAGGAGAGATCCACTAGCAGGGTCTACATATTTGCACCTTATAAGTGGAGTTGGGTATTTTATTCCAATCTTCTTCTCTATATCTAGTAAAATTCCTTCTTCTACCAACCAATTAAAAATATTAATAATTAAAATAAAATAAAGAGCACGTGAAAAGCATGCAATAGTCCACTACTTAGGTTGCCTCCTTAAATAAAATTCACATGGGAAGGGAGAAAATAACAATGCTAACCCAATAAATAATGAACCCCAAAATTATAGAAACTCTTTGAACAAAATATAAGAGGTCTTTATATAGCATATAAGGAAGGTTTATTATGCACTACGAGTGGGGGCTACAGCACTATGAATTGAATTTGAACTACCTTAAGTTTAATTCAAAGTTATGCTACTTTTCAGCTTTATAAGTGACTTTTAATTGGGAAAAGGGAACATACTAAGTAATTTCAGGAATCCTTATTAAGTACTAAGAACATTGCTCCAAATAATATTCAGAGAAAAGGATGGAAGTAAAAAAATTAGAAGCAAGGAGAAGTATGAGAGTAGAGATCGCCTCTGAAGCCCAAATTATGTTAAAATGATAAGTTCTAAAGAAATAAATTGACAAGAAAGATTAAAATACAGTGCTTACATCAAGTATAACGATAATATATTTAAAGAGAATCGATTTGGTTGACCACGGTTTGATTGGCCAAACCATGAACCAAATTGAACCAATCACTTTTGAAGTTCTGGAACCGTAACTTAACCATCAGTTAAGAAAATAGGTTTGGTTTGATTTGATTCGGTTGGGCGGTTCGATCATTTACATTCAAAACTCTACGTTCGGGGTCAAGCAGTTGATTTGATCACATTCTTTATCTATGAAGTATTTATAAGTTCTGCTTCATTTGATGTCCTTATGCCCTAAAAAGAAGCAGATAGAAATTCTGCAACTGACTCATATAAGTTTCTCGAAATGTGACCATCAGGATATTTTTAAAATAATGAGAAATTTCAAATATTTGCTATTATTGTCTCCTACCAGCTTAGAAAACGTTATTCCTAGATTCTTCTGTCAGAGTAGTAGTATAATATATGATAACTGATCAGCAATTTGATCAAAAAGATTTCGTAAACTATCATTTACCTTCAGTTTATAGACCTGATTTTCAGACCTTTTTCAACTTTAACCAAACATAATCACCTTGAACTTCCGAGAGTAAGTCAGAATTAAACAAAATTTCAATCATAATTAGATTTTTAAGAACCTTAATTAAACTACAGTATGGGTTTTAAGTTACGGTGCCCCACACCAAAGCTTATAGCTTAGCTCATGTTCAGCAACATGGTGCCAAAAATTGTAGGTCTTTGTCACTCCATCTATCACAGCTTAATATGTTTAATTAGTCCTCTGGTTTCCTATGTTCACCAAAATCTTTGGTCTTAAGAGCCAACCATTCATACACACAATTACACATACGAGCCCTCACACATGAGTGCACTCATAGGAAAATTTAAATATCATATACATATATTAAACTTTTTTTGGTTCTTTGTTCATTAGGGCCTCAAAGTCTTCCGTCTTAAAAGCATTTCAATATTTCTATGCAATGGGCGACCGCACCAGATGCCCCTCAGAGAAGAATGAGCCAACATGTCACGTTAAAATGTTTTAGATATAACTCAGTAACTCACATAAACAAATGCGAACTTCAGACGGTGGAAGCCTCGAAGGATTCATCCATATATATAATAAATGTGTATGGACTTCTACATTCCGCTCATATTATCAAATAAGCAAAAAATGAATACCGAAAAACTCTGTGTGTCAAGAAAATACAAGTTCCACCCAAGGATGAAGACATCTTACTGGAGCATGTATCATTTATGTTAAAAAACGCAATTATTACATCTTGTGCAATTATATGAGTAAATAGTCAGCTAGTTCTGCTTATAGTTATTTCCCCAATAGTTAACATCATCAACAAGCATGATCCTCAATGTTAAGGGCAAGAGAGCACAAATCTCAATGCCCGATAAAGACTGCAGATGGCAGTATGGAGCCAGAAGTTCCAATTTGTAATAACAGCAGAAACCCACATCCGAAGCGATGGTGTTGAGATGAGACTGAGTCGAACACTCGAACTCAATATACTGTTTCATAAAAACCAGCTCATTCTTCATAGATTTGTAATCATACAAAGACCACCCACCAGACATCTTCTCCTTACAAATTCCAAAATGCGTGTCCTGTTTTCTTTTTAAATGTCAGACTAGACATTATCAAATTACTATTTAACATATATTAATAGTGTTTTAGATTCGAAAGTTTCAATAGTTAAGAATAGCAAGTAAAATATCAATAACAACTTCTATTAATTCGCAACAATAGGTCAAAATTGACCAAAAAAGTGAGAACATGACACTCATTTGGGAAGGAGGAAGCAGTTAATCATGATCTAAACCTAACAAAATCAATTTAGCAATTCATCATGCTTTAGATAATGAACTGATTCGGTGACTCTTCTAACCTAATCGGATCATTTTTGCAACGTAAAGTCTATCAAAAGTTGAGATTTCAATCCTATGCAAGGTCGGTTCGTGCGTGTGTGAGTGCGCGCGCGCATTTAAGTGAGGGTAGAAGAGAGAGAGGAGGGGGGGGGGGGAACTAACAGCTTATCAGCTTTGGAGATTAGCTTTTCGGGATCGGAACTGGCCATGGTTGTTTCTTCCTTTTCCCTCCTTTCTCCGGTGGACCGCGCGTTGCTTTCCGAATCTAATGCTTGTTAGGCGCTGTTTGTTCAGTTGGTATACCGTGTGACTAGGCGGATATATTTATATACAGGAACCTTAAATAAAGGGAACTAAATATTCCAAAGTTGTCCTTGCCCGTCTCGTGTAAATATACACGAGATGCCCTATTTCATCTCGTGTAAAACTATACAAGATGATCGTGTAATCTCACACGGGACACATCTCGTGTGAGATTACACGAGATGTGCCTTGCGTCCGAATGAGAATCAGCGATCAGATTTTGCGCGTGATCTTTTCCTTTTTTACAGCGACAGAGTCCTATTTCTTCTAGATTTTTGATTTTATTTTGTTTCCTTTGATTCTAGGATTCCTTTTCCTAGTTTGTTTAGGACTTAATTTTCAGCCTATATAAAGGCTTGTATAGCAGCGAGAATAGCCAAAGAAAGCGAGAATAATTAAGTTTTTTGGCTGATAATTAATTGTTAAAGCTTTGGCTTTATTTTCTTTCCTTTGATTCTCGTGTTATTCTTGTTCAATTTA
>JAOWAN010000001.1:15575289-15588260 GCA_028566635.1 Lobelia cardinalis
CTTCCACTGCTATTAGCCATGGCTGCCCCACCCGCTGATATTATTAAGTCTGATTTAAGGCTTATGTTATAACTCACCACTGTTTTAAGGATGGTGGATCAGATCTCCATAACCATCATTGCGATCGAGTTGTTGTGTAAATTAACAAATTGATCACATCGTTACCGGGGTGTAGAGGATGTCGATTATCAGTTAATTAATTTATGAGTATAATTAAGGACCATTATTATTTTATCAATATGCCCCAAAATAATAGTACTTTTTAATTAGTATAATCTTCTTGTGTGATGTTAATGCATATAAACACTTTGGCTTAATGCAAATTTATGGCACATATTTCCGATTTGGCAAATCTATGATTTTTTTATTTGTTATTTAAAAGGATATCAAAAACCTTTTAGTAAAGATTATTTTTGTCATAAATTTGTGTATATTAAATTAAATATTTGTGTAATTTGTAAATAGTCGTCCTTATAATTAAGGGATTAACTAATATCTCCACTAGTTGTAGGAGGTTAGCAATGTCCCCATTTTTTCTTTCCCAAAATGCCCTCACTTTTTAATTTTTAATATTTACTTGGAGGGGTATTAATGTCAAAACCGTGTATAGAAAAATGTGCTTGTATTTAATGCATGTGAAAAGTACATATGTAATGATTGGAACATTGATTATGACAATGATTGAAATGATAAAGTACATATGTAATGATTGGAACATTGATTATGGCAATGATTGAAATGATAATTAATTATCAAACATATTTTTCTATACACGGTTTTGACATTTTTACCCCTCCAAAAAAATATTAAAAATTAAAAAGTGAGGCATTTTGGGAAAGAAAAAATGGGAACATTGCTAACCTCCTACAAGTAGTGGGGATATTAGCTAAACCCATATATATAACCTATATATATAGGGTCTTATTCTGCTACAAACCACAAATATCGTACAAATATACTAACCAGTTGTATCTCAGTATTTTTGTTGTAACTTAGCCATATTTTTGTTATATCGTACAAAATAACTAAGATACGAATATGCAACAAAAATGTAATAAGATACTACAGGGTCTTAATAAGATACAACAAAAAAAACTAAGATACAACAAAATGAACGAAGATACAACAAAAATGTACTAAGATACAACTGGTTCGTACGTTTATACGATATTTGTGGTTTGTACCTGATCATTTTCCTATATATATATATATATATATATATATACAACAGCTTACTGTATAGCTATGATGTCCAACTGCCTCTTTCTAATTTTTTTAGGCAATGAAAAATTGGTCATGCGTAAATTCAAGTGGTTCACAAGAATGACCGTGTATTAATGAAGGTTGGTCTAAGAGTGTCCAATAAAAAGAAATGCAAAAGTTGAGAGTAATGGCTTGAAGGGGTAATATGACAGCAAAAATCAAGTTGAGAGAACATTTCAATGTATTTGCAAAACTGGGACCAGTGCAATTAAAGCTTTAGTTCAGGAAGCAAAATATTAATCCATCCAAAAGCACAAATAGCAATAAATTCATTAACATACGTGCAAGACCAACTCCTGGGATGGTGATGTTGTTGCCGAGGATAATTGAGTTACTGTATACCCTGTCATGAGCAGTAGCACCAACTGTGAAGATCCATGGACTGAAGGAAGAAATACTCTTAGGTGATGGTCCAGTATTTCCTGCTGCTTGTACAACAAAAATACCAGCTTTTACAGCAGACAGCAAGGCCATGTCTATAGGATTAAAGAAAGTTGCAATTCCTGGAGGGCGTCTGTTAGGAGTAATTGACAAGCTTATAATATCTACCCCATCCTGAGCTGCCTGTGAATGAGATGATGGAGTGTCAAATTATATAAATAGAAACTTAGAAGTAATATGGAAAGGCTACTACAGAACTTCAGTCATATCATAACCAATCAATAATTATCAATTATTTAAACCTGAGTTATTCATATGTTCTTTATGGCTCCCGTCATTTAAAAGTGCATCATCTTGTGAAAGCATACAAGAAGGACCTGTAAGGCCAAGCCTTGGTGCGACAGACAGGTTACTCCACTATGCCTCTTGACATCACTGGTTCACTACAGGAACAGTCTCTCTGCTTGCAGTAGTAAACTGGGCAAGACTGATCACATTAGACCCTTCCCTGACCCCCAAATGGTGGGATCACATGCAATGGGTATTTTCTTGTGCAAAAAGGAACTGTAAGCTATAACGCTAACCCCCACCCAAACACACGCACACACGCAGTTGCATTTGAGCAGCAGCAATGATGCAGGCCACAAAGAATTATGACAGGATAAGGTGTTCAAAGCAGGCAAATCAAAATAGAAGAAGGAAACACTAAGAAAGGAGGAAAGAATAGAGTGGGTCAGCAGAAAGAGGACACAACATATACAAGCTTCATGGAGACAACGAACACTTAACTTCCATAAGTACTTGCATGCGATCTTGATGTGTACTCCGAGAGAAATTCAGAGACCTTAAATTTTATGCTACTCCCTCCATCTCCCTTATATTGGCCACTAGACAAAAGAAAGGTTCTAATAACATAAGCATTGACTTTTACCATTCTTTCCACTTATACGCTTATTCGGGATGAATTTGACTCTTAATTGCTGTTGATTTTCCGTATAAAAACATTTCATAGTTAAGGGCACGATGAGAAAGTAAGCAATTAATTTCCACTGATATTTGAAGTGGCCAAAAACTTGAGACATTCAAAAAAGGGAATGTCCCTAATACATATGCGATTGGGTAGGGAGGGGGGGCAGTGTACAGTATACCTGGTCTATAGCCGCAACAACATCTGCTGCAAAGCCTCCAAAGCTTTTGTACAATGCTTTGTAAACAGCGATGCTGAAAAAGGTTAGAGTAATATTTGTAAATTTACAGACCCAAAGTTCCATCACTTGAAAACTGCATATCATATACATTATCGCAAAATGAGAGGGCTTAGATGAGCTCCAAATCTCCAAGAGGATTTTCTCACAAATTCTGAATTCCTAATTATCATTTAAAGATGGCCCTAAGGATTTGATCAGTTGATTAACTACTTTTGATATTAAAGAGAATATAAAATTATATCACATAAGCCAACTCCAAAAAATCATTTAATGCTCAAAACAGTTAATTACGAGAAAAGTAAATCTATCAATGAATCTATAGTTAGGGAAAACAAATTTCTTAAGGATTAAGTAGTAATTTGGTCCCAAACTTAGATTATTTCCTAACTATATTTCCTAAGTCAGTCATCCTTCATTTGGATTTCCTATTTCGGTCATTATGATGAACATTTAATTTCCTTTTTTTCTTCTTTTGACCTTTTTGGGCAAATGTTTACTTTCCTTCCACTACCTTCTTCGTCCGCCTCCTCTTCATAATCCATGCAAATACTCACATCTCCCATCAAAATACTATCCAGCAAAAAGGAATAAATTGCTCTATATGTAACGGTATACATATTTGGTTAGATTCATTTTAACAACAGCCGTGTGTAACACAGTAGTAAGTTTACAATCTATAAAGAATCGTACATGTGTTATTGCCTGCTATGTTACCTCACCCTTCATTTTCCATAAGTATGTGTACATGTCACAGCATAGGTGTGTGTGGCTTGGCATTTCACACTACATTGAGTGCAAAATCTTGAAATTCTGGCAGTTCCAACACCAAGATATGTTCCTCATAGCAAGTTACAGGTAAAATAGACTGCCTAAAGGCATGTTGGTTCAGGTCTCACAGCATGTTTGGGGTTTCCGAGAGATCCTCAAAAAGGATTAAATACCGACAAACCAATTAGCTTGGTAAGAGGTACTTACTCCATCCCACTTCAAAAGGTATACTTTCCTTTTAGTGATCCAACTTGAGAGTACATTTCTTTCTTATGAAACTTTTTCTTAACCTATTGATTCTAATATCCTTGAACTTGTGGCCAAGCAAAATCATGGGCATCAATTAAAGTAGCATAGAGGCACACAATATATGGGTAAATTAGAAAGTTAAAGCTTTTAATTATTTTATTAATTTTGCACTTAGTAAAGTTAAAGTGTACCTCTTGAAATGGGACAAAGGGAGCATCATTTTAGTATTTTTCAACTGTAAGTCCAAAAACATGGTTTCAAGTGGGATATTGAGCAATTACATTTTCTATTATGCAGGAGATTGTGTAGATAAAAATCAAATTATTTCAACAAATTCAATTTCCATAAGTTCAGCACCATATTCATTTCTTGAAAAGATAAAGAGAGCAATCGGCATTTCAAAACTGAATCTTGTATTATTCTTCCAAGGGTCCAACAGATTTATAATGGTGCGAAACTTTACAAAGTCCATAGCAAAAACGATCATCATGCACTTGATTAAATTGTAAGCACCATCGTATCGCTCCAATAATGCAATAAATTACAAAAATGGTTCCTCTGTGCCTTCAGCAAGCACAATTCAATGACTTAGCCAAAGCTAAGCGCCATAGTATTAGCAGTTTCAATAACGCAACTACAAAACTGATTCCTCTGCATCTTATGCAAGCACAATTCAATGACCTAGCCAAAGCTTGGGTCCATAGCATAAATGAATTGCTTTAGTCTTGAGCAAGCACAATTCAATGACCCAGCCCAAGCTTCGGTACATAGCATACATGATACATCATTGTGTGCCCGTTCCCCCAGCAGCCCAAGGTGAATATTTGGTAGCTAGCTTGAGTTTGTATCATATCTTGGGTTTCATAAGCTAAGTCTTCCCACTTGCATATTGCCTGCTTTCTGTATGGTAGTCCAGTTATTGGAAATTATGCATGAACTTCACCTAGGTCTCAATGTACGTGCAAGGATCACATTTGTCGAAAACAAAACGGGAGCGAAACAGCCTGCTTTTCCCTATGATTAAGCCCCCTAGAACGTTTATCCTAGGATTCCTTCCGTGTTTGATTTACTGTGATTAAGCATTAACTGTAAACTGTTGGCTCATGAGAAATCTCTTGCATAGTGGAATAATAAAGATAAATGGACATGCTGAGGCTTGCTACAGCAATTGGCTGAAGGGAGGACAAGACAGTTATGAACAAAGAAAAACAAGTGGATTTATAAAAGGTCATTGTAATATTACAACTTGTTAAGATTGGAGATCAAATAATATTAACTTGGTCTCCCAATTGGTAATGCAACAGAATTCTCCGGTCATGTTATGCCCTTGCCTTTAAATGATAGCGTCTTGGCTTATTTCGCCATTTCCAAGTGATAATTTCTGCTCGAGCATTGATGAGCATTCAAGTCAATTAGAGGCCAAATGATGATTAGTGACCTAATTCCATCCGTGTTTTCAAAGGTACGTTGACAAAAGGCATTTATCCTCTGCATTTAATACAGTTAGAGGCTCTTCCTTGCAATTAAAATAAGGTACGCTTTGTTTTCACATCGCAAAGCAGAAGAGTAATTTCATCTAGGATTAATACATTTCTTATTAATTAATAACAAATACTCCCTCCTTCCCACTTCAAGAGTTACACTATCCATATTGGGTTGTCCCATTTGAAGAGTTACATTTCCTTTTTATGCCATGATATTTGGCAAGAATACCCTCCCTTTTCACGAAGTACAAACATGGGCCTATATGTAGGGATAATAGAGATAACTTACATGTTTTCAACTCTATCTTAATCTATGTGCTGAGTAATAAGTGTAACTCTTGAAGTGAGACGGAGGAAGTACTTATCAGCTGATTAAGGATGTTTGAATCTAGAAGCATTTTACCCTGGTAATTAAGTTCACATTAAAGTTGTCATAATTCCTGATCATTAATCACAGTAAATATTACATAATAGAAGATTTTTTCTTTGTAACCTAAGAATTTTGCATGTTCCCTTGCCAGGGTGAACCTTTCATCGTTTCCATGTGTTTAGTTCTCAGAAATCAATTTCGTCTTTCCTTTCAATTTTTTGGTCTTGTGCTTATAAAATGGGGTTCTCATACCTACTCTTACATATAACTTCATTAGAAAACTTTCAGCATATTTTCTGAAATTACCTAAAGTTATTTTACATAGCTAAACAGTTTGGTAAGAGGAATGAAAATTGTTGAAAGAGCAAACAAGGAAGAGAAATCGGTTAACTCACTGTGAACGAGGAGCCATTCCACTGGCATTCCCAAAGTGATGGCCAGCAACTACAACTGGAATTCCATGGTTTCCAGCTGCAATGGAAGCTGTATGCCTGAAATTTTTAATGTGCTATCAGGTAATTATAGATATTTAGATGAACTGAATATAATAAACAATGAATAGCTAGGACACAAATATGGAGCATAAGAATGTCCATAATTTATACACCCTCCGGTCTGAAATATTTGTCTTTTTTTAATTGAATACTAGTGTAAGCCTGTGTTCTCGCATTCGGGAAAAAGAAAATATGATTTTGTAAATATATTTTATGTATTTTTTCATTCTTTTTATTTTTTAATTCAAAATTTTAAAATTATTACGGAAAACCATTGTGGTGGGTGTTGGTTTTGGAGAACAGATCTTTTGACCACATTATTGGATGGATGAAAAAGTTCATCAACTCATCAATTAATGGTGTCACCTGAGAATGCAACCCTGTTCCAACCAATAGTACCGCCACCGGTGAATCTGCCCAACAGTTTCCCACATTTCTTTTGCATTTTATCACAACCGTTCAAAAGGAATGGTTGAGATTTAAAAATAAAAGTACTGTTCAAAGTATTGTTCATGGGACTGAGGTGATTTATACTATAGATGGTCTAAAATAATTCACATGTTGACTAAAATCATTCAAATTCCAATTTCACCCATGCGTTTTTGAGTAGTTGGAGTGACAAATTAAACAGAGAATAATTTAAGGGTAAATCTGGTAATCTACTTCATTAAGTTATAGTAATAATAGCATTTCTTAAAACTTGTGTGGAGCCAAAAAGGGACAGTTAAATCAGACCATGGGGAGAAACAGATATAAAAAAAGTATATATATATATATATATATATAATGCACTAGTTCCGAGCAGTGTATGAAGTTGTTGGCATTCTTACCATTACCTCTCCACAGTCACTATAGACTATTTTATACCCCCTCCTTTCAGTCAAAAGGTCCTACTAATCCTCGGAACCAAGATAGTACACTTTTTAAAGCAGTGTGTAAAGTTTACTCGCATTCTTACAATTACCTATTGAAAATTAAGCTTACAATGGCAACTAACCTCTAATTTGACATGATAAAATTATTTCTCATAATGCTCAAATGCAAGGGTAGACATGTACCTCTTGAATAGTTAACAATTCAAGCGGCACATCTTAAATGGAGAAGAAAGACTACTATCTACGTGGAATGAGACCTAACATGGTTCCAAGTCCCCTGGGACACGTCCTAAAGTTTCCAAATAACCAAAATACCCCTCGTCATCAAGAGAGAGAGTGAGAGAGTCTTCCATATGAAGCATTGAAGGGGGGATTCAATATATGCTATAGTACACCCATTGCAAGATGCGAAGACACTTAAAACAAATCAAAGCTCCAATACACTCACACAGGGAACCCCCTTGCCTTGACATAGGGAACCCCTCATCTCCACTTCAAAGCACTCCCTCGGAAGAGCACCTTCACACCTCGGATCAATCAGAGTTTTCAAATGGTCACTAAGATCAAGAGCCGGTTGTTATGACCTTAGCCTTGAATAGGCCTCCTTGGGACACTCGTTAAGAGCTAATTCACCAACAAGACCTTCATTAATTAGTGATCACTCAAGTCATAAGTTCAGTAGTCAGTTTTGGGATTTCATGCAAGTCATTCAATGCTAAGCATCTAGCTCTCAAGACTTAGCTCCGACATTTATCGATTTGGACAAGCCCCAAGGAATAGTCTCCATTGATCCGTGATTATTAATGTGTAACACTGCTCCACAAGGTACCACTCGACTAGGCTCATCCTAGCTCTACTTGTTACGGACTGCATTATGGATACATTGTAGTCATCTTTAGAGTCAAATTTACGTGTTATCAATCAATTATAACAAGTTTGAACAAGTACTCTTGGTATATTAAGGCAAACCGCCTTTCACAAACACAAATTGACACCAATCTCTCATCAATGACCCAAAACCTTTCCATTACAAAAAGGCAATTGCAAGTCCCAGTTAGGAAGATGAACTATGGAATGGTAACTAACTAAAAAGCTCTAAAAGCAATCGGAACAAGCACAAATACTTGGAGAATAGAAAAAAACTCACGTCCCATGGCCATCGCCATCAAATGGTGAAGCATAGTCCTGAGTTGCATTAAATATTCCTCTTGTTATAGCAGATGCTGCAAAGTGGCGTGCCCCAACCAGCTTTCTGTTACAGGACCCAGAAGGGAAATCTCGAGTGACTTCGCAAATGCCATTGAAGTGCTCTGGAACTGGATAAGTATTTCCAGCTATATCATCAGAGAAGCTTACATGCGATGGATCAATTCCAGTATCGATAAACCCGATAACTATTCCTTCTCCAGCAGTCACATATCCACCCTCTTGGGGCCAAGCCCCCTGAGGTAGACCAAGAAACTGTGGAGTGTGAGTTGTAGCAGTTCTAACAGAAAAATCCAATATCACATTTGCCACTTCTCTCCTCCCTGACAGCTTTTCTGCCTTCAGATTTCACCAACAGTACAAGTTTTACAACTTACATAAAGAAGAACACAGTTAAACAACCCTATATGAAGCGGGATTCTTATATATACATATATAACATGCACAAATATTAAGACAATCACATATAAAACAGCAACGTCACATTCTACGATGATGGCACTGATAATGAATATGTAACCACTGCATATCCTGAAGATCATACCTGTTGAGGAGTTATAAGCACGGCGAATCCATTTATCAAATAATGATAACTGTATAGTTTCAGATACTTCTCGCCTCTCAAAGCTCTCCTCAATAGTGAATTATGGAATCTCGCAATATTGAAACCATGATGTTGATCTGTTCGTGAAATGTTGCTGAATAGAGCACCCAAAAAATAGAAAAAGAGGGGGGGGGGAGAGAGAGAGAGAGAGAGAGAGAGAGAGAGAGAGAGAGAGAGAGAGAGAGAGAGAGAGAGAAGGTAAATAATATACATCAATAGAGATATACATAACCTATACATAACCAAATTCTAAAATTGACAAGTAGAACTGAAAATGGAAATAGAACAGGGCAAAACAAGGTGTCTGTCAATAAGCAGTATGTTGCAAGTAAACTCAGACATTTTCTTAACTTTTTTAGGGTAGGTGAAATGATGAAACAATTAAAAGTAATTTCTACAGTTGATAGAGAATGGCTTTGGCATTACAGGAAAATTAGCATTATATGTGCTGAAAATATGGCCTGCCATCACAGAAAAGATAGCGAGAGTCCTACATTTAATTTTGGTCTTCCCAAAAGAGCCATGCTCTTTAATTACAACCAATAATTTCCACTCAGAAACAAGAGAATTCCTATATATATCATGCAACGGACTTATTCCGCTACAAACCACTTTTCGTACAAACCGTGAGAACCAGTTGTATCTTAGTACATTTATGTTGTATATTAGTTATATGTCTGGATTTTGTAAAAAAAAAATCCAACAAAACAAAATTTTTAAGAATCATCAAAAATATATTAAAATACAGCAGGTTCGTAAATATACAACAAAATAACTAAGATACGATAAATTAACGCAGATACAACAAAAATCTAATAAGATACAACAGGATCTTACTAAGATACAACAACAAAAAAACTAAGATACACCAAATTTAACGAAGATACAACAAAAATGTACTAAAATACAACAGGTTCGCACGTTTGTACGATATTAGTGGTTTGTACCGGATCACTTTCCTATCATGCAATATATAGATATATATAAATATCATGCAAAGGAAGTTGATCAATTGCGAACCTCTCCTTAGTTGCAAACTTGCGAACCTCTGTGAACCATGAAATTTACGAGTTAACTTTAGTTGACTTTTCATGGTTTACAATTATAAATTTCATTGTCCACATATTTCAAGTTTATCGGTTAAAATTCATGTTTCACGGTTATATTTCATGGTTCACATTTATATTTCATGGTTCACAATTATAAATTTCAGGATTCACATTTATAAATTTCATGACTCACGGCTATCAAGTTTCATAGTTCACAGTTACAAATTTCATGGTTCAACGCGGTTCGCAAATTCGCAAATAAGGAGGGATCGCAGCCGAACACCCCCTCATGCAATATATATATATATATATATCATTTCATTGATTTATATGCTGCAGGCGGAGGAATTATTAGGGATGTAGAAGGGCAATAGATCTATGTTTTTTCATCTTTCTATGGGCATGGATCAAACATGTTTGCTGAGATTTATGCTCTATTTCAATGGGTTTGTTGGCTTAAAAAAAACGTCTTTGAAGCGGAGGTGGAGGGGGATTCTAAGGTTTTATATGACATATTGATTCATAAAGTAGATCTTGTTTGGAAATATTGGCATCTAGTTCAGCAAATATTTCAAAGAGCCTGCAATTAACATTCTCCCATTGCTTCAGAGAAGCAAACTCGGTAGCCGATAGTTAAGAAAACTTTGGTTTTGACAAGGCCAGGGACTTTCTATGATATGCATAACTCCCTAGAAAAGTTAAAAGGTATTTTTGCATTAGACCTGAATGGCTATCCACATGTTAGATTTCTGAATGGCATTCCAAGTGGTCAGGGATTAAGCCATTACTTCATTATATTTTCTTTTATTAATAAGTTTTTGAGGGTGCCGTCCCTCTTTCGTAATATTATATTTAAGTAAAAGTACATTATTAAGAAGTTTGACATTTTGAATGAGACTCTTCTCGAGATGGAGGGAGTGGAGTAGTTAATTGAAAGAATACAAAGACCCCAATCCCACATTTTGGAAAGTTACAAGGAAGTAAAAAATCAATCACATACAAAGGCTGTATCCACTAACACTTCAATTTATTGACTCTTAAGTCTTAAAAAGTGCAAGATGGCCGATTTTGAGGAGCAAAGTAAGTGATACCTCTTAGTGCACTTGTCTTTGAAAGTTCACCCATTTTCCATGTATTAAGCCTGAACTTTAGCATGGATACCTTAGGAAAGAAAGCAACAAGAGGTGACAGAACCAATAAAATACCTAAAGCATCCGCAATAGCTTGTTTTCTCAATAAACCCAATGGGCCTTTTTTTTTACACAGGTTGTGAGCATCGGCATGCACAGTCAATCAAAGGATAACATGAATGGTTACTGGAAATTAAAAAGTTAATTTTTGCCTGTTATGAGTCGATTTCTCACTAGACTATATACCTAAATTTCAAGAACTTCATTAAGAAGTTAATATGGATTCCTGCTAGAATGATTGAGGGCATTTTGAGCTAATGACTAAATCCATATAAGCACATACACACCAGAATATGATTATATGGAAGAATTCATCCCAAGAAGTACATACTGAGGGCATTCATGATTAAAGAACAATTGCAAATGTGCCACATACCATGCTCACCATCATTGCTAGTTCCACAATTTATGCTTGTCATCATTGTGGGCTTTAAAACCTTATTCTTGTGAATATTATGTAAAGGCATGTAAGTACTTTGCCCAAGCCCACATGCCCCCAATTAAAAATTACTACCAACATTCACTGTGCACCTCAGTATATAATTTGGTGGTCAGAAGGGCCAACCAATACCCCCTGGAACCCCACCACCAACTATATGGAACAACAAAAAATAAGATGACCCATAAATTGCACATATTTGACCTCACAATCCCTCACCCACCCACCAAAAGAAGTAAAAAGGACAAAAAAAATGCCCAATTTTAATTTGACCCTAAAAAAGATACTTCTTTATCCCAATTATTAACATCTCAACTCTAACCTGTAGCTTTTCATTGTTTTACCATTTTATTACCATCTAGTTACAGAAACATGATACTTCTATGAATGGGCATACAAGAAAAAGATGGTCCTCCAAAGTGCAATTCACAGAACATGGAGAAATAAATGTAGAAAACTGAAAATTAAGACTCCTCAAATAGGAATACCTTTGGGGGACAGATGAAGTACATGATAAAGAACGAAAATTCCAACAAAAACATAAAAAAAATTAAAAAGAAAGAATCCCAAAACAAAATATTTAAGCGTAAAAAACAAAAAGAAAGCAATTAATTGGCTACCTATGAGAACAAACATTAACCCAATTAAGTTTATTAAAGTGAAACAAAAATATATACATATATAAATATATACCTGGTGGGTTTGTCAAGCCTATTGAGTCTGCCAGACCCACCATTGATTGAGCTATTAATCTTGTTCAGTATGAGCTCCCCACTGTATTTGGCATGAACAGGAGCAGGTGAACGAGGAGGGGATTGTTTGAGAGTGACAATGTAGACAGCAGCAGATACTGTATCTTGGCTAGTAGTATTCTCCTCACCACAAGCCAAGACAGCCAACAGAAGCACCACCATTAACTGTCCCATGCCCTCCATTTTCAGGGAAGGGGGAGGAAGAACAGGACAACAACAACAACGGCAACAATAGTACTCCCAAAACCAAAACCAACTTCTGAAAATTTTCAAGAAGTTCCTACTTCAATAGAGAAACTGGGAAATGGGAATGTGAGAGTAATGGGGTCTCTAGTGAGAGGGAGAAAACCCCAACTTTTTCTTTGGGTCACTTTAGAGGGAGGGAGAAGCTGCAGAAAACTTTCTTGGGTGGAGTGCACATGAGAACGCATTTGTTTTTGTTTTAGTTCAGTGTGTAATGGCTAAAGTAAACAAGAAATGGAAATTGGATGAGGGGAAATCATAACGTTTTGCTTTTGTTTTTATTCCCTCCTCCTCCTTGTAAGTTGTTAATGTTTGAGTTGGAACTTTGCAATGAATTGGTCTCCAAGGTGTCATTCCTCCCTTTTCCCCCTTCTCTTTATTTCGGTATATAACTTA
>JAOWAN010000001.1:15601861-15613986 GCA_028566635.1 Lobelia cardinalis
AATTTGTGTAAGAAGTTGCAAATTATTCTTTAGTTTGTGGATAACTTTTCAGAGATGGTATTATTGTTCAGGGCTGGAAGCAGTTAAGAAGACACTGCAAGGCTTAAGAAAACCCATCCTGCTTTATAGTAAATAATTATAACCAAGTAATCCTATTTCAACCTAGATTCATGATTTCTGTGTCACATTATAACTACCAACGGATACCCCGTTGTGTAAGTTGAGCACTAAATGGAATAATGGCCTTTTGCAATGTTGATCTCTTGAGAGGGCAAGCATTCTTCTTTTATTAATTATTTTTTCCAAAAATCTTTCACCTCATAGTTTTGGAATACACCATTATATGCTGTCCTGCCCCCCAATTTAGCCAAAGCTGATTCACTACATTCCAGAACCGTGTCATTGTTCCTCTATACGTTTCTCATGTCACCACAGCCACCACAAAAGTCCACTAGTGAATTGCACTGGCAAAAGCCAAAGACTACTTCCATTAAATTTTTAATCGCCTGAATATTCCTTCCCATCTGAACCTTTGGAGATATTCCTTTCATCATCTACAATAGCATCCAAATAGTGCTAATGTATAAAATTGAACACAGTACAGGACATTCATCTAATACCAGTAAGGTATCATATGACTTCTATAGGCTGACTGAGAACATCTAAATAAACACTTACTAGTATCAAGATCCACTGAACTGCTATTCAGCATATTGAAGAATGCTCTCTTCATGAAAAATCTTTTTCTCTATGTTCACAGATTGAGAAATTCCTTCCTGAGTATCTACACTTCAGCCCTTCTTCACAGATTTTTAAAGTTTTCAGGCAAACATCTTTAACTGATACTAGATCTAGTACAACTGTTGTATATTCGTTGCTGCCTATACAGACTACGACTCTGATGTCAACTGTTGAAATCAGGAGTAAATGACGACATGGTTCTCTGTTGATCCATGCAAGTCTCAAATACTTACTATTAACAGACAGGAGAAAGGTAAACTAGGTAATTATAAAACGAGGCCCTAAAATTTCAAAGGTACATTGAAACCAAATTCCACCAAAAAGTTTTTGTGAATCCAATTTACAGTAAAGAAGGCAAATCTGAATAAACCAGAACCAGTCAGTTAAACATGCATAGTTGCATACTGCCAGAATAAAATAGAGATCAATGACAATAGAACCCTCCAACAAAGAAGTAACTCCGACTATAATACTTTTGCATAAACAGTAATCTATCAAATCATCAACGAGAACTGAAAGTTTTGTCACAGCAATTTCGGATTATGTTATCCCCACATGCGCTTTTATGCAGTAAATACAAGGTGTATGCCTATTCACAAAAATGTTATTAGAGAAAGTTATTGCCGTGCAAAATTGATATTGTATCAAACCTGACGAGGGATGAACCACCGCGATCCAAGGTAGTGCTGCAGTAGAAGAATTGCTGCTTGCAAACTCATAAAAGCACCCAAACAAATGCACCAGTTTCTATCAGGCTCAATTCGCATGAAATTGTGAGGACAGCCAAAGACGTAGAATGGGATTGCCAGCCGGGTGACAGTTATTCCTAAGATGTAATGAGGATGCAAAGGCTTTCTCAAATCCCGAACAACATTCGTGATGATTTGAGGTATCCAGAAAGAGTGTAAGAGCAGAAGAATAGGCCGCAGATATTTATGAAACTCGTACATGACCAAAATTCCCCCTAGAAGTATGCCATCTGCAAAATAATAGGTTATAGTACATACGTCGGTTTCAGAATCAATATCTAGTATTAAAGCCATAGATACAGAGAACTCATGTAAGACAGCAGTGAATTCTAACTCTAAACATTATTCAGTACCAATATCCTCAGATGTGGATCAACTGGTTACCAAACCTTGTAACCAACTCAAAGGGCAAAAAACACTGTTCGTATTCTGGTCGTGAGCACGTCTAGCCAAGAAACAGAAATCCAAAAAGAAATGAAAGATAGAGTTGATGTAAGACATAAAACAATCAGATCAAAATTACTTCTATTCGTTTCCTTTTGCAAGTCAAAAATTGATTACAGATACAGCATTTTATCATAGCAGAAAAAGACTTGGAGCACTCATGAAAAGTACTACTGAGCACTGTTGGCACCAAGAGGTCCCCTCCCAAAGGCTTCTTTGTATTTACTTGTGGAAGAATCAGTCTCATGGAAATAATTAGATCATGATAAGAAATTTCAACACCGGGTCTTATTTGGCACATAAATTTTTTCTTGGTTCTTGCAAACTTTTATTTGAGGTTCTAGCGATTCCTTATCAATTTGAAACTTTGTGTGCAAGTATAAGTATTACGTAATTCATAGATGTTAGGAAGTTAAACAATCAGATGACATCTAGTAAAGTATAAGACATGTCAGTAAAAAATTTAAGAGATTTTCACCCAATTCAAAAACAATGGAACTGAGTTCATGGCACAAGGATAACCAGTCTCAATATGATCAAAGCAGTATATGAGGAAGGACGAAGAACTTTCTGCAATCAAAGTAGAGGCTTATGCCGCCTCTATCTATTTTCTTTTGTAAGAGTTTAAAAAAAAAGTGGTCATGAATTATGAACTTCCTCTTTACCTTTATGGCACCATACAAAGCTGATGCTTCCGCCCATACTTGGAGAAAACATATGATTTTAGAGATGCAACAGATCTAGGTAATTCAATCCTACTGTAATTTGATGTATTTGATGAGCCACACAAGCCGTAAATTCCTAAATGATGCCCATAAAAAGACGGTTCTTTCGCCCCTCCCCCGGAAAACTGACAGGATTGTAAAAGAGAATCTCTTTTGCAAGAAACATAATTGATCAATGCACACGGATCAAGGAGAAGAAATTGAACTTTCACAAAGCATATCCTACGTGTCAATAAATGGTGCAATGCTTTACATATTTTCCATCACACGGAATTTTTGGAGTCTGTATTTGGCTTAAAACTTACCACCATAACTATCTTCATTTCTGTTTCTGAAGCATTCAGGCATAATACACTGAAGTTAGAAGGAAACACTTTAAAAAAGAGAATGTATTGACATGTTTTAACTGCTACCAAAGTAGTAAGTAGTTGCTATCAAACAGGAACAAATCCTCATGCAAGGAAATTGGGGTGTAGTTTTGAATTATAATATCATAAGTAAACAAATATAAGAATATAGAGGATAACGAATTTCTCAGATAGATAGTGTTAACAAGTGTAACTTTACGAAATGATATACGTAACAAGTCTCAAAGCAGTGAAACACGTAGATGCAATTTCAAAATGTTCTTCTCAGTTTTCAGAAGAATGTTTAGGATATGATACATGTACAAAGGCCAATGCAAATATTTAGGAGCAATTCCAAGATGTTCTGCTCAACTTATATGAAAAGTATGTCAGAGTACTTACAGAATCGACTGTACAGAACTGAGAGTTCACGCCTCATTGCTTCCCAACCCTCTCCGTTGTTCAAAGGCCTACCCGCCTTCCAAATGGCAAGAAGATATCTCATCTCAAAGATGGAGAAGACCACAAACTTAAAGAATGCAGCTGTAGCGAAAGCATTAAACAGCGATTCTGCGAGCAAGTGAACTGTGTACTTAGTATAGATCCATAAATAGTTCACCGAGCAATTATTAGAAAGGCAAAAGATTTTATAAGTCACAAATAGAAGACATCACTTTCCAACCAGAAACAAATAAATACAAAGATATTGCAGCTAAATACGAAATTTGAAGGTAGGAAATGATTATAACATGTATAACCAGTATCTTTATTTAAGATAATGACTTTAAAAGTCAAAACCATGCATGTGGGTTTAATCCTTTCTTACTTTATGATCGGAAAAGTTTATTCATCAACGAGAGAGAAGAATCTAGGAAGTGGACAAGGAATCCAATAAAAAGGCAGTGGAAGAGAAACAGAAAATACACAAAAAGAAAGAGATACAAGGGCAAACTAGCAGCCTAAAATAGCTCTCTATCTTAACATACATAAAGAAGGCACAACCTCCCCCCTTCCCCAACACACACACATACAAAAACCCCCAATAGACAGTCCACAAAGAGGTTCAAGTAATCACTCTTTCCTTCGCCGAATATGCAAACTTTAGCTTTGTCAAACCCATGCAGAAGACAAGTATCATTCTCTAATAGGAAGACGTGAAACCCCAAACTCATCTCTATGTAAACTAAAACCAAACCACCATCAAACATCTTCGATAATAAGGGTCAAGCCATTTTCAATGCTCATCGGGAAAAAAAAAAGGTAAAAAGAAAAGCAAACTACAAAACTACAAAACAGTATTCCAATCTTGCTGAATTCTGGCAAGGGAACCCCATGGGAAGCACCCTCTCATTGATGCCCTGAGAGAAGCCAGATAAATAGCTCTACCCCACAAGAGCATCAATGGACAAAGCCTATTTTTGAAAATCTGGAGTTTACACTCCATCCATACTCACCAGAAATTAGGAATATCCAGCACTGCCAAAATACAGACGTTCTCTCTCTGCCTAAAACCTCTAACCTTCATTCGTAAAATGACGCAATAGAAGCATGGCTACCCATTCCTTGCCAGCCATCCAACGATACTGTGCCAAATGACGAGCACCACCACAGTGGGGTGACACAGCTTGATTATTATTCTTTAACCCTGTAGACAGAGGGATATGGTATACCAAACAAAGTTGTCATAACTTAAGAGATTCAGCATACTATTTCCCTTCTTCAGTAAATCTTAGAGGTCTGTTGCATGGCACAACTAGTAGCTTGAGGAGATATCTAAATACTGAAAAAGAGAGATGGAGGGAGAGCAATAAATCTCACAACAGCAATAGTTGAACCAAGGATACCCATCGCACTAATAATAGAGGTGAAGTTCCAACTTTGCAACAACTCATGTTATTCTTAGACATTAAAAATTACAAAAGAAGTTAAGACAAGAACACACAAGTGTATGCTGAACTAGAAGGATGCATCCCTCTCAAACTTACCAACTAATATCCCTGCTGTCAGATGTAAAAGACACAGATAAGCATCCATGATAGCCTGCTGTCCAATCATCAAAATTGAAACTTTGGCAGCCCCCTGCAGTGTAGGTTGTCAAAATCCACATTGATTCTTTTTTGAATATTCAAAAATCACTAAGAACTTAACTTTCAATGTGCAATATTTGTTAAATGAATTCTTACCGATTGTGTGTTGCTATGTTCCATTTGACGAATTAACAGAAGAACTTGAAGGAATGAAATCTGATGCGCCAACAAGCTTTAAGGAACCCATAGAAAAACAATAGAAATACTAAGGAGAAGTAGCAAATCTAGCATTTGCAAAGGATACGAAGGTGACCATCAAAGTGTAGTTCACAGCTTTGTTATAGTAAACCTCAATGTTGAGAGATGTAGCATTCAGTAGCATAGGTGAGAAGCAATCTCCATCATCATCAACAGAAGGGCTTTCCATTAAGCCTTCAATGTGATAACGATCACGGCCTCCATCTAGCAGGATGTAATTGTTACTAAGAAAATAATTGAAGGTTCCAAAATAATTAAGAACAAAGATGAATCAATGAACATAGAAGTCCAAGGCAGACAAGTTCTTCATGAAAGATGAGTACTGCGCTATGCATATTTAGGTTAACAACGATATAATTTGATGAACATGTAAATGTCAAATAGTATAAAGAGGGACGCGACAAATACAATCTGATATATATGTAGCTCGGCAAATATGGCACTATTAGTCTCAATTGCTGATGTTTACTACTCACTCGTCCCAAAATGAATGTCAAAATTTGTTCGATGGAGAGAGTAGCATTATTTTGTGGCAAAATGTTAGAAGGTTGATGTGTTATAAAAAAGTGACCTGGCTAAACCAAACACTAATTTGCAAGTTGGATCTAAATAATAGATCAGGTTAAAATAAATCTACTGATTACCATTTTCCTACGCAAATGCATCTTAATGAATGTAAGAATTCTGTCTTGAAGTCTCAACTTCACAAAAGGCAGTTTCTGAAATAGAGAGTAAAGAAAGAAACTTAATACACTCCTATACCTAGATTGCTTGACTGAAACAGTAATAACATTATAGAAGACGAAGGAAACGACACATCACATATGTTTTTCTCGTTATAAAGATAGTCTAAATAGTAAACACCCTTGAGCTTCTCTATCATATGCTTCTGATGCTGAAAGAAAGGAATTGGATAGAAAAGGAACGGCAGTTTTGCTGGTATGCCCATCATGTAATCCTGAGTCCTAACCTTCTAATTAAATACACATTTCCCCATGTACCATCAGTCCCTTCCTCTCTAACGTCCAACCATTTCAACGTGGGTATAGTGCTGGAGATCCAATGGACATTGAACTATTGCTGCAGGTATTTGTATGCAAATCAGAACTCCTCAATTCAAACTCACGCATTCTTCCTAAAATCTAATGTCCCCTTACATCTGGTACCAACCATGTTTTGTCTTCTTCATTTCTGTGCAGCCCAAATTGTCCACCTCCAAGGCATGTCATGCTTTAGGGGTTGAAGTTCTTTTATTCATAATACTTGGTCTTTTATCATAGTACTTCCCCTGCTATTAGCATCACAATTTGTTCATAATCTTTCTTCAAGTTCGTTACACAATTTAGCTATATGTGGAATAGTTTGTCACATGCCTCTTTAGAATTCAGAACTAAGAACAACAGCTTACATTAAACAGTTTGATGCCAACAAACATATTGTTAGCATTATGAGTTCAAAATGTTTCAACAGTAGCAGCCAAGATGATATTTCAAAATATGCTTCTAATGTAGGCATGGAAAGTGAAAACTGAAATGACGAAATCGGATTTGTTATAAAGCTTCATACCAGTTTGGGTAGATGAGACACGAGAAATTTGGGCAGCAATTTCAATATTACAATGTTTCTCCATGTCAAAAAGTGGCGCTGCAAACCACATTAATATGGTTAGTTCAAGGACAGGCAAACGAACTCTAAGACAGTGCAGTAGACAAAATTACAGTGTTTTCTCTTCCAGATCTTGTCTCGAGGAGACTCCTGGAACACCTGGGATGAGAAAACTCCTAGCTGAAAGGACAAAGGATGCAACCAAGTTAACAGCATACATTCGCATAGACGGAAAGCATACATAAGCAAATAATAAATAAATCAATATACATATATATTCCAGTGACAAATCCAGGTATTTATGTCAGGGTGTGTGGAATTCATTAGCAAATAATATTTAGTAACAAAGCAAGATGTAGAGAAATTTTGGCACTTTCCAACCATCACTGACTTCAGATATAAAATCACTCTGTCCTACATTTTAGTTTTAAAATTTAAACCCACGTAGCAACAAACAAGTCTAATAAAAGAGATATATTTATTAAACTTAACTCCAGCAATTTTTTTGTTGTTAAAAGAGTTGTAAAATTCCAACAACTATAGTTTACCGAAAGTTCAGCTGCCCAACCTGGATATATACTATACTCCCTCCGCCACTGGCCATAGCAGACCTAGCAAGTGCCATGCTAGCCTTACCAGCATTAGTCCACTCCACCCTCCGAATCTCTGATCTGTTCATCAGCTCAGCTATTCATTGTTACTTATATGTCCCTATTAAATTCCTTCATCTACTTTATTTTATCCAGTAAAATTTGAATCATGCTGTCCATCTGTCACCAAAGAATGTTTTTAATTTGCTTTTACTTGGGTTCATAGGCTTAAATCAAATGAAATAATGTTTCACAGCAAAAGTTCTTGTTGGTGTATTGTAGCTTTACTTCTGTAGGTAACTATCATTTGTACAAAAAATATCGATTTCAGATGTCAAACTTCTTGGTATTGTAGCTTTACTTCTGTATGTTACCTTCAAATACATTTTTTTTTCTTTCCTTTTTTTTTTTTTTTTGTGTGTGTGTGTGTGGGGGGGGGGGGGTTATCATTTTTGCAAATTGAAAAGAACAATTAAATTTCTAGATTAAATTCTGAAATTGCACTCATTTTTTGGGAACATACTACAACGCAAAAGCACGACTCCTTTACTGTTATATCCAAGAATTTCAGTATTTTTATTATTTATTTATTTATTTAATAAAAAATGACATGTCTATCCTATGGTTAATTTGATTATTAAAAAAAAAAATGGATTATCTAATATTGTTGGGATAAAAGAGATGTGGGTTATCCTTAATTATTTTGAAAAGAGGTCGTGTTACTGTTAGCTAATAAATAGGGGTAGTGGGTAGAATGTAGCTATATACCTATCAGAGATAGACTTTAGATACCAGCAATACATTTATTTTTCACCTAGAGAAAAGAGAGAAGCAGAGAAGAAGATTGAAACGGCGCAAGAAGAGAGAGGGTAGCAGAGCTGCGTGAAGGGTGAAGTGACTCCTTCCTTCTACATAGGTACACAGGCATAGGTAAATAAATCCTTCTCCTTTAAGTTGGAAATTTATGTTCAGCATGTGAATATGTACCCCTTGAGTTTTGCATGTGAGATAAGAGCCTTGTTCAACGGTTAATGAAGGGATAGCTATTTTTCTTAAGGAGTAGGCGGATGATGCATGGGAAGGATTAGGAGTGTCAAGCTAGTTCTTTTTTTTTTCTATTTAAAAGACATGTCAAACTCAAGTGAATTTTTGATATTTTCTTTTTATAAACAGGAACCATCATATGTATATATATGTAATGATAATAATAATTGTTTTATAAATTATTGGGTTTAACCTTCATGAATTTGAAAATGTTTCTGGAATAAATGGAATGAATTTTATTTTGATTCTTAATTACCCTATAAACATTTCTGTATTTTTAAGATATATATCTTGTTGATTATTAGTGATAAATTTGTAATTTAATGTATATATATATATATGTATGTATGTATCCAGTTGTTGTTCTAGAAAAGAATATATTTTCTTTACTGATAAAATATATATATTTATCTTTTACACTTTTGAGGGAAATTTCGGAACACAAAATTATTTTGCTTACGGGATAAATCTGCTAATACATACATGTACGTTTCAAAGTATTTCGAAATTATTTTATTATACTTCTTGTGTGTAGATATACACATCAGTAAATTTTGTTTGATCCAAATATATATATATAGTAGTACTTACTTTAATAAATAAGGATTTGAGTTGTAAAGTATCCAACGTGTATATCAGTAAATGGGTGCTAAAATGATAGTAGTACTCCTGATGCTTATCTTGAGAAGAAGGAAAACAAAGATTAGAGAAAAGGGAGAGGGTACTGTAGGTGGAGGAGATGACGGGAGTTATGGTAGAGTGTGCAGTGAGTTATTTGATATTGGCATGTTTTGATTAAATAGTTAAATAAGATTATTATGTGATTTGTACAGATTTGGAGTCCCGGCGTTAAGGCGCTTAGAACGTATTAAGCTTCGATTTTTTTGAGGTAAGGGATTATACCTTTTTAGGTCTTTAGCTATAATTTTCATTTCAGCTATAGACCTTTCATTATGAATTTTTTGATATATCGTTTCTTGAAAACGTATGCCAATATTTGTATTGGACTTTGACTTTGACTCCGTCGTACTACGTTCTTTGATTACTCTTGCAATTTGATTTGAATATCATTGGATAAATCTTTGATAATTTTGATATGTCTCTCTGCTTGCTCACTAAGATTACAACCCGCGTGCGGGATTAAATTTGACATATTTGCCTTTGTGGCAATTATGATTTTTGACACTGCTAGGGGTTGCAGTGAGGCATTCCGAAATAGCCTATAGGTAAATTTGATACCTTCGGGTAAGTTTGATACCAATTGATATATGGTCAACGGACCACTTAGTGAGACATGTTTCCTTTATAAATATTTGAATATTTGACTTCTGAATATTTGAACTCCAATATGTTCGAACTCTGTCAATTTGTTTGCTTCGAATTTGATTCTCATCGTTTATGATATTTGAAGAGATGATTCTGAGAGCTATGTTGATAATACATTTTGAATTTTGGAAAAACTGATTATTTTTATATCCTTTTGAAATATTATCTTCGTTCAAGCGTCACCCCTCCTTAGTAACCGGAGGGGCACGTATATGAACTTACTGAGCATTGTTCGCTCACCCTTTCATAACCTATGTTTTTCAGGAAATAAGTGAATCGATTAGTTAGCTCAAGGTGGAGACTGAGAGTAGATATTTTATGCCGAAGGAGAATAAATGGAGCTTTTCCTATCATCTCTAGATGTTCAAGAGAAAAACTTTATGTTATGATTGTTTCAGTTGTAAGAGTCTATTGTTAGAGATTTGATCGGTTGGAGACTTTATTTAATTTTGATGTATGGGCATTTTGGGAATTTTACCTTATTTATTAAGTTTGAATATTTGAGGCATTACATTTAAGATAGCCTACAATACAACACGAACTGGTGTAGTAAGAAAAATACACAATTATGTCAACCCAGATTTTGCCAAATATATTAATGGAAACCATAACTGGCTATTATCAATTACCAAGTGATATGGGTTTGATAAGATATAATCATCTTCTTGTCCAAACTCTCCCTCTTTCCCACTGCAATCAAACAGAGTGTGAGATCATCAGATGAAAGACTTTTCAGTTAAGGCCCACAATGGCGGAAGCATATAGAATTCAGAATAGAAGACAGGAAATAGTAGAAGACAGAGAAAGAGAGAAGAAGAAGGAAACGAAACACGCTTACCCTCGCAAGGGGTCAGCCATGCCCGCAGGCCACAAAGGCACAGGCCAAACTCAAATCTTAGGCATTAGAACTTTATTTATTGGCCTAAACTATTCTCGTAATAGTACAGGGAGTAGAACATAATAACCTAATACGACTAGGAATGGGAAAACAACTAGTTACTAAATAATACGACTCTCCTAATTATATGACTAGGAATAGGAAAACAACTAGTTAGTAAATAACCAAAATTTTCTAACAAGTAAAGGAATTAAATAATAGTAAGACTGATCCTAATGTACCGATGAAATAATTATATTAATTCTGGTTTAGCATGGAAAAAATATTACTACTCTATCAATGACACTAATCCTAATGTACTAAAAGAAAGGCCTTGTTTGATGGTGCACAGATCTTGGACCTTGGCTCGCGATTCTCAATGCGCATGATGCTAACTTGTCCTGCATCAGCCCAACTTTCAACTCAACTGTACATGTGTTAATATGTATTACTACCAAGTAAAGCAAGATAAGGTGATTGAATCAGCAATTAAGGCTAAAATAAGAAATTGGTAACAACTAACAACCCATTGACAGGAAATTATTTAGGAGATAGATCTATACCATGAAATTTCATCTTAGATCACCTGAAAGCATTCGTGTACAATACAAAGTTTTGTTTTTAAGTTTGTTCCTTTTTTTCTTGTTTGTCCCTTATGAATACAAATGAAGTCCGTGCTTCCCTACAGCTCAAGGACTAGCACTCTTTACACCTCCTCCATGGGTATGTTGGGAATGCAAAGCAGCAGTTAAAATTCCAAAACGTATCAAAGATATCTTGTCAAACGTATTTGTGCTTCACATGTTTCTGTATTTGTGAAGCAACAAACTTGACTATGCAAACCAGTACATTACCTAAGCTCTACTCAAATTCTGATGCAAGCATGAGATTCCAAAATACGCAAGCTTTTAACCTACGCCATAGAAAAGGTGATGTAGTAGAAAAGTTAAAAAGTAAAAAAAGAACAGGGACTAGTCCTACAAGTGTACACAAAGAGGAGGTAGGAAAGCATGAAGAAACAGAATGGCAAAATACTTATTTTCAACGCCAGGCGATGGTGGATCACGTTGATATTTAAGAGAAAAAAGAATCTTGACTGTATTAGGGTGGAACTACTTATTAAATACCAATAGGATTCTAGTGACGAAATCAGACTAGGATAACCATAATAAAAATACGACTGTTACTTGGATCGTTTCCAAGTCGAGTTGAGTTCCAGTTTCAAACTTGAGCTTATTGATGGTTATTGGAGTTCGAATTTCACTGGCCAAATTGCATGCCGAGCAGTCTAGTTGGACACAGCCTTATCGGGTTGAGTTCAAGCTGCTTGACAATGTGTGTCAGCACTAACATACAAATTACATTATATTTAAGTAAATATATATATATATA
>JAOWAN010000001.1:15735472-15747901 GCA_028566635.1 Lobelia cardinalis
TCTGAGAGCATATTTGACAGAAGTGGCTTAATTGTCTCATGTATTTTACGTCAACGGTCAGCACCACAGAAGACACACATATGACAACTGGAGCTTTCTTTTCCTACAATTGACTCTAAAGCATCCAGAAAAGTTTTCTACCTTAAGGTTGTAGACAAGTTGAATGTCATCTTCACTGTCCTCAATTTATATGGGATCGTTAACCTGGGAGCTTCAATCAGGTGAAGTGATAAGTCTTTGACATTTCTGATCATATTTAGTATGCAGTCGACTAGAAATAGAAGACTACTGCCCTGAGAGCAGGCGGCCTCTTTCTGGAAAGATGGCCCAATTTGTCTCTTCCATTTTTATTCGACTTTTTCGGAGTCGTAATACTTGACTCATCATTTTTATTGCTTATCTTAAAATTTTGCTGTCCTATCACTAACGATATTCTAATGAAAGTAAGGGAGGATAACCCGCTAAGCAAATCGAATTCCCACCTACCGTCCTATAGGAATGAGACAAACAATTTGAAAGTAAACGGTGAGTGAGCAAGGAGGGATCACAGAGAAAAACTGTGTCCAACATCCATACATGAGCATAACTGTGAAACCTTCCTTAACCTAGACATACTGTTATAGAATATGGAAGATTGTCTAACCCCGGGGGTGGCCCGGGTGGGGCGATCTTTTTCTTCAACTTTTCTTTCTAATTACAAGAATCTACTCATCTTGAGAACTCTTTAGTTGGTTAATTGATCAAATTCATCAATAATCACCCAAAGAAAGAATTATCTTAATCTATTCTATGTAAAGAGCTCATTTTTGATATTGGGGCTTTCCTCCAAAGGGAGTCATGCATCAATAATAAAGCTTAGAAAGATTTTTGCATTTCCAAGTTTAGGTATATTGTATTGCAATTATACATAAATAAGCAAATCCAATTTAGTTGTTGAGATTAAGGAGATATATGCAATGAGTAAATCATTTTTATTAAGCATGTAAAATAGAGTTCTTAGTTTTTGCCTTTGAATAATACTAGAGGCACCAAAGAATTTAATTTGATTTGGCTACAACTTTTGTGAACCATATCCCTAAAGATATTTGCACTGATTAAAACGGCATGTCAGAGACTAAGGCTGAGCTTGGGTTGATACTGTAACAAACCCTAAACTGGTCCAAATATACTGTAACGGTGATCAGACGAATATCTAAATTTCAAAAACAGGAAAAGCGAAAAGGAAATTATGAGAGAGAGCAGGTACTTGAGAGCGCGAGCGTCGACGCCGGAATTCTTGTGGGAGAAGGGGTCGGGAGCGGCGGTCTTCCTCTTGGCGCGGTGGACATCGAGATTCTTGGCTTCTTCCTGGGACTTGTAGAGTTGAGCCTTGAGCTCGAGAATGGAGGAAGGGCCGACGCCGGAGATGGCTCGGTGCTTCTTCGGCATGATTGATGATTCGGTAAGCCATCCTAGTGATTCCACCATTCTCGTCCTCTTCTTCTCCTCAGTTCTTCCCTCTTCCACCATCCTCCCTCCAGATTGCTAGCAAATATTCAGTCAATTTTCACCCTCTCCGTCGGGCGAAAAGGCTTCGAATTCTAACCCTCCTGTCCTCCTGATCCTCCAAACTTACGTACCTTTACTTTACACGAGTTATTTCTATTTTAATTAATTAAATACTCTTATTATGTTTTTAAAATGAATATCAATTTTAATTTTTTATTTGTGGCGTTTTATTGAATACTCCTCCTCCTCCTCCAAAGTATTTTGTGGGAATGGTTAATTTAATTTAATAAAATTATAATGTTTGAAAATTATAGTGAGATTATTATTATAATATTTTTTGTTTGATAAATATTTAGAATAATATTCAAATCTTTATAAACCATTCACAAACAATATTGGGACAATCATCCAAAAGGGGGCACCAACCACCAGACCACCAAAAGCCTTTGCCGTATTGGTACAAAGGATATGGAGCCTTAAGCTACGGGGGCAACCCATGCTCCCGGCATACCTGAAAAAAAAAGTTTTTAAATTTAGCAAAATTTCATGAAAAATTCAAATTTTAATGGTTGCATTTTTTGGTTTCAATCATTAGGAGGAGGTATGTCAGGGTCTATATAAGAAGGATTGATCAGTATTTTCACATACTTAAACTCACTCATTTATATTCTCTCTCACTCTACAACTCTCTTCAATTTTTAAAAAATAATTCTGATAATTGCTGATCGTCATTCTTCGTATGCAATCTAATTAGAAGTGAAACGTCAATAACCTTGCAGCAAATAATAAAGGCGTTTATCACTTTAAAGATATTAATTATTCATGAAATTCGTATATATTTTCCAACTTCAATTTCTTTATTTGATACCGATTTTATAGCAGATTTTTGTTTCATTGCTATCCTGCTCTTTTTATAGTATTTAACAAAGTGGTGTGATGAATTTAGTGGCGAACGACGACACTATGGGGAGGGAGGAGGGGGGATAAGGATTGGTGGTATAGTATACTAGTGTAAGACCCGTATCTAAAGATACAAAGTTTGAATAGGTTGAGTAAGTTAAGTAGCCCGTGGGTCTATGACTCTGTTGCTCTTGACTTTTATTTTCTCTAAAAATTCATCCACACTGTCCTATATTTACCAAATTTGGATCTCACAATTAAAGAGGAAGGGTATTTCACTGTTCATCTACAGTGAAAACAACCCTTCATGTAATATAGATGAGCGGCAGGGGTGCAAACAAAATCATCTCCAACCATTTAGCCATTACTAGTTTAGGGATCAATCTATCCAAATCAATGAAAACTATTTTTAAAAAATAAAAAATAAATCAAGGTATTGATTTGATTTCAGTTTTTAATTCTATCAAAATTAAAAATATTGGATTACTTTGGATTTATTTTTAATATTGTACTTTTGAAAGCAAATCGAATCGAGGTTATATTAGTATTATGTATTAAATTTTTATACTTAATTAATTATTAATATATACTTATATTATTAATGTATTTATATTTAATATTATTGAGTATTGTACTTACATGAATTTTCACTCTTTTCAACTTTTATTTTTTTTTCATTCAACTTTCATTATATATAATTTGTTTCAGTGTAATTTTGAAAATTGAAAAAAAATATTCACTCTATGTATTAGTTCCGCTTGCTATCGAAATTTAAAGTTTACATACTTTCTTTTTGAAAATCGAAATTTTCATTGAAACCTAACCGTAAAATACAAAATCGAAAATTTAAGTTTTTATATTCTCGAATTTATTTTGATTTTGAAAAATGACAAAATCGAATTGATTCTGATTTTGATTAAAAGTAATCAAAACTGACTCAAAGGGAACCATGATCTTGTCATTCAAAGCAAAAACAAAGCTGAATTCTTGAGTAAGAAAAACCATATAGGTAAAGTTTAATTTCAACCCAAAAAAAAAGAAGGAGAAGAAGAATGTAGAGTTAAATTAATTGTGTAACTTATATGCATTTTATATTCATATTGTGTATATAAATCATGATTTTTATGTACATTTAAAAAAAAAAATGAACACTCTTAATAAAAAGTGACTAAGCATCGTTGAGTGAAAATTATACCGAGCGCCTGGTGTTAAGAGTGCTCGATTTTTTTCTAAATATATATAGAAATTTTTAATGATGTATATAATATAAATATAAAATACATATGATAATTATGAAAATAATTATAATATACTTATGTGTATTTTATATTTATATTATTTACATAATTTTTAATCTTTATGTATATTAAAAAAAAAAATGATCACTTCTAATACCACCATCCGGTGTTTCAGAGCCATTTGGAGAATGTAAAGCGTTTGAGGTATTATCATGTTCCGTCACTTTTCCCCCCTTGGATGGAAAAAAATTACCTAAATAAAATGAATTGCAAGTAAATGATCAAAAGTTGAAGGTAAATATTGAAACCCAGATACTGTCATTTTTTCAAAGATAAGGTTACAAAAATATCCAAAGGAAAGTGGTGTTTCTTCAAACCAACCGCGACCGCTCTCCTCTCCCACCTCCCTCCAAGAGCAGCCGATGGGATATCTGCAGACAAAATCAAGACAGTGAGTTCTCAGTTTCAAACTCACACACACACACACACACAACACAAAGGCAAGAATGGCTGCAACTTTCTTGGCTACTCTAGATGTCAATTGCAGTATACCAAACGAATCAAAGGCTCATTTGGCTGGCTTCACCTCTCCAAGAAAACTTCCAAGCAGGAGGTTCACAATTCACTGCAACTCCTCCAGGAAACCACCACCTTCAAATTTAGCATTAGAACCAGAAAAGAAAGAAACCCCATCTCTAGCAGACCAACTCAAGCCTCTCTCCACCACCATCCTATCCAATACCCCAACCAAAGATCAACCCCAAAGCAAGCTCCTAAGCAAACCACCCAGGTCCGTTTGGGTCAATCCCACCAAGTCCAGACCCTCAGTTCTCAACCTCCAGCGCCACAAACGCGCTGATTATTCCTTCAACCCTCAAATTAGAGAGCTCAAGCTCTTTGCCAGGAGGCTCGATGAGTGCGAATCGACGGAATCTGCTTTCTTGACTGTTGTTGGTGAGATTC
The DNA here is from genome assembly GCA_028566635.1 of Lobelia cardinalis. NCBI lineage: Eukaryota > Viridiplantae > Streptophyta > Magnoliopsida > Asterales > Campanulaceae > Lobelia > Lobelia cardinalis. The sequence goes on from JAOWAN010000001.1 coordinate 15,740,062, forward strand.
CATACCCACCCACTCGAGATAATGCCCTCTTGGTGCTCAATAGCCTGAGACGCTGGCAAAAGTCGATTCTTTTCTTTAATTGGGTTAAGACCCAGAATCTATTTCGTGTTGACACAATCTTTTATAATGTTACGATGAAGGCATTGAGGTATGGTAGGCAGTTTCAGGTCATTGAAGGTCTTGCTTCTGAAATGATTGATAATGGGGTTGTGCTCGATAACATTACTTACTCCACTATTATCACTTGTGCCAAAAAGTGTAATCTTTTTGATAAGGCGGTGGAGTGGTTTGAGAGGATGTATAAAACGGGGTTGATGCCTGATGAGGTGACTTACTCAGCTGTTTTGGATTTGTATTCTAAGTTGGGGAAGGTTGAGGAGGTTATGAGCTTGTACCAGAGAGCCCGGGCTAGTGGGTGGAAGCCTGATCCTATAGCTTTTGCTGTACTGGCAAAGATGTTTGGTGATGCTGGTGATTATGATGGTATACAGTATGTTTTGCAAGAGATGAGGTCTCTTGATGTGAACCCAAATTTGAAAGTGTACAATGCGCTGTTGGAAGCAACGGGTAGGGCTGGGAAGCCTGGTTTGGCTAGGAGTTTGTTTGAAGAAATGGTTGCTTCTGGCATTGCTCCGGATGCTAAAACGCTGACTGCGTTGGTCAAGATTTATGGAAAAGCAAGGTGGGCTAGAGATTCCTTGGATCTTTGGGAGAGAATGAAGGCAAATGGGTGGCAAATGGACTTCATATTATATAACACATTGCTTAATATGTGTGCTGACCTTGGGTTAGAAGTGGAGGCAGAGAGATTGTTTGAGGACATGAAAAAATCTATAAACTGTAGACCTGATAGTTGGAGCTACACTGCGATGATTAATTTGTACAGTAGTGAGGGGAAGGCTGATAATGCAATGCAGCTATTTGAGGAAATGTCTCAGTTGGGTGTTGAGCTCAATGTTATGGGATGCACTTGTTTAATTCAGTGTTTGGGAAGGGCTAAGAGAATCGATGATTTGGTTAGGGTCTTCAAGTTCTCAATTGAAAGCGGTGTCACACCCGATGACAGGCTGTGTGGGTGTTTGCTTTCTGTTGCTGCCTACTGTGAGAATGAGGATTTGGATAAAGTTATTTCTTGTTTACAACAATCTAACCCAAGTTTGGCTTCATTTGTCAAATTGCTGGAAGAAGAGAAGAATGGGATCGAGATGATAAAGGAAGAGTTCAAGAGTATATTAAATAACACTGCAGTTGATGCTCGAAGGCCCTTCTGTAATTGTTTGATAGATATATGTAGAAAGAGAAATCTTGAAAAGAGAGCCCATGAGCTTCTTTATTTGGGAACTGTATATGGATTATATAATGGATTGCATAGCAAAACTCGGGAGGAGTGGCGTCTGAATGTTCGATCTTTATCAGTCGGTGCAGCTGAAACTGCATTTGAAGAATGGGTGGAAACGCTGTCTAAAATAGTCGAGCGCCAAGAAGCATTACCAGAACTACTTACTGCTAGTGCTGGGGCTGGAACGCACAAGCATTCTCAAGGACTGGCTCATGTCTTAGGTTCTCATGTGAGGAAACTTTCGGCACCATTTAGGCCGAGTGAAGAGAAAGTAGGTCTTTTTGTGGCAACTAGAGATGAATTAGTAACATGGGTGCAGTCAAGGGATTCCTCGCTCTCTGTTACTGCATAATAGAATAGCTTCCATTAGTGCTTACTATCAGCTTGTCTTATTCGCTTATAGTTCAGAGTAGAGTTTTGATCTTCATCGAACTTAATATACATTAGAAAGTCTTAAAACGGTTTTTGCCGTAAAATTTTTGTCTTACATTCTTCTCCCAAGCAGAAACTTCCTGTTCAGATTCCACTCTCTTGTCAACCACAATTGTGGCATGTCCTTCCTGTTGCTGATAAAAGGATATAGAAATAGAAGCAGAAGTGAGAATGTAACAAAACTAGTGGAAATCCAGAAATGATGATCTGGATGCTGCTTTGCATGACCAGTTTGAAGATCTTCTCAGGATTTACTCGCTATGCAAGGTTAGTCCGATTAATATTCTCTTTATGATTCCATCTATTTAATTGCCTTCTTGTATATTGACATTGGTGGTTCCGATCCTGATAATTAGTAAGAGATCATCTTTTTCTTAGTTGCTGCTGAAGAAAATATGGCTGTATGCTTACCTTTAACTTTATCAGTTTAGCCCCTTTGAAGATGCTCTATTAGCAAGTTTTCATCACCTTCAGTAAATATCTAGTTAGGGAATCTTCTCAGTTTCTTTGTACTTTTATCAGGACCCAATGCCAAGGGGCATCATCTTTCATCATGCCACTGTTTCCCAAATTTGCCTACCCCAGGTCCCCAACTTAATTTTTTGAATCCGGAATGAGGTTTCTGCATCTCAATTCACTATCATTTTTGTTCAAAGGCAGGCCAAGCTGTGACCATGAACAGTCATCGACATCATAAACTTCATGACTAATAGTCTTTGACATAGTTGATGGACAGTAATAATTTTTATACCATTTGAACTTCATGACTAATAGTCTTTGACATAGTTGATGGAAACTCATCGACATCATAAACCGAATTTATCTTGGACGTTTCAAACCTCTCTCCATCGTCCCACAAAGCATAAGCCACTTCTCCGTGTACAGCATCATCACCAATTTCAAGTTTGTCATCACTTAATCTAAGCGGGACGATAAGCTTAATGAACAAACAAATTATGGTAGTAACGACCACATTGAGACATGTAATGAAGGCAATTCCGGCTACTTGAACACCCATCTGTCGAAATCCAGCAGAGGCTCGACCATTTTGGAGGGCATAAGCGAGACCGATGTATTGTTCCCATTCGGGTGTCATGAAAAAGAGACGACTGAGTTTAGGCACTGCGAAGAAGCCGGTTAGAAGGCCGCCCAAGCATCCTGCGACAGCATGGGTGTGGAAGACGGCAAATGTGTCGTCTACGTATCTTAATAACTTGATCTTGTTGTGAAGGACCATCATTGTGTACCATGGAACACTTCCGGAGATTACACCCATTAGGATGGCTGCCCAACTTTGCACAACTCCTGCAATGTTGTTTCATTCTCTTTTAGCTTATACAAATTACAATGCCTCGGGCACGGACATTTTATAGTGTATATTTATATATACATATATATAGAGGTAGATAAGTGTGGTGCTAATTAGTACGTACCGGCAGCCGGAGTGATGCAAACTAATCCAGTGATCATGCCCTGCACTGCACCGATGACAGAAGGTTTGCGGAAGAAGGAGATGTCGAGAAGAAGCCAGGTCAGGAGGCTGGTGGCGGTGCAGACGTGGGTGTTGAGGATGGCCAGAGCGGAGTCCGTGCTGGCCGCGTACGGTGCTCCCCCGTTGAACCCCGTCCAACCCATCCATAGCAGGCCTGCGCCGGCCAGCACCAGCAGCATATTGTTCGGCGGGAATCTTTCCCTGTCCTTGTAAGCTCTGGGTCCCACCTACCATATACGTATATACACATTATTCACTTGTCAATACAATGTCTTCCTAGCTAATAGTGATCATCCAGTTCTCTTCCACACACACACATGTTTAAATGCTTAAAGTCAATGTGAGTTAACAAATTCGTTCTGATCAAAGAAATGGTTGATTTAAATTGATGATTATATGGTGCGTACCCAGAAAGCCGCAGTGAATCCAGCAACACCAGAAGAGAGATGAATAACAAAGCCACCGGCGAAATCAATCACTCCGAGCTTCGCCAGCCATCCATCTGGGCACCAAACACTGTAGGCTCCAACGGTATATGAAAACGTGAGCCACAGCGGCACAAACAGCATCCACGCGTAGAAATTCATCCTGCCCAGCAACGCCCCGCCGATCAAAATCAAAGTGATAGCCGCAAACATAAACTGAAACAACACCATTGTTGCGTTGGGAAAGTAACCCAGAAATGCTTGCTGTAAGAGAAACTTCTGGTCTAAAGCAACCGCGGGTGTCCCCCAGAAATCGACAAGCTTGTCACCGAAAGACATGCGGAAGCCCCATCCGACCCAACATACGAGAACCGCAGCAAAAGCGTATAGCGCCATGAACGCCGAGTTTACGGCCCATTTCTTTTTCACCATGCCCCCGTAGAGGATCACGAGCCCCGGGACGCATTGCAGCCCCACCAGCATGGCAGCCGTGAGTTGCCATGCGTTGTCTCCCTTGTTCATCCACTCCGGGCTTGCCTCATCGGCTCTCAGGTTTGGAGGGAGCTCCATTGCAATACTTTTTGCTTGTTTATGTCAAGGAATGAACTGAAGAGAGCAACCAAACCTTTTATAGGAGAGAACCATATGTCTTCATTTTGTTCAGTTGTACAGTTACATGTCCTTTATGTGTGTGTACTAACACAAATCCCTCGGACGGCACATTTTTGGAGAATCTTAGCCGCCTAATTCGTTTCACTTGATAGTTTAAGTATGAATATCTGAGTGAAGAATATAACATTTTTAATCTTTAATTATTACCCGGCCTGCAATTTGATCTAATTCAAAGTCATATCAAGGAGTGCGACAACGATTTGTTTCGCGAGGTTTAGATTCTGATTGTTGGTCCCAAATTGTAACATATAAGCTAGAGAAACAAGGGTGGCAAATCGTAACTATGACAGTGACATGTTGTAAAAGAAAAATGTCGCTATATGTTTAAACTAACAGACTTTAAGTATATCGCTATATGTTTTTTCTAATATTTCAATGACAAGAAACTCGTAACAAGACCCAGAAATTTGCAATCATCATATTCTCATTCCCTTGAAAGTTCCATGCTACAACAGAAATGAATTAAAATGAAAGCATGAAGAAGCTACAATTTCAGAATTCAGAAGAACTGGGTAGCAAAAAGTTTTGTCAATCTAGTACTTTCAGAAGAAGAAGGCAATCAGAGATGCCATGGCAGTAAGCGCAGCCGGAGCATACAATGCTAACCCAGCGTTCTCCATCGCTGGCGCAGGTGCAGGTGCTGATCCCACATCTTTGATTGCAGCAGTTGTGGCGGCAAAGGCCACAAGAATGATAACCGATATGGTGAGAGCTAGCGCAAGCTTGGAGCCTTCCATTTCTCCGAAAAGGGTAAGTTCTTCTCTAGTATTGTGTTTGAAGAGTTAAAGAGCTGGAAGATGAAACCAAGTGTACTTGCAGATAGATATATATTGATGAGATGTGTAGGGAGAGAAGAATGGATTTTATAGGGAGGGTTTTAGAGGTGCTGATGAGAATCTTCCAGCTCTTTAAGTTTATTAAACAAGAAACAAAATTATGACAGGGGTACTGGTGGGTTGTCAAAACAATTGTTACATCTCACTCACAGTACTATATATATCCTTTGTACCCAGGCTGGAAAAGTTTTGATTGGTATGGTCTCTTATGTTAAACAAATGATTGAATGGGCTATTCTGGCCAAAAAAAGCAGCTTGTTTCAGTGAAACAAACTTCTGTCATGAACTTCCTACAGCTCTTGAAGGACAACATGCAAGAATAACACATCTGCAGATCTTCATTAATTACCATTCCTTCGTTCTTTCTTGTGTGTGTGTGTGTGTGTGTGTGTGGTGGCAGTTAATTACAACAATCACAAGAAAGCTTTTAATTCCAATCACTTGGGGTCGATTACATGAATTTTTTTTTTTGTTATTTCACGCGATTCAATGTCAAATCATCATATAAATGATATATATTTTTTATGTATTTCCGTATTGCAGATGTCCATATTGACTTTAACCTACCCCTACCTCAAACTTGATTAAGACAAATATCATCACGTCCTAAATGAAGCACTACGGAGCTTACGTTGTATATTACCAACCCATCTTGACAGTTATTTCTTGCTTGAAAAAGTAATGCACTATAGGTGCACATATTAATATTATGGCTCTGAAGTACTTATGACTTTAATGTTTGCTAAATAATCACTGTCCAAAAAGATATCTAACTACTCGAAAGATATTATTGACAATGTGGTACAATACAGTGGTAAGACACCAAGAAAAACGTATCGTATAAAATTTTTGATTTCATTTTTATCTTTGAACTTTTGATCTTATGGTCCAAAAATCCTGAAACCACAAAGGGCTGATTATGGTGACAGTGACACTAATCATATAATAAGTTGAATCACTGCACATGGTACCCCATTGATAACACACAAATACAATAGCCCAGAAAAAGATCTTAATCCCTTAATCATTTGGGAAACCTTAATGTTCCAAGACTAATGTTTGTCCAGCCTGGTTTAGTGGACAGATTGAATGGAGTGTGACATATTAAGAGTTGTTTTTAGTGACACTGATTTGTTTTTCACTAAATAAGTCTCAAGTGACATTATGGGTCTTTCAAAAGAAACTTTTGTTAGCTGGAAGATTCTTGTACCACCACTCAAACCTCCCTATAAAATCCCTTAATCCTCCCTCCTCAAGCTCACTCAAAACAAAAAGCAAAACCTTCCTTCTTTGCTTACTTTTCCCAAGGAACTAAGTACCATCACTTGGAACATTTCTTTGGGAGAAGATGGAGGGTTGCAAGTTTGCCACTGCTCTCACTACCATATCTGCAATGGTGGTTCTTGTGGCTATAGCCAGTTTTGGAGGGGCAGCTGCTGTTGAAGATTTCGGTGCACCCGCGCCTTCACCAATGGAGAATGCTGGAGTAGCATTGTGCACTCCAGTTGCTGTACTTGGAGCCCTGGCTTCTTTGGTAGCCTGGATCCTCTGAGTTTCAATTTAATTCTTGTTCCTAATATTTCTGATTTCTCAATTTCCATTTTCTGTCGAGTTTAGACTCTTTTGTTGTAACCAGGCTTACATATGCTTCCATTTCCAGTTTGAGCAATGAAAACGATTTTTCAGTTTCAGGGTTGTTTCGAAAACCTCGAGTTACATTCCAAGTTGCTTGAAATCGACATGTAAGAGATGGGATCTGGCATAGGTTATTGGTTAGGTTAACAAAGCATATACAGGTAGAATGAACACTGCTTTGAGAAATTGGCTCAGCCACAAGATACTAGAGTAGTAATTACAAAATTCAAGGCAAAGCATATAAGTCATCGTTCCTTTATGGAACCGAACAGTTCCTCAAAAGACCGTTTTGGAGCTTCAGTTCGAGCAACTATTTCCACTACTTTGAAAGATGACTCTGGATGAAGCAACGCCTCAACTGCCACCTCGGCTACCTGGTCTCTTGAAATGGAACCTTCATATAGGGTATCCTATACACATAAACACGGTTCAATGAAAACAGATTACATCAAATCAACTCTAAGGAAAAGTTAAACTGAAGAGGGAGGGGGGGGGGTTGCAAGTTCAAAGGCCTGTGTACACGTGAATACCTCTGGTTCCATAACTATATTGCCTTTGGGAGGATCATTTCTTAGGCCACCAGGTCTAATAATCGTGTAGTTAATTCCAGATTTCCTGATATGTTGCTCTGCTTGGAGCTTGGCCACCAAGGTGAGTCCAAAGACATTGAGAACTATGTATGCTGGATTAAGCAGTTGACCCATTGCCGCTCCATTGACCAAGATGGAACTAACAAGGATGAATCTGTTAACACCAACTTTACGGCATGCTTCAACCAGGTTTACTGTACCATAATTATCAACCTGCAATAATTGCCATAACGATTATCCAAAAACCCATACTGACATATCAAAACATCATTAATTCTAGAATCCGTTCATGGGGAATGGCCAAACGTTCCGGACTTGCATTGTTTCTCTATCTTAAGGCAATTGAAGTCTACACAACCGATTTTTTAAAGTTAATCTTTATGTATTATAAATCATCTTATGGAGGCAATGAGCACTCT
>JAOWAN010000001.1:15769383-15789501 GCA_028566635.1 Lobelia cardinalis
TTATTATGTTCATTGATCAAACTTGTTGTATTCATTGGGAAAGCTTGTTTTGTTCGTGATGTTCTTTGTGTAATCTTATTGTGTATATTGAAAAAGTTTTATGCGTTCATTGATTAAACTTATTATGTTCATTGATTAAATTTGATGTATTCATTGATAAAGCTTGTTTTATTCATTGATTAAACGTGTTATGTTCATTAATTAAACATGTTGTGTTCATTGATTAAACATGCTATGTTCATTAATTAAACATGTTGTGTTCATTGATCAAAAAATAGATATAAATTATGATATCATATTCATCATTTTCATCATTCATGTTCGTTATATATATAAAAAAAAAAACAAAAAAAATCGACAGGTGTAAACACGCTTATAATATTAAGCGCCCAACTGGATTTACCGTCGGATACTCGGACTTAATAATTCAGGTTCAACCCAGAAACCCGATTTAGCTCTCTCTCTCTCTCTCTCTCTCTCTCTCTCCTGCTGAGTGACCGGACTGAATTGAATTCCGGTGAATTAACGAAAATGGGGAGGACGACGGGGAAGGATGATGCGCGAGCACTCTTTCAATCCATCCGTTCTGCTTACTCTGCCACTCCCACTAACCTCAAGGTACTACTCTACTATTATCTCATCTGTATGTGTGTGTGTTTTCGTTAATCACATTTCAATTATAATTTCACAGAGAGCAAAATCCCTAATCTCAATATATACCCTTATGAATGATGCAGATCATAGATCTTTTCGTTTTGTTCGCTGTCTTCACTGCCCTCATTCAGGTATTCTCCCCCGCCTGTGTGCTTTTTCGGAGGTTGATTGCATTTTGACACTTCCAATTTTTTTTTTTCAATTTTTTTATTTTCTGTTTGTAAATGGGAATATTTAATCAACAATCTCTGTGTTTGTTGACCTAATAAGATTAATACTCCCTCCCTCAAAGGCAAAGAGTTCCCTCGAAGCTAAACTTTATAATTTTGTAGTTTTACCTTTTTTAATGAATCGTATAATAAATTATAAATTATTTCTACAATATGCTAGTGAATTACTCCCTATGTCCCAAGAATCAAGGGCACGCCACCCGAGCTGCTAGACCAGGGTCAGAGGAACTGTTTCAAGCAAGGATGATATGACCTCAGACTTGAGACCCAGAGTTACACTTTTACTTGACACGAAGATTAATAAATGAGTTTAAAAAAGTGTAGATTGTCATAAGAGCCCTTTAAGTGCGCGATTCATGTTTATCTCTTGCATAAATTAGGGGCAATATTTTCTCGTGGGATGATCCAATTAAGAAAGTGTTCAATGAGACGGCCTAAAAAGAAAAGCGTAACTCTTCCATCGGGACAGAGGGAGTATCATATTTTGAATATGAAAGAAAAATTAAAGAAAAAAAACAAGTACTTGTAGTTTAATTTTTGAAAGTCGACTCTTTGAATCAAATGTCCCAAAATTGAATAGGGTACTGTTTGCCCGAGAAGGAGAAATACGTGCATTTCTTAATATCTTAAATTTGATTGCGGCAGTATGAGAGGTTAGCACCGTGAGCATTGAGAATCAAGCATCATTTGTAGATAGATTGGGAGTCATCTACACTTCACACATGGCTCTTTCAACACTTTTTGATGAAACTAGCGAAGAAGCTTTAAGAATCTTGTTGTGATGCACACTATATTTCATCCTCGAGTTTAGAAACAAAATTTTTGTTGACGTGTGTGACATAGGTAATAACCTCAAGTAAAAATATCTCAAATTGAGAAGATAAGAATTAAGAAATGATGGAAAAGACAATTGTCATTTTTTAACGGTGCAAGGGTAACAACAAAGTGATATGAGCATTTGTTTTCTAGATTGCACTGTAAAAATAAAGATATTCACAAGTGAACCATCCCTAGGAAGTAATCAGTCGTAGATTCGGTGAGTAGTAAAGTTTGAGTGTGGTGGCAGATTCAACCTACAACAATAGTCACCCAACATTTTAATATAACAGCAGCTCTTATAACTAATCCATCTATAAGATTCACTCAGTTAGCATATCTCTCAGTGAATTGGAGGATGCGGAAAAAAGCAGAGCAGGCTATTTAAGCAGAACTTGGAAGGGATGGACATGAAAAGTATATTTTATGCAACTCCATTGAGGGCTTTTATCGAATAGTGCATAAGTTTATGTGCGTGCATACAAAATCTGGTGTAGATTCGGATAAAAGTGAAGTACTTGTGGGTGTAAGTCGTATATCAAAAAGTAAATTAAAATTAAAGAACTGTGGGTGTAAGTCTTTAAAAGCGATGCAAAATTACATTCATCAGAAAGATTCTGGTGCAGAGACTTGAAGAGGAGTTCGTAAGTTTTGTTTCACTTTTATCTTGGAAACTTGTACGACGTGAAAAGTAGTAAGATTTTTATTCCCATTATAAGGCAAGTTAGGCATCGAAAATATCTTCGTTCCAACTTGAGAGGTAGTGTTAAGATAACGGGTCTTAATGTATAGCATTTGGTATGTGGTGATAGAAGTAGACGTGCCTTTATTCTTTAAGTGAATATAACAAATCAGACCTGATCTCTCTCTCTTTTACCATTTGTGACTTGTTATATATCACTCCACTATTAATGAAGAGATATACAAGGACATAATGAGAAAGTAAAAATGGGGAAACAACTAAGGGTGTGTTTGGTAGGAATGTTTGGTTTGGTTTTTATTTGCATGAATTTTATGGTTTTATGGTTTTGTGCTTTTGGTTTATACCCATTTTTTCCTTCAAAATTTTAAAAAATACATGAAAGAGATGGAGAGATGGGGGTTGATGTGTTGTTTGATAGAATATAAAGATGAGTATAGGGGTATGTAAAATTAGTAGGTATGATAGAGAAAACTATGATTTTTTGAAATCGACTAAGTGAACGAAAAAACACTATTTTTTGAACGAAAAGTTCCAAAAACTCACCTAGTGAACGGACCCCAAGTGTCTTCATACTTCTATACAAGAGATGAAGAGAGATTTGTGCACAATATTTAGTGTAGGTCTTATTGGGTCGGTTGACTTGTATAGTGTGTACATCGTCCATAGAGGCGTAGAAAGTCAGCAATGTTAATATTGATCCCTCCCTGCTAGCAATGTGTAAACTTAGAGAGGGATACATAAGGGAGATTGAGGTGGAAGATGGGTCGATAGGTAGAGACATTAGAGTGATTGTTCAGGATATTACTGATTTCTACAAAGGTCTTTACAATGCGGACAACTCCAACAGGCGTACGATAGAGGGTTCAGAGTGGAGCCAGATCTCGGAGGTGAAAGTGAATTGGTTACGGAGACCGGAGACCTTTTGAGGATGTAAATTGTAAAAGTGTGGAGTGCGGTGTCAAATCTAGGAGGGAATAAAGGGTTGGGGCCAAATGGTTTCACTATGGTGTTCTATCAAGTAAGTGGCTTGATGAGGATAACTAAGCTGACACGCCAGATTTGGCTGTTGGCACAACGTGGTGCCTTACCGCACCGTAGGTGGACGCGCGGTATTGTTCATGGTGGTACTTCAGGATTCCATTGTACTGCATCCAGGATCAGATGGTTTCACTATGGTGTTCTTCCACTCTTGTTGGGACATTGTCAAAGAGATGTCATTGGGGTTTTAACAGAAGTTTTTGCCAATGGTATTGTATGTAAAAGCATAAATATCACTTCTATAGCTCTCATTCCCTAGAATGATAGATCCATCAAGATTAAGGATTTTTGCTCTATTAGTCTCGTTACTAGTGTGTATAAAATCATCACCAATGTTTTTTCCATCGACTAGATGGGGTTGTTGGTAGATACTATTTTCGAGGCTAAATGTGCGATTGTTGGTCGTCGGCAACTGATTGATCTTGTTTTGGTGGCTAATAAAGTTATTGATGACTCCGTATAGAGATCGGAAGGGCCTTCTTCTTCAACTAAACTTCAAAAAAGCGTATGATTTGGTGAAGTGGCATATTCTTGACCTTGTTTCAGAGAGGAAGGGTTTTAGATATAGGTGGAGGAGATGGATTCGGGGGTGTCTCACTTTTGTTTTGTTTTGTGATGGTTAATAGGGAGCCTAGAGAATGGCTTAGTGCTGTTAGAGGTCTTCGACAGGGGGATCCTTTGTCCCCTTTGTAGTTTACTTAGTTGTGGATGTGCTCAGTTGGCTTCTTTCTAGGAGCCAAGAGCAGGGTCTTATTGAGGGGTGTTTGGTAGGAAGTTAGGAGACTAGGGTTTCTCACCTCCAATCGGCGGATGATACCATATGTTCTTGTCTTAGGAGGTAGGTTGGTTTAACTTTTAAAAATGCTCTCTTTTCTTCAAGTGTCTGAGGTCATGTCTGAGCTGAAGATTCATTTGTCTAAGTGTCGCTTGATGGGTAGTAACGTGGAAGGCTGGAAGCTCTTGATTTTCACTTCTTATGCTTCCCTTGTGGTTGTTCGGTGAAGTAGTGTCTTTTTACTTATCTTGGGTGGGAACCCTGGGATTAGTAGTTTTAGAATAGCTGCCATGTTTTAGCTCCCCAATTTTGCTGTCATTTTTTCACATTGTTTTCCTTTTTTCTTTTTAGTTGTATTTTGGCACATCCCTGATTCACCCTTTTGTTTCTTTCCCCTTTATATGTCTTCTTTCATTGAGAAAAAATATGTACAGAATTTTTTTGGTGTTAACAAGTAGAACTATGATGCCATTATTTCTCAAAACATGTTATGATTTGGGAAATAGCTTTTCTATTGGATCCGAATGACAACCAAATCTGTATCGTCTATTAGGTGGTGGGGGATCGTCAAAGTTGTAATAAGATTATGAATTTGAATTAGTTAGTATTCAGTCATTATGCGGTGCCCTATATTATCTCAAGGTATTCGCTGCATATAACTTGTTTGATAGATAGTGTGAGAACATTAATTGATTAACTGATTGAATAAAGGTTTATTCGAATCTACAGGTAATAGGTTGTCAATATCCCAGCCTCTGACTTGCTACATGGTTCCCTAATAGATAACCATATTCTAGTTTTTTCATTATAATATGCATCAGGAAGCCTAGTAGTTAAGGGATTGGAAGTCATTTACATGAGACCTTTCTTAGGGGTTTCAGATAATTTGTTGGTCTTTTTATGATGATGCTGTTCACTTGTTATCAACTTGCTTATTGAAATTAGATTTTGGTACCACTATACAGTTATTAGGTTTCTGGTTTTGCAACTTTTGATCAAAGTTATATTTTGGAGTTCTTTTTCTACTTCAAAATAAAGGAAATTAAGAGGATTTGAATTTGGACTGGTAAAAGTTCATGGAGACCATCTTAACATGGATTTTGAATTTTGATGCTCATATTTTGGGTATGCTTTGTTTCCTGTATCAGTACAATGCTTTATCTCAAGTAGAAAATAATCTAGTTTAACAAAAGGTTGCTTGAAGATGCTCGTGTTTTTCTTGGATTGCAAATTCATAAACTGAAGTCAGAACCCTGCCCACTTATTACTTTTTCGTTTACTTTTTATGCCTTCTCTTATTTCCAAATGAAGATGGAACTCATTTGGGACATCCCTTTGCACATGGCAGGTGGGTTACATGGCTATTGTCGGGTCATTTCCATTCAACTCTTTTCTCTCGGGCGTGCTATCTTGTGTGGGAACTGCCGTTCTTGCTGGTACGCATTATTTGTTTTGGTGGAGAAGTCAATCTTATTGAGGGTATTTAGACTGATTGCTTATTTTGGCTACAGTTTGCCTTCGTATCCAAGTAAACAAAGAGAACAAGGAATTTAAGGTCTATCTCACATCTCTGTGTATTCTCTGTGCGGCGTGTGTGTTTGAATGATATTGGCATATTACACCTACATGCATATGTTGCATAACATATATATATTTTTTCAAATGTAGTGGGAACCTATGCTACTCTGTTACCTTCCTTCTAACTCCAAGTTTCCTCCAATAAACTGCAGGATTTACCTCCAGAACGGGCTTTTGCAGATTTCGTTCTTTGCAATTTGGTGCTGCATTTGGTGATCATGAATTTCCTTGGATAAGTTGGACATTTATGTTGGTCAAAAATGTTGCTTGCTTTGGAATTTTGATATTGAGGTGTAGAAAGGTATCTAGGTCAAATGTGTCCCCTCCCCCCCTTCCCTCCCTCCATTTTTGGGCTTAAGCCATAAAACTTACAAGGTGTAAACCTTCTTGTACGGACAATAGGATAATTTTAAATGTCTATCAAGTTTGAACTGCTGACTTGGTGAAACATTTATTTAGGGTTAATCGCATTTTAGCCCTAAAGTATTTCTTCAATCCAAAAGCTAAGGAACTGGAGTGCAAGAGCTTATTCCAATTACAACGAGTTGGGTAAAAGATTGATAATCGAATCAGGATATCAAGAAAAAACTACCCAATTGCTAATACGTGAACAACTCTAAAATTGAAGCCAATAACCAATTCTGATCGAAACCCAGTTCGTAACAGATTGATAAATTGCATTGGGATGGATGAATACTCAAGAAAGACCAAACCCAAATGAGTAATTTCATGGGGATGGTGGTCGGGATAGATCTGAAATTGGAAGAAATTGAACAAGATGAAGCGGCAACGGCAACAGGAATGGCAATGCGGCCTTTGACTTGAACTTTTTCAATGTCATCAGCAGTGGATACATTTTTCGAAAAGCTCCTTCGTCTCTGTGTAGCTATCTTCGAGGCTAGGGCACTCTTCTCGGCCATCAAAAACCATCTTCGGGCTGTAGGTTTCTTCGCCGATTCTGGAGCTAACAATGGCTTTTAGGAGGAACTGATACTCGTGGAGGCTGAGGTTTGGCTTTTAGAAGAGAGATGAAGGTTGAAGGGGGTGTTGGATCAGGTGAAGAGATGCGTGGCGTAGATAGACAGAGAATAGAGAAGGGGAAGGATGAGTAGGGTATTAAATCTGGGGGTGATACTTGGTTGGGGTTGGGGGGTTAATGGTTGCGACTGAGGTAGGACAGTGATAGTATGGCTGGTGAGTTGAGGAGTAGAGTAGAGGGGTACGGTGAGGAAGGTCTTGATTTATTTTTAAAAAAATTTATTTAGGTATTAAAATTTTCCTCATTGAAAAAAGACATAAATATCCTTAAAAAATTTACATATTTTACACTGTTAGTTTTTTTAGAAAATTATCCAAAATGATTCACTTCGCACCAAAAATGAAACAATAGAGTCTATTTGACAATTTCCAAAACCGAAAAACTTATTATGCGAGCTCACAAAAATATTAGGACTTAAAATGCAATTAATCCATTTATTTAGCATGATAACTACTGCTGGTTTCATTTTGGGTGCCAAGCAAGAAAACCTTTGTACAAATATTTTTCATGCAATTGAAACCTTCCATGAATCCACTGTTTTTTAGAGTTCATTAACAAAAGTTGTAATAAAATTATTTTTAAGGCTTTCAAATTTTAAATTTGAACTACCAATTCTACCCTCCCACTCCCACCTTTTACCATATTTAACACAAATTTTCAAAAACACTTGAAATCATTTCTCCAACAAATACTAATCCATTCTTCAATGACAACAATCCACCCAAATATCAAAATAACTACATTATTACATACTTCGTTATCAATCCAACCTAACCCATCTCCAATGGACAAACTGGCTTTACAAGCATTACTATTACTCCGAACTTCAGCAAGTTGTGTACTGAACAAAACTTTAAATAAAAAACAAAAACAAGACAAATAACCTTCTCAAGATAGCAAGATGATGATAACTTGAAGTCTAGAACCCAATTTTGGCTCTTACTCATTACATGATTCAAAACTGAATAGCTTTCCATGACCTAACTAGCCAGACTACAACAAATGCTCGGTCAAGAGATCCAACTCAAAAATTGTATTTAAATAAGCCAATTGCGAATGCTCGAAGTTGCTTATGCAGCAACTTGAAGGAAAACATGAAGCAGCCTCTACAAGAGGTTATAATCGACCTCAAATGAACAAGATTGATCAAGGCTTGAATGCACAGAAGGCTCGATCAAGGCTTGAAGGCAGAGAAGGCTATAACCGAGTTGTGCCCACCAAATCCAAATGAATTTGAAATACCTACATATGTGATCACGACTAAATTGGTTACAACTTGTTTTGAGGTACTAAACCAACAATCATATAGGACTAGAGAGGAGCTTTGGAGGCAGGAGAGCTTTAAGGTACGGGCAATGCTACTTCCACGCACCAAGAGAAGTGCAAAAAAACTGCGGTAAAGTCTTGGTGGCATATAATAATTTGGTGTAAATTTTTCTAACTTTACCCATAAAAAATGTAGTCGAATCAAAATAAGCCATCATCATAAAAAATGTAGTCAAATCAAAATAAGCCAACATCACTCTTAACATAATGAATCAAAACGTACCAACATTCACTTCATGCTGTTGCTTCTGATTTGGACAAGTGTCAAACTCAACTGCTGGCTCTTTGTTCTGCAGAGTAAAAATACATTGATCGAAATGAAGGTAGAATTACCTAACTGTAAAGGGTTGAAGATGGATTTGGAAAATTTTACTAGACAGGAAGTTTTACGAAATGGTCAAATCTGGTGGAGAAAGTAGAGCTTACAAATTGATTTATGGTAGGATGAAGCCACCCTGTTGTGATGGCTTTGATTGTGGCAATGGCTTCCAAACCACCAGCAGCACCAAGGCAGTGTCCTATCATTGACTGAAAGATAACACACCCGAAATCCAGTAAGTTGACACCATCCAAAGGTAAATAGCATAGTCTTTGTGCGAAACAAGAAGTATAATGAAGCACCTATGGCTATAACCATGTAGGTGTGTGTGTGTGTGTGTGTGAGAGAGAGAGAGAGAGAGAGAGAGAGAGAGAGAGAGAGAGAGAGAGAGAGAGAGAGAAAGAGAGAGAGAGAGAGAGGACCTTGGTTGCATTCATTTTGATCCCCGCAGTGCTCTTGAATACCTTCTTTACAGCATTTACCTCAGCCAGATCACCAACAAGAGTAGAAGTTGCATGTGCATTAATGTAGTTAACCTGACACGTTTAATTATAAATAAGCAAGTAGCAGATAATTTGTGAATTAAAGATAAAGGCGTACAAATGAGTCGATAATACTATAAATCTTAACTACAATTATGTCTTTTCCTAGTAAGAGCAACACATCATGTTTATGAAAAGTACTCATCTCAAATAAAATTCCTTCCCTGTTTGGATGATTCGAAAAAGGGTCCACTTTTTCTGATATTTCCTTTTTTGGGTAAAAATTATGCAATACCCACAGATTATTTACTCTTATAATTAAGGAAACGCACAATAATGTGTCCACAAGTTTATTTCTCTTTCTTTATATCCTGTCACAAAAAAAATCTGATATTTTTTATGTTATCAATTGAAGTTTCTCAAACTATGTAAAAAGCCAAAGAGGACAGTTTGAGATCGAGGGAGCAAAAGAATCAGAAAAATATTGTGAATATATATAGTTTAAACATACGTTGCCCAGACTCGTTGAAAAGGATCCAATATGGGTACGCATCCGAGGATCAAGTGCGGCATTTTTCTAATTCTAGGATCCATGGATACAGCCAAAAACTATCCAAAAATAAGACACGGGCAGGAGTGTGGGGATCCTACAATTGGGAAAATGCAAAATTATATTTTATAGAGGTATAATTAATTTATCTTTCAAAAATATAATGAAAACATAGTTGTACACCATTATGATACCATTTCATCAGATAGTTTGTTTTGGTCAAGAATTTAAGACATTGAACACAACCTATAATTGATAAGTTCAAGAAAAAGAATAGTAAAAAATATTTTAAGAAAAGTAGGACTAAATTGTAAGATACGAAAGTACAAGGAGTTAAGGGCGTAATTTCTGATATTTAATAGATAAGGGGGGCAATCTGTTGGTTATTCTCTTCCCATGTGCCCAAAATTTCACAACTCATCTCCCTCCCAACCAAAACAGATCTCAAGGAATGACATCTCCTCCCAACCAACTTGACCTCAAAGCTTATTGTGCACTCGTACAGTCGCAACGATGAGATTGACAAGTTCAGTCCTCTTTCGTCTTCAGTGCGCAACTTCTTGCCTGCCCTAGCTGTACCCACCTTCCACACCGCTGATTCTGACATGTGTCCTGCCAACCCAGGTAATATGGCAAAATCGAAGGGTCGCGGTAACATAGCTTTAAACCTAGAAATATAACTCCTTTTTGGGAGAAACTAAAAGGGAATGATTCTTTTGGGATGGAAGGAGTATACTTATACAGAACAGCAATTAGATTAACTTCTGAAACCAGAGTGGAGTTAAATACTGACAAAGGAGTAAGCCTACCGTCACAGATTACAAACCCAAGAAAATATCCATTTTTGTGCAAGCCATGGTGCACAAGATTGTATGTGCTAGAAGGGTGCAAAAAGAGAGATTTTGAAATAATAGCACAAAGAGTTCAATAATCATAATGAAATATGCTGATTCCAAACTTCACAGCATATTGTATTGATTTAAGAACAAAACATAAAAGTACCTCTTCAGGGGAGACACCAGCATCAACAAGGCTACTCTGAATGCAAGAAGAAACACCAAGTCCATCTGATCTTGGATCAGTCATATGATACGCATCACAATTCACCGCGCCTCCCAAATATTCAGCAATTATTGGTGCACCCCTTTTCATTGCATGTTCCAAGCTCTCCATCACCTGCCAACAAGATGTGTTTTAGCAACCTCACATTTGGCTTATATCATGCTCTAAGTTCACTCTACAAGCCACAGGGAGTGTCAGATACCTTCACCTCTAACTTGAAGCATTGAAAATTAACAATAACAACTAATCAGTCTATTCTCCACTAAGCAGATCACAATATCAGTATCAAAGAAAGGCCAAATGAACAACGACCCGTTGTGTTTTTAAGTGAAGCTCCAGTTTTACACACAATATAGAAAAGTGGACAGAAATTTAACCTCACTCCTAACTCAATTCACCTCAGTTCACCTGTTGTCCCAATCAGTTCTAGCTCCATTGGAAAAGTGGACAAAAAAGGTAATGTTGCATTACTTCTTAATTAAATATCAGAGATAATATGATATTTCTCGCTCCTTCGTTTCTTTAAATGAATTTCTTCATTTTTCTTGGCAATTGATTCGATTTTTTTTTCCTTTCACACTTCTTTTTCCCACCTTCCAGTTTTGGCATTGCCATGAGCCACCACCAACTCTCACTGTGAAATCTAAGAAGAATATTGCTACATCCACCAAGAGGAGTGCGAAAGCTATTCGACAAAAAAATTGTGGATATCGCCAGAAAAAATTACACCAATTAAAGAATGTCAACAAGACTTTCATACACATTTGGTGCACTTATCTTGGTGGCTGTAGCATTACTCATCCACTAAATCTGCTAAGCTTCTTCACTAACCAATCTAGTGCTGGAGGTTCAATGGAAACCTAATTTCACAGAAATCAAATTCTAAACCAAGACTTAGAAACCAATTGAAACAGATTTGACAAGGGGATTTGAACTGCTCGTTCACTATGTAATTGCAACTGAACAAAGTCACACAAAAGATGGTATTTGCAAAGCTGAAATCCCTGTAGATTTTTAGAAAATATGTGTCAGTTACTGTTAAAAAGTGACATTGTCAACAAAAAACAGCTTGACAGCTGAGACAAAGAAGGGTCAGATGAAGCAGAATCAACGGTGGTGACATGATCTGTGGATAAACCATAGTAAATTTTGCTCTTTTATTGGTTGCAATAAGAACTCAGTAGATGAAAACCTGGGAGGAGGAATGGATAACGCAGCTTGGAATTGGAGATGGACTTCAGTCTCACTGTGAGTGTGGGTGTGAATAGAGAGAGAGAATCCGAGGTGGGGGTGCACGGCGAACTGGAACCCGTGCTCCGTGGGGTTCCCATACTCCAATGCTCGACGGCTAGGATGATTAGCGGGATCTCAGCGGGCAGCTGAGATGTCGCTGCTAGTAGGCCCTACGGAGCGACGGTCATGGCGAGCATCCGAGCGCTAGGTGACTCCGTGGCGATCATCGAGCAGAGAACAAAGCACGGGAGTAGGGGAACAATGGAGCCTAGGTTCCGGATCCGGGTGCACGGAGGGGGTGATTTGTTTATTTACTGAGTAGCATTCAATTTTCAAAGACTACCAAAAATGAAGAGAAAACTAACCAAAACCCCAGCACCTTCACCCATGACAAAGCCATCTCGTTCTTTGTCCCAAGGCCTTGAAGCAGTCTGTGGATCATCATTTCTTTGAGACAAGGCTCGACATGCAACAAAACCACCCAACCCAATGGGAATGATGGCAGCTTCAGTGCCACCAGCAAGCATCAAATCAGCTTCCCCTCGGCGAATGTGATTTGCAGCAGCATAGATGCAATAATTAGAGGTAGCACAAGCAGTTGAAATCGAGTAGTTAGGACCCATAAAGCCAACATCAATACCAAGTAATGCAGAACCCATGTTTGTAATGGCATATGGAATGAAAAATGGTGTGATCTTCCTGTGACCTCTCTCTATGAGAGCCTGTACCCCATCAGAAAATACTGTAAGACCACCCATCCCTGTTCCAACAAGCACACCTGCCCGCTCCTTATCAATCTGCCAAAAAAAAACAAAGTTAATAAATTACTGAGCTGCCTACACATTACACAGTTTGATTTTAAAAAAATTCATAAAGAATCAAGATATTATCATCTAATAGAAAAAGAAAAACTAAAAGGATGAAACATCTACAATTTTTTAAATCCAAAATGGTTATACGATGGAACCTAAAACGAATGCAAATTATCAAACCAAATCTCTTTATGTATTTTCTCTCTTCTTTTCTGAATGAGAAGGAAGCCATCACTAGCCTATGCAAAACGTTCAATACTTTCTTCTTGAAGCTCCTCCCAAACTTCACTTTTCAAGCAGAAGAAACATATATTTTCACCTAGCTAGACTGGGAAATGCCAGATAATCAGAAGTTAAACTCTAATGCATCTGGAAGCGAAAGGCTCCCTAAGTGTTCGATATTCATGGTAAAAACAACCAGATATGAATATGACAGGGGGTTGATGAAAGCCACCAAGCTTCTGCAGTCAAATGCTAAAGGCACATTGCAGGGTTCCAATACACTACCAAATGGTTCTAAGGCGTGCATACGATATTCATGAATAATTGAAGCAGCATTTAAAAAGTTAGCTGTTACTGGCAGGTAAGAAAGTCTGTTAGCTAAGAATAAGATGTAGATATAGATAAGAAAAGTTGTCATGTTTGACCAGTGATAAAAAATTAGTAGGTGGACATAACAAACATTTAAGCCTGGTAGAGAAAATAACGCAAAGGATTAGAGTGCGTTATGATACCAATATTACAAACAATATACTTACTTTTGGTACAAAATGATGCAAGTAAATACTTTTTACGAAAAAAATAAAAAAATATGAGGCTGTGTTCTCCAGGGTGATTTTCACCCAGGTTTTTTGATTTTTGATTTTTCTCTCTCATTGGTCCCACACTTTTTCTCTCTATCTCTCTCTTACTTTTTACTATAATCATTACAAAAATCCAAAAACCAAATCAATAAATCACCCATCCAAACACAACCTGAGAAATGGAAAGAGAAAGGAAATATGCTGGTATGAACAATGAATGGAGTATGAACTTCGATAATGCAGGTCAACAAATAGTGTAACACCACAAATATCTGCATAGCTATTTAAAGTCCAATGCAAACACGCAATCATTTCAAAAGAAATGGCACAACTAAATAAGGTGTTGCTACAACGATCATCAACAATGACTAAATGCGATGATAAATCAATACAATTTAGTGCACGCAAGTTGAGTCAAAATAATCATCTAGAGCATTGGGCAAAAAAGTTGAAAGGGCCTGGTTGATAGCAACATGTGGGACAATACCATGAAAGAGACCTAGAATCAGCCACAGTGAAGCTATAAATTGATTCAAAGCCAAAACTGCGCCCTAAATATAGAGAAATACATTATCAAGTGGTGCTATAAATGATTAAGAGGTCGTGCTAATTTCAGTGCCATGTTCAATGTTACAGGTTCAGAGTCTTTCACACACTTGTGCACAGCTCTTTTCTATGTTTCAGTAGTTTAGCGGATTCTTCAAGGTTCACTATCAATTGATAAAACAGAACAAAGCTGCCACGATCAACCTGTCTTACAAGCATAATACCGGATCAACAGAGTAACAGGCCAATTCATTTTCATCTTAATGTTATGAATTAGGATGTGAATACCATTGACTAAAAAAAAATTTCGTTGACAAGTAACATAATGGAGACCCGCTCCTAGCCTGAAGCCTCTTGATTTGATGAACTTTTCCATATCAATTAAAAGGGTCCTTTCACCGTCCCATTAGTAACTTGGACAAAAGGATTTCTGAAGCAAATATATGGTTATTAAGGAAAGCAAAGAGCTCATATGCACTTCAAAGTTGGCAGGTAAATTACCAAAATGACAATTTTTTTTGTTTCAGATCTTCCTTCTAGCATGCCTCATACATTCTTTACCAAGTGAAATCATGTTACTCTGGTGGTGACATAGTCCTTTAAAAAGGGTTCATGCAACTAGCACCTTAATTGAGCTCAGGAACCAAATAAGTGAAATATTAAAAAGTCGATCACCATTGCCTTTTCACAGCCACACGCAGACGTGTGTTTGTGTACAAGGTGCACAGGTAAACGGGGAGTATTCCCCAGTGAAAAATTATAAGCCGATAAAAAGTACTCCTATAAACAATTATAAAACAAAAGGCACTATGATGATCCAAGTCACCATTTTCGGGATACAAGTTACAGCATACAGACATTTCGTTTTTCCCATGTGGTTCAATCACAGAAACACAAATCACACAATCAACCCAACACAAGGCCCCAATTCATCCGCCTGATCTAGAAATTCAAACACATGCAAACACACAGTACATACACATTTTAATGTGTAGAATAAAAACAATTTCATTAAACCAAATGAGTTTAATGTGTTGAAAAAGACCCAAATGCACCTCAACCCACTCATGCATGTCTATTTGCACCACAATATTACTACTAAAAGCTAACAACTTTAGATCCAAATGTTGGGTTTCCCGTATCACACAATAAACCTAATGACCCATTATCTGAAACCAACACCAAAATATCAAGAAGCGAATAAAAAACATTTACATTAATCTAAATGAGCATAATATATAGAAAAAGACCCAAATCCACTCAATTCACTCATGCATGTCTACTTCCCACCACAAAATTACTACAAGCTAACAACTTTAGATCCAAATTCCAAACTAATTATACTAAAAATACCCCAATCCACTCAATTCATTCGTGCATGTGTACTTCCCCCACAAAATTACTGATTACTAACAACTTTAGATCCAAAATCCAAACTAATTCTAGCAAAAAGACAATCAAAAGGAGAAAAAAAGACTAACCGAGGAGCGTTTTTCGGCACCGAGATCAGAGTGCTCGAGGGCCTTCTTGCCGGCAACAATGCAGTAGCGGAGGCAATCGTCAAGGCGGCGGTCATTTTTGCCGTCAATGTAGCCGTCGGAGCTGAAGCCACGAATCTGGCCACCGAATCGAGTAGGGAACTTGGAGGCGTCGAAGCGGTCGATGAGGCTGATGCCGGACTCACCGGCGAGGAGCTTGTCGTAGTAGGCGTCGACGTCGTTGCCGAAGACGGAAACGAGGCCCATGCCGGTGATAACCACGCGCTTTTTGGGGTCTTTTTCGCGCTTGGGGGCGGACGTAGTGGTGTTTGTGGATGTGGTGGCGGAGATTGGAGGGAGGTGGCGGCGTTTTGGGGGATTTGCTGAGGTGGGCCTTGATTTGGAGGTGGTCTTGCGAAGTGGGTCTAATGGGGAGAGACCCCGGAGAGAGGAGGATTGGATTGCTGCTTGCATGGTGGTAGTGGTGGTGGCAACGCAGTGTAGAGAGAGAAACAGAGGAGAGAGAGAGAGAGAGAGAGAGACAAAGAAAGAGTTGTGTGTGCGTGAAAGTGTGTGTGATTCAGTGTGTATAAAGGGAGAGGATCGATGAGAACGAGGTAAGTGGGGAAGACTGGGAAGTGTGTGTGTGTGTGTGTGTGAGTTTCGATATAATTTGCATAGATTGAGTCCCCGTGTGTGTGTAAACAAACGTCACGACTCTTTTTGGCTGCTGTTTCTGCTCACTGGCTGGTTGCTAATTTGTTAGTTTTACCTTACACTAATGGTCCGCTTAAAAATAGGATGGATGAAAAATGAAGTGCTTTAAATTTTTAAAGATTTTTTTTTTCGGTTGTTTGATTGAATAAGTGAAAAGAATTTTTTGGGATATAATTCATTTGGTAAAAGTTTGAGTAATGTAGTGTATATCATGGAGCGATCTGTAGAATGAGAATTCGAATTTTGGAGAAATTTTTAGATTTATGTTTATAGGTGAGATCTGTCGATAAGTTTAAATTCCTGATCAACTGAGGTACATTCCACGATTTGCTTCCTCCATTATTTTTTAGGGCATGAAAATGGGGCTACTAATATTGGAGTTCAACATTTAATAAGTGAAAAGAAAAAAAAAATTATTTTTACTTGTTTCCTATGTAAATGTAGGAACGAAAGAGAATGTGTGGAAATGATATAACAAGCTTTACTTTTTCATTTCACTTTTTTCTTTATTTCCATCCCAATTCTTAGGGGTAATTTTTTACTAAAGAAAGTGTTTTCATTTTCCTTCTATTTATCTCCATTTATATTTATTCTTTTACCAAATAAATAAAAATAAATATACTCCTCATTTTTCATTCCTCTTATTTTCCCTTTAACCAAACACAACATAAAGCTCTTGTCATTGACATGATATAATTTCTACATTTTTCTCATTTTATTTCATAATTTTATATCAATTTTTTCTTTAATTTTTTACTTATTATATCATTTTTTATCATATAAATACATATCGACTTACTTAGATGACCTTGTGCATATTAAACACATCTTACAAGCTAGCTAGAAATGTTCACATGTTAATTCAATTTTTACTACTTTTAATTAAAATTGAAACCAAAATCAATATGTCAATTTTTAAAATATCTCAAAGCGAGATCAACCCAATATAATTAAAAAATCGAGATATTTGTTTCACATATTTCGATTCGATTTTTATCACTGTTTCGATTTGATCTAAGCGTGATACGTGAAATTGTTTATCTTTAATCAATCGCTATTGTTAAGTCTAGTGAATGAAAACTGAAAACATCAAACTCAGAGAATAATCAATATATTAAAAGTTTAAAATCTATTTAAATATCCAAAACGTTTAAAATCTTAATTTATTATTTATCTAGGTATGATATTAGTTAGTAGTTGGGTTAGAAATCGGTGCACTAAAAGTATGTTATATACCCTCTCGTTGTGATCATTCTAGAATTAAACGAACCCCATTTGGTATGAGATGAGTGGCTCCGAATTATCTTCTCAAAATAGCAATGAATTGCTAGAATGGATTTAATTTGAACCTGAAATAAATAAGAAATACCTAAATTGAAGAGCATGATTTACACCTTGCTCAAACGCTCAAACGTGAGAATAAATTTCTCGTTGAAAAAGCTGCGGAGTATCCTAATATTCAGTGAAGAACCAAGAGAATATTGGTCACATGTATTTACGAATGTAATAATTACGTGAAGAGTATTTCATGGAGAAGACAACTGTAAGATTGCAAAGTGTCTATTGCAAGTATGTAATAGTAAGTGATTAACCTTCTTAAGATGATATGTAGATGTTATTTATAGTCTTCGGGGTCGTCAGTTGTGGAGTGGGAGATGTGGTGTCGTGGATGAGAGATCATTTTTGGCATGGTGGAACAACTTTTGAGATAAGGGCGGACGTTGAGCAGTACTTATCTGCAGGTGGAGATCGCTGGCCATGCCAACACCAGTGTTTACGCTTCTTGTTCCAGCAAGGCATGTGGAGAAGTCTACCTTTGATGAATTTGCGTAAGTATAAGCTGGTCGTCCATTAGCTCGTCGTCGCCCGTAGTAGAAGTTGTGCAATGTACAACGAGACGATGATAGCGAGGAACCATGATGTGAGTTGAGTAGAGCGTCAGGTCTCCAATAAATGTGGATAAGCGAAATGAACGGTCTGGTTTGAGCAATTTTGGGTTGGCGCTCAATGGAGACGACCTAGTCAGATCATCCATTTCTATTTTCGGAGCGACGACCTGTGAGTAATCTTTCTAATCAGGTGCGGACTTGCCCGTTGAACTTTTAGCATATTGGACCTATTGAACATCCATTTCTGTTTTCGGGGTGACGAGCCTGTGAGTAATCTTTCTCATCAGGTGCGAACTTGCCCGTTGAACTTTTAGCATATTGAGCCTATTAAACTTTGATTGAATTCAGATTCATCAGAGGACAAGTAAAATACAAAGTAATAAAACCGCAACCAACACAATCTTTTAATTGGAGAATTTCAAAAATTGAAGTCAAGCTAATAATTTAGTTCGATTTTTTCTTCCTCGGTTTGAGTAAATGATTGGATCGATTTTTCAAAAACTTTACTCAACCCTATTACTAGTAGGGGTGCAAGGAATCTAAAATTGTTTGCGAATTTGTTCGAATTCAGCTTGCTGAATAAATTGTTCGAATTTGTCTCACTTTTAACTAATTAAACTAGTTATAAAGCTTGTTAAATAAAATATTTGAACTTAAATTTACATAATTTTGACTCAGTTAAGCTCGTAAACTATTTAGGCTCGTTTACTTGTATTTTTTATGAATGCAATATTAAATAATAGAAAATGTTATCTTTTTCTTTTATAAAATTTATAATATATTTACTTATGTAAGTTGAATATTCACATTCATTTCATGTAAGTGCACATTGTTTGGATATTTTATGAAACTATAACTAAGCTAAATGTTGTTGAATTTTCATATTACGCATTATAAAAATTTTGAATTTTATCTGATCAAATTAAATTTGAAAATTTTGGGGGTCGAATTCGTGAGCTTATGAAAAAGCTCGACTCGTTTGAAACTTGGTGGGAGCCCGCATATTAAAAAATCAAGATCAAGTGTTTTTTTCCTAAAAATTATTAATAAACGAGTCGAACTCAAACTTGTCAAAACACGACTCGGATGGAAATGTTTGTAGCACTAACTAGTGACTACTGAACTTAGATGTAGCACCGTTAACATGTCTATTTCTCCCGAAAAAAATTAATAATCTTCTTTTATTTTTAATTATTATTTTAATCTCAAAATATAAGAACTGCATATTTGGTCCTTGTGTATTATACGAAGGTACACTAATACATTTAGTGCCTTTCCGCGAAAAAAAAATCAAAATCGGTAGTAATTGTGAATAAATTATAATATTTATTTTATAATTGTAGCATGGCTACTTAGTTGCTGGTAGTAATTGTGAATAAATTATGAATGCAATATTAAAAAAATATCAAAATCGGTAGTAATTGGGAATAAATTATAATATCAAAATCAGTAACATATTGAATTTCATAACATCTACTAAATTGATTGTGAATTGAGTTAATTTTCCTAATGAAAATTTAGCAATGCTACACATATTTGAGAATGCGCATTGAATGAGCAATTCAATGAAAGCGAAAGGATCAAGTCGGTATTGTTTCGAGCTTTTGAAATTAGAATAAGTTCAACAGCGGATCAATAAATTTTGGACATCTTCTCTATCTAATAAATGAGTAGTGTGCTAGCTTGAAAATCGTTCGTCCCGCATGCATCTATCCACCTCTCTGAGTATATGTTTTAACAGAAATCACCAAAGGCCGATTAAAAACCTTTGAAAAAATGACCGTTCGTAATTCTGCAGATAAAATAAATTATATAATTCGTTTTAGAGATTGACAGTTTACCCATTCAGTGACTTTGGCACTAGACGCTTCAAATGGGTAGTGTCGAATCGAAAAAAGTCAATAAGGATCAGATCACGAAGCTAATATTATCACATATTACCTATATCACCAACATCATTAACATCATTAATATCATCAATATCACACTCAAATATCATCAAATATCATATATCAATATCAAACACTTTTCATCTATTACCCCTATACCTACACACTCTCACAAATCA
>JAOWAN010000001.1:15789601-15808607 GCA_028566635.1 Lobelia cardinalis
AGAAGAAGAGAGGGAGGCTTGGGTGAGATATCTTCTCGATAATTGAAAAGTGGTTGCTGATTCTTGATTTTTTTTTTTTTTTTTTGTGATGATTGGGTAAATGGGTGTTCTTATGAACACTATTGTTTGGGTCATACAGTGGTTTTTTTCGAGGGGAGGGGGTTATAGTGCAAATGGTGCTTATGAACACAATTTTTTTGTTTTTTTTTTTTGGAATTATAGTGCAAATGACTGCACATAGGAGTATTTTTGGTTGCTGGTATATGAATAAAGTGCTAAACAATGCACTATTTTTTGTTTTTTTTAATTGTGTCACTTTTTCAAGTTTTTTTTTCTATTTTTGTTTTTTATTTAAACAATTTTTTACCAGTAATATTTTCTATCAAAAAATTTTTTTAATGAAAATAATTTCATAATAATTCATGTGAAAAAGAATTTTAAATAACAATAGTTGCTGTCAAAAAAAATTCAACACTTTTTATCAGTTTTTTAAATTATTTATTTCAAATTTTAAATTTTTGTTTATAATATTTCATGTTAAAAGTATTTTAAATTATAATATTTTTTATAGAAATATTTTTTTGTCTTTATAATATTATTTATTTACTCTAAAATAAATTTATTTTATCACTATTGATCTTTGTACACAAAAGTGAGAAAAGGGCAATTTGGACATTATATTACATTTTCATTCCATTCCTACATCTCTAT
Source organism: Lobelia cardinalis (assembly GCA_028566635.1). NCBI lineage: Eukaryota > Viridiplantae > Streptophyta > Magnoliopsida > Asterales > Campanulaceae > Lobelia > Lobelia cardinalis. The sequence continues at coordinate 15,790,313 of JAOWAN010000001.1, forward strand.
TTTCAAACCAAACATGAATTGCCAAGGAATTGAATGGCAATTCCATTCCATTATGTAGCAACCAAACACAATGGTTTGACCAATTTCCATTCCATTCCATTTTCTTAAGGAATCAATTCCATTGACCTTTCCGTTCCATCAAAAAATTTCCACCAAACCAAACGGGACCTTTGAGCTTATTTGAACTATTTGAACTTCCCTCGATTGACAGAGGATGCCAGTACCGGGCTGATGATTTGGGGGCTCTCGTAGTCGATGTGTCATCTGCAGTTGATACATCGGCGAAGGAGTCCATATTTGTATTAGGCATTTGGCCGGCTCGAGTTATGGATTTTGTTATCGATCTTGTTAAATTTGATTGGTTATCCTTGATTCTGGGATGGGAAACTATTGATTATGTTTCGTGATTGATCCATTGTTATCTCTATCGTTGTTGAGAGAGGGATTGAGATTCTATACACTTAATCTACCCCTGTTGGCAGGTTCCTTACTGGGCTTTGTATGCTCACCCCTATTTCTTTTTCCGTCTATTTCCTTCTTTTACAGGTAATCGTGGATAGTCGATATAGTGACTCCAGTTGGTATTGATAGTTTTTTATCTATCCTTACAAACCATGGGAGTCGACTCTTTTGTTGTGTCTGTTGTTTTGTAAACTATTATTAGAGTGGTGTCATGACATGTTGTGATATACATATTGGACAATAGTTAACTATGATGACATGTATGGTTGTAGTTGGTTTGTATTGTATAGTAGTCTGGTTTGTAACAGGTTGAGTTAGAGCTCTGATGTACTCGAGCTAGATGTTATATACATCGTGGTTTGTTTTTTATTATAAAGAAAAAAAATGGTTGGTATTTTGATTTGAAAAATTGTAACAGGTTCGGGTTAGGATTTGGATTTTGACTTTCTTCACTCCCCGAAGGTTGTGAACATCACGTGCTTCGGGGCGTGACACGAGCGTTCGCGAGTCATGTATTTTATAGACTTGACGAATTTTTTAACGAATCTTGACGATTTTTTTAACGGATATTGACAAATCATCGCAAAAATTAGCCAACTGAGATATGGGCCAAAAGGCCCGAGTGCAAACTCTTGCACTGTTGCACCCTAAAACCCAGCCTCTCGATCTGTGAACGTTTAGGAGAACGACTTTACCATAACTATATTTGAAGATCGTTTTTCCTGTATAGATTCTGTAAGTGCGCCCAGGGTAGCCCGAGAATTGTTGAGACTTGAGACCTCATCCTCAAGTCAGTCATTGGTATTTTAATGATTCGAGCCTTAATGAGTCAAGCCCTTTACGAGTCCTTAACGAGCCGGCTCGTGAGTCTTGTAAGTCGAGTCGAGTCGGACTCGCAAAATATGACGAGCCTAAAAATTGAGCTTGACTTGGCTCATGAAAGTCGTGCGAATCGAGTCGAGACGGGTTCAAACGATTCGAACCGAATCGAATCCACGAGTTGACTTGGCTGGTTTACGGCCCTAGTGCAGAGTATTGGGCCCAGGATGTGGTTCAGGCTATAACCGATAATGCTTTCAGTTTAGACATAGCATGTTATGTTATGGACAGTTTTCATTTTTTTTAAACAATGCAAAGTGACAATTTTTTCCTGATTCTGCACGGTGAAACATTTATAGTTTCGATTCTTTTCTCATTTCTTTATCTTCATAGAAATTTGTTGATGAAGGAATATCCACGTCTTATTGGATATCATGTGCGGTGCATTTCTCAAATTGAGTTTGGAAGACATTTGTGAAAAAGCAAGTACCAAGAGAGTATTTGAGAAAGCCATGAAGTTGAATAATCAAATGATTTAAATCTATAGCCGCCCCGGACTTGTGAACATGACGAGGAAGTTTACTCAATTACCGCAAAAACCGTTTTGTAACAGCTTTCCTAACACTTTCAAGGATCAATTTAGTGCAAATATGCTTGAAGTCAATCTTCAATTCAGATGCTTAGAGAAAATAGTAAATGGTCAGAAGAGCAAAAAGGTAAACAATGCATATTTTGGATGCCAGATTTTGGAGGGGAGTGGAGGAAGCCCTTGATGTGACTAGTCCTCTTTTTAAGGTTCTTCGACTTGTTGATGGTGAGAAGAAACCTCCTATGGAATATATCCATGAAGCTATGGATAAACAAAGGAGAGCCTTGCAACAAATTCTCTTTTCAACGAGAATAATTACAAAGAGTACTATGAAATCGTTAACGAGAATAATTACAAAGAGTACTATGAAATCGTTAAATGTAGGTGCAAGATCGACTTCATCATCCTTTGCATGCAGCCCGCTATTACTTGAACCCAGAATTTCACGACTCAAAATGCGGTCATTGAGAATGATGAAGAGATTGGGGATAGCTTTCTAAGGTGTTTGGAGAGACTAGTACCAGATCCAAATTTAAGAGATAAAATCACCAATGAGTTGAGGAAGTATAAGTATGTCGAGAGTTCCTTTCGAATCGGTATTGCTATAACTTATAAGGCAAAGCACTACAAAGTCATCACAGTAAGGCTACATATTATGTTACAATTGTAATTAATGTCTAATGAAAGTAAATTCTATTTAATAGTCGAATGATGGAGGATATATGGCTGATAGACTCGAACTTTGCAAATATTTGTCATCAAGATTCTTAGCCTAACTTGTGATACATTCGTACGAGAGGAGTAGTTTCTTCGAGCACCTACGTATTTACATATTTAATTTTTGTGAAATCATTTTTTTAAAAAGTGTATAATAATAGTTAATGTGCTTCGACTTATTTCGTAAATGCTATACGAAAATTGAGATTTAGTGTTCACGAATTATAATAAAGCATTGAGATGGCGATACAACCTTCAAGACACCTTTGACCATATTTCCTTGGATGATATTGATGACAGTAACGAGTGATTCGTTAATGAAGATGCCGACAAGTGTGACAACAAAAGATGGCAGTGAAAGAGTCTTTGATGATGGTCTGACATGGGTGTTGCGCAGCGGAATCCAATCAAAGAGCAAGAAAAATATGCGGAAGCGATTCAATCAAACCAACAAATGCACACCACACACGTACTGAAAGTAAAGGAGACACGGAATTTGAGTGGTTTGGAGAAATTCTCCTACTCCACGAACGGCAACCACAACACCATACTCAATAATATTACAATCAAGTGTATCACTCACAAGTGTTTCTCATACAATTCTGGCCCACCAAGTCCATCTCTACACTAGGCTATTTATAGTCTCCAAGAACTCTTAAGAATGTGAACCTAGACATAATGAGCATATATCCCGTCGTAGACCGACGCTTGTCTAAATCATCGGCATAATCAGAATCTACATAGCCAACCACGAGTCTGTCAAGATCAAGCTTCTCCTTCTTCTGAAACCTGAGACCTAACATCAACTTCATCAATTGTACCATGAATATACCTAAGTATCCATTTGACAGCACACCGGTGCCCCTTTTCCGGATTGTGCATGTACCGACCATGCTCACAACATGCGAAAGATCAGGTCTTGTGCAAACCATAGTATACATCAATATTCCAACTGCGTTAGCATTCGGGATATCTGTCTCTTTTCATCCTTAGAGCTGGGACACATCAAAGAACTTAACTTGAGATGAGAAGCGAGCGGTGTACTACCGGGCTTCGTTGAACGCTGCATACCAAATCGCTGCATAACCTTCGTATATATTGAGCCTGACTCAAGCAAACGGCGTCGTTCTCCCGATCTTGATGTATCCGCATCCCAAGTATATTCCGAGCTTCTCCCTTGTCCTTCATCTCAAACTCCCTACTAAGCTGAGTCTTTAATGTATCGATCTCCACCTTGCTCTTGGATGCAATCAACATATCATCCACATACAAGAGCAAATAAATGAAAGAACCATCTCGAAGTTTGCGAAAGTACACACAGTGGTCGAACTGGCTACGAGAATACTTATGCTCCACCATAAATTGATCAAACCTCTTATATCATTGTCGAGAAGATTGCTTCAGACTTTCTAAGCTTACAAACTCAATTCTCTTTCCATTTGACTCTAAACCCATCTGGTTGAGTCATATAGATCTCCTCCTCCAAATCTCCGTGCAAGAATACTGCTTTTACATCGAGTTGGGCAAGCTAGAGATCAAATTGAGCTCCTCCAAATCTCTGTGCAAGAATGTGCCTTTAATATCCGTGCAAGTTAGGCAAGCTCGAGATCAAATTGAGCTACCAAGGCTAATAATATCCGAATAGACGAGTGATTTACCACCGGCAAGAAAATCTCGTTATAGTTATTCCTTCCTTATGGGCGTCACCTCTAGAAATCAACCGTGCCTTGTAGCAAACTCCAGGAGTATCTTCCTTCATCGCATATACTCATTTGCACCCAATAGCCTTCTTTCCTTAAAGAAGTTGCACCAACTCCCAAGTTTTGTTCTTCTCGAGTGATCTCATCTCTACATCCGTGGCTCCTGCCATTTCATACTATCTAAATTTTGGACAGCTTCTTTGTAGGTACTAAGACCTCCTTCAATTATGGGAAGTGCAAATGCAACCATATCGTTAAACTTGGCGGATCGTCTGATTTTTCGTCAGGGTCTATTTCTCGCAATAGACTCGGGTTCTTGCTCTTCGTCCTTGAGACACTTTCCAAGTACCATCTTCCATGGTAACAGACTGGCTCCAAGAGAAATTAGGCTTTTCTTCAACTCGGGAACATAACGAAAATCAGTGAGCTTTCGAATGGCTCCATCAAACATTTTCAATTGTACTGAGCCAATCACCTTTATCATGCAAGTGTTGTTGTTACCCATATAAACAACTCCACCGTCAAACTCTTAAAAGCGCGAGAACATCTCTCCGAGAGGACACATGTGGTAGGAGCATCTCGAATCCAAGATCCATTCTTCAGTATTGCTAACTGAGAGCGAGACTGTCAAGACATCTTTGGTATCACTGTCCTTCCTAGCCACATTGATTTTGGTATCATTCTTTTTCAAGTTTGGACAGTCTTTCTTCAAATGACCCTTTTAGCGGCAATAGGCACATTCTTCTTTCCCAAGTTTCTTCCCGTCTCCCGATCTTCTCCTTGACCATGATGTGGACTTTCCACGATCTCCATTCTTTCGGGTAATATTCCTCCCTCAAACACTCAAAGCATCCGAATTTGTATCTTGATGTGTCTGTTTTTCCTTCTTTCCTAATCTCGTTGTTTGATAAACATTCCTGAATTTTATCTCATTTTTACCATGTAACAAAGTAGTGATTAAATGTTCATATGAATCGGGCAAGAAATTTAACATTAATAGTGTCTTATCTTCATCTTCAATACTACCATCAAGATTTCTCAAATCAGTAATGATTTTGTTAAATCTACTAATGTGTTGGTAGATAGTAATACCTTTTCATAGTCGAAGCGAAAGAGTTTCTTCTTCGAATGGAGCTTATTTTCAACACTCTTTTACATATATTGCTCCTCGGATAGCTTCTAGAATGCCTTTGCCATATCTTCCCTCGTATACGGGTACGTTTCTTCTTTACTTAGGTAACCCCGAATAGTCCCGAAAGTGTCTATTTAACTTGCACCATTTCAACTCGAACATACCTTCGAATCTCTCCCATTCAAGAGTGAATTCAAGATCTTGCAACGCAAGAACATCAAGGACTTCACATCCCGAAGTTAATTGTTCCATCAAAAATTCTAACTTTGTAGTTAGTGCCCATCCTTTTTGAATCATCGTCATATTCTTCACATGTATTTTCTCACTATTTTCTGCCATTTAAACAAATTTCTCTACACAAATTAAATCGCAAATGTAGAGAAAATAGGCTGACCTGTTAAATCACAAATGGTATGTGGCATTGGCTCCAGGCAATGTTTGAGACCTCAAAACTAAATTTTGAGCAATGCCCCAGCAACCCAAAATCAGAACATGGGCGCTCAGAGACTAATCGTTATGCACATCGGAATCCAATCAAAGAGCACGAACAATATGCGAAAGCAATTCGATCAAACGAACAAATGCATACCACACACGCACACGTCCTGAAAGTAAAGGAGACATAGAATTTACGTGGTTCGGAGAAATTCTCCTACTCCACGGGCAACAACCACGACACTATACTCAATAGTATTACAATCAAGTGTATCACTCACAAGTGTTTCTCACACAAGTCCATCCCTACACTAGGCTATTTATAGCCTCCAAAAACTCTTAAGAATGTGAACCTAGATATTATTAGGCAGTCCAACAGCCAAGTTCAAGAATGGTTCATGAACACCAAAGGGAATGAACATGTGCAAAATACCACGAGTCTATTCTAGAAACTCCTAGTCTTGAGCCAAGTCCAACAATAGGAGCTAGTACAACTTGTGGACCAGAGCCTGCCTATTATACTAGAGAGAAGACAACCACTTCAACACCATCAAGTCATGCAAGTTGTCCAGTTGGTTGTCCCAATAGCTCAAGGCAAAAGGCAATGTTAGGGGCTGGTGATTAATCACTTCTAGGATGTCTAGACAACCACCTATTGTTCATCTTATTAATGAAGATGGCGATGTTGCGAATGAAGAGGAAGAGGAAAAAGGATCACCTATGAACTCCATCAGTGAAGAAGATGAAGATGCTATGATAGGGGCTTGGATAGCAGTGGAGATTAGGATTCTTAGATTGGTGTCTTATGACTTTGCTTCCCTCTTCATGAACTTTCATCCAGCAATCGTGGATAACTATTTAATTTCTTGTTCGAACTTTGACGTTTAAATTCAGTTCATCTTTTGCATTAGAATTTTAGGATGTTGAAACATGATTTATTGCTGTTTTGTGCAAAATTGTGATCTCAATTTCATGCCTATTCTCTTTTCTAAAATGTTTAAAATTTAGTCCTTGCGTATAAATTTTTCTTCTAATGTTTACTATTTCCCCCTTTTTTTCACTTTGTACGCCTGCCTCTTGCCTCGGCTTCAGCCTCCAAAATGACCTGTCCCCCACCTTGCCTTTTGCCTTTAATAACTGTGTACTAAGGCAATGTAACATCTTGAGCAATTAAAAGAGTTTCAAGTAACAAAGATTTTACATGGTAAAAACAGGGTCATTCATTTTCTTGGCTTGCAGACACCTAAAATAAGAGAAGCATGACAATGACATATACTCCCTCATTCTCGTTTATACTGGCCAGATTTCCTTTTTTGGATGTCTCATATTTTTGGCCACTTTACATAGTCAATAAAAATAATAGCTAAGATCCCAAGTTACATTTTAAACAATCATTAATTACGAGTCAAACAATTAACTGAAAGGGGTATAAGAGGAACGCGTTTGTAAGTTGATGCATTTAAGATAACTCTTAATCTAGGTATTTTTGTCATGTGGCCCATATAATTGGAGAGTGAAGGAGTATTTAGCAGTTCAACAAGGTCAACATGTCACTGGAAAAGGAAATGTATCATAGCAACTAATCATAAAAGGCGTAAGGAATGCAGCAAAATGTATACCTTTGGTGATTTTAATTGAGAGACATAAACATTGTGCACCCCAGGTAGCTTCTTCGGAGACATATCAGGGAGACTGGGGAACTGAGATATTTTAGGTGAGCCACGACACTGGCCTAATAATCAAGAAAACAGGGAAAGGTGTTGAGAGTTGCAAGACAGATCATAGATTGCAGATAATGTACTTCCAGAAAGATCAAGGTAGCGCATAAAACATATGACTTTCCAGAGAGGCAGCTTACTTTCACCATTATCTTTCGATTCTGAGACCCGGTAAGGTTTTTGAGGTGCCCCAGCAGAGGCTATCTCCACCAATAGTGGCTTCACAACAGGAATGAACACTTCGTTGTAGAAGGTGATTATGTCAACATGATCTTTCCCGGTTTTCTGCCTCAAAAATATTCAAGATTATAATCCTCAAACCGATTATGTAAAATGGATCTAAGGTAGCGAGACATACCTCGGTACCGCGAGTAGATGACCAATCAACGAAGACACTTCGAAAAACTTGAGGTTTGCACTGAGGCTTCTTTCTGTAGTTGTAAATGATTTCTCTGAAAGTTAGAGCAAGTTGAGAAATCTGCAAGCAGTGGTAAGTAATCAGAGACCTTGATGGCATGTTACTACTATCAAGTTCTTAAATATATCTAGCAGCAAACCTTTGCTACTCCGTAGAGACAACATAGTATGATTTGGTCAATATGGCGATTGAAGAATAGAGCTGTCCGCTGAGTAAGGATCTGTTGGAACAGACAATACACTGTTTCCCGTATTTGCTGAGACAACTGCAGCCTCTCAATCATCCCACAGATTCTGACAGCAGCTAACTTTACAATCTGGTAAAAACAGGTTAAAAATATAACAGCTAAATTGTAACAGTACTATGTTCACTATACAAACAAAACATAGGACACACTATAATAGCCACTAAACCAATTATTCTGAAGAGAAATGATATCAACAATAAAACATTTCACCAAAACTAGCACCAATTAAAAGCAACCAAACACAAAAGAAATACATTCACTCACACCAGTATGGTAAATATCTCTGCTAATAACAGCAAAAGCCTAGAGAGTTTTACACGTAATATCCTAGCACCAATTTCCATTCAACCATTTATGTAGATGAAAGCAGCAAATATATAATTTGGCATCCAGTTGAGGAGATCATAAGCTCCCTTCTTGAATCCAGACTACCAAGCAGTCCCTTATGCCTACTGCAGAAAAGTAGTCCATTTGAGCGAAAAGCTTGAAAGATGAAAGAAGGAGATACTCCAAAAGTGATTTCTTTTCATTAGCCTTTTCTTTTCCTTCCGCACAAAAATCACCAAAAGAAGAAAATAGAGACCAAAAAGAACAAGACACAAAAAGGCCAGAGCAGGAAGGATAAACATGACTCGTAAACACCTCCACTATATCTGTAGGAGTTCTACTCATATTCTTCCATCAACATGGAAGTCATTTGTGGTGTGTGTAGTACCTTGCCAAAGAATACATTGATGGCAGTTTCCGCACATGTTTCCCCTCTGCCTCCTGGATTCGGCCTAGTTGGACTGTAAATAAATATCCAATTGCATGACCCAAGTTTAGAAACAGTGTGCAACAAGTTAACTTCACTATTTCCTTTTACCTACAATTATTAGCATACCTCGCAAATGCAGACTGCAAAGCAGGAGGCAGTAGCTTTGACTTGAGATTACTGACGGCCAGAAAACAATCCTTCACTGGAGATTTGAAGGAATTGCGTTCAACCAACAGACTTCGATGCTCAGTGCAAACTCTCTTCGGTGATCGAATATCTTCAATGTGCCCTGGACAGGAGATACCATTGACTCGAGCTACGTTAGTTAGCAAATTACAGAACAATCGGGTGAAATGGAAACCCCCAAATGATTTGAACTACTTCTGTTCAACATCATGCACCCTGAGTACACAACCGGTGTTTAAGTCGGTTATCAATCTCTGGGAATACATGTCACTGCCTCAAATGCCTAAAATACAATAAATCATAAGATAGAGATGATGGCAACGTATTACCTGAAGAGCTTTCTAACTTCTGCAACCATGAATCACTGCCTCCAGAAGACATGTTAATTTGCATCTCAATTGCATCCAAAGATGGCATTGGTTCTGCTAACAAACTATAAGGGCTGATTTCCACAGAAAGTGCTGGCCTTGCAACTACTAAAGAGTTGTACATGGAGGAGCCCTTTTCCCACACCATGCTCTCCAAAAGTCGCTCTTCCAGGGAATTTAGATGCCTTCTTAGTTCTCGTGGAAGAGATTCCTCATGTCTAATGAAACTTTCTATAACCTTACTAAGATCAAATGATGTGATACCAGTCCTTTCCAAAACTGCTGGAAACAACATAGTCGCGGTCTTATGAGTGGCAAGAACAAGTTCAGCTGAGCAGGCAAGCATACACCTGTGGAACCTCTCATTCGTTAGCAAAGAGGTCAGATTGATACCATGCAGAATTTGGGCCTCTGCGGTACACATTGCTTGCAATACCCTATAATATAACTTCAATGCTTCCAACCTTCGCTGTTCTGCCCAAATGTTATCCATTAGGTTTGTATTCTGCAGGCTTCTTGTGACACTTTGATCACTCAGACCGCTACCCAAAAAAATAGCCTCCAATATAACTCGAGCCCTGCGTGTGACATCTGCAGTGACATCCTTGTCACATGATGACAAGAATCTCGCCAGCTCCGGAGAAGGTTCTGGTGGAAGTGGAGAAATAATGGTCCGCAGCCATTTTGCCGTTGTCATTGCTGTGCTTACAGGAGTAGCTGCCATCTTTGATGTAACACCACCAAGCCTTTCATTGGCACGGCATGAAGATGGAGAATGATAGGGGGAGAGTGGGCTTGAGATTGTCTTTGCTGGGGAGGCTACTGAGTCAATTTTCCTCTAAAACAACATGCAAACAGATAAGTATGAAGAATAACTCTTATTGAACACATAACAATCCTTGCCAAGAATATACCTTGGTTCCGGTTATATTAATGGCACCACCTGACAAGCTGCTTGAACCAAGTATGCTGTCCTCATCATTAATAAACAGCCTTTCATCCAACTCACACTTATTATTACGAATTGCATCATCATAATCCTTTTCCAGAATATGCAAACTGGAAGACAAAGATGACTCCTCCAACAAATCTTCAAAATATATCAAACCATCTGCAGAGGGAAATAGATCAATGAGCATGATGTGACCGGGACAAGTAGAGATACTGATAATTATATCAACGAACTAAACCTGTGCCGATACTGTCTAAATTTTCAGATTGACAGTCTGATGCCAGACAAGGTCTTTTTTTCAAAATGACTGATATTAAGTTATTGGCCTTTTCCATTGTTTTTTCCAACTCATCTGCCGATGTCTCGTACATGTTGCAAAGTGATGCAAGTAGGTCAACCCCTATGTTTCCTTTCTTAACTGCAAGTAGATCAGCACATTTAGAAAGTCATTATTTTCCAATATGGCATGGAAGTTTAGAGAAAGTAGACAGCCAAGTAAAGAAAACACTAGTGAAAGATCATTACCAAAACGTGGAGAGTCCTTAATAGAGAAATTTCTGAAGCGAACAGGAACATGAATGATCAAAATAGCCTGTTACAAGGTTTTATTCGAGTTTTAAATAACTCTGTTTACTTGCATAATTAACAAACGAACAAAGATACCTTAGCCAACATGAAAATAGTGATAACAAAAAAATGAACAGATAACTTAAATTTTTTTACTGGTCCTGCAGTCCGTTCTATGTATCTTTAGTCATCAACATCCTACAATTTAGAGACGGCTTTGAACATAAGACAACCACAAAAGAATTAGTAGCCAATGAAGTGGACTTACCAATATTGAAACTAAGCCATTAGTGCAAGTCACTAAGTCCTTGTAACGGCTGAAAGCATGGACACGGAGAGCCAGAAATAGCAACCATCCAAAACGATGGTAGTTTGATACATACTCTCCAGCATCGGTAGCATCTGGCTTCCCCTCGACATTTACATCGGTTATAGAGAACAATTCCCGAAATGCACGCTCATAATACCTTGTATCATTGGAGCAAACAAATATCCAGTCAAGATGCTTAAACTTCAAATAACTCCTAAAAATAGTACTCCGAGATGGGTTTTCAAAACAACTTCAATGTCAACATTAAAAATAAATAGATTCCTTTTATCCCAATTACTGAAAAAATTATAGAACATCTACATATATTTTTGGGGACCCATAATTCCTACTTCCCCAGCTGTCCATGCTATATAACAATATTTTTCCTTGCTGTCTCATTACAGTAATGTGTAAGCATGTTGCACCCATGTTTCAGCTCTTCTACGGAGTTTGCTTTAATATCTTAGCTTCTTTAGCATCCGACCTCCATTACCATTAAAGCTTCCCTACCATTTCCCTAAATGTAAGACCAAGCTTTTGAAACTCGATCTTGATGACTCAATCACACATGGAAAATCCAGAGAACCAAAGCAGCAGCAAGTTCGGCAATCGCTTAAATACTGGAAATTAACAAAACAAACTCGAACTAAAAAAGTAAAAGACCAAACTTTTTGAACTCCAGCATTAACTCTTGAGAAGCAAAAATGCTTTTTGAAACTTAAGAGGTTAAATAAGATGTGGATAAAAAAAGGAACAATTACTCAACAGAAAATATTAATTAGAAATTGATGAATAGTTTGTCCAAATAATGAATCAGATATGCAAAAGATCTGATACTACTTTGCTCTATATTTCATAATCATATTCATTACACTGATTTCACCATATGAACCGACTACATAAGACCAATAATCTCATAAACAATGCATCTTACCTACTAAATAGAGCAACTAGACCAACAATGGTTGCCTCAATAGAAGGGGCTATGGTTGCTTAGCAAGAGGTCTCGAGTTCGAGCCCCTTGTATGCAGCAAGCATCTTGGGAGAGGTCTCTGCTTTAATGGCTAACAGCAACTCGAGGGATTAGTCTCCGGAAAGGCCGCAGGATACCTCGGGAATAAAAAAAATGAGGTACTAGACAATGCATGCCATGCTAGTAGCTCATAACTACTAGTGAAGATTGTATCTCAACAGCATCCAAGCACCCTTAGTCACATAGAGTATGGAACTCCAAAGGTCCTTTGAAAGTGTTCTTTTTTCTTCTTTTCACTGTGACTCGTTATTGCAATGGCAAGGGATGGCTGTGGGAATTTTTTCATTGCTTTCTTGGGAGTTTATACAAAAGTTGGTGAAGGAATTTCAACTATGCATGTCCCTAACAAGTGGATGATGGGAGTAACAGTTGTTGGCACACAGCAGCACTGTGTTAATTTTAGACGGCCTGGAAGGAGAGACCCTAGGGCTTTGATGAGACTATTGCTTATTACTAGATCTGTAGATAGAAGAGACCTATGCTCATTACATTAGCCTCTCTTTTTTTTATTCACCGGCTTCTTAATGCAGGCATTAGGAGGGGTGATGATATCAACCTCAATAAAGCTAGGGGTAGGGCAAGACCAAAACTAAGAAGGACAGCTATTATACAGAAGAATATGAAGGATGGTGGCTTTTGTGATGACCTTGCATTTGACCATACTTAATGGCGGAAAAGGATTCACGTAGCCAACCCCAAGTGATTTGTAATAAGGCTCAGTCGAGTGGAGTTTATGGAGTCAATACCAAATTCTTTTTGGCACTTGTAATGGATTCTTGTGTAGTTTACCATTGTTTTAGATCTCTTTGGTCGTTTGGCTTTGTAAATTATCTGTGTACATGGGTTGCAGGGCCACAATTGGTACTGTTTATAGTAAAGCACATTGTTTGGTGATATAAAAAACAAAGGAAAGATGCTATGTGAAGCAGAAGGTATAGATGATAAAATCTGTCCAAGGAGCACTACTAATGATGAGTGACAGGAAAGAACGCTAAAAGTACCCACTTGCTTAAAAGGCTCAAATGCACAAAATTGGTCTGTAACTCCTTTGCCTGATGGAGAGAGATCAATTCAAAAATAAGTATGAGTCAAACATAATAAATATGACCAGAAATAAACTAGACAGAAAGGCCAGCCCTCTGAAAACATTGCCTGTTTCTCAGCAATATGAGTACCTCAAATCTACTCCTCCAATCTGCACTGTAGAGATCACTTAAAATTGGACTGGCCTTGACAATGTATTGAGGAAGTTCTTTGAAAAAGTCAACAACACTGTAAAGCAGGAATGCAGATGCATCCGATCGAAATCAGAATAAGTTTAAAAAAAATTATTGTAACTTAATCAATCATCATGAAAACATACTTGAGCTTCGCTACCCTCAGTATCTGACATAGGGTAAATTCATTTTTCCTTGTTACCAGATTAGTATTTTTGTCTTCAGAAGTCCTCTGGCTTAATCTTTTCACTGAGAATAAAACAAATGCAAACCAGTAGCGCTCTGCTTCTTCTGGCTGACACAGTAATATAATTCAGATATCAGATACTATGAACACTTAAAAAGGGGAAATCTAGAAGGAAAAACAAGAAATGGAAATGGGAAAGGAAAAGGAAAAGGAAAAGGAAAAAAAAGAAACATGAAAAATAACCCACGAACATACCGTTACACCACTTCCAAGAGTGGAAGTACAGGAAACTAGAAGGTGTTGACTATGATCAAACAACTTCATGGCTTCTTCCAGTGTGACGTCATCCATTGATAGTTCTTTCTGGTGAGGATTGATACACTTTTCAAAGTTAAAGCAGTGCATCATAGCAGTACCGTAAGCGGAGAAGAAACTGACATGACAAGGTCTCAAAAGAAAAAATGGAAACAAGAAATTCAAATACACAAATAAAAAGTGTCACGAGAAAAAAATACTTTGTTCCTCTCACAAAGTTCACTTTAAGTTTAAAGGTCAACATGGGCGGGTACAAAGCAGCATTAAGGGTCCATTTGGAAGATGGGTTTTTGGCTTGGTTTTGTAGTTTTCATTTATAATGATTCAAGTAAAAAGTAGGAGAGACAGACAGAAAGATTGTTGGGCCAATGAGAGAGAAAAACCAAAAGCCACAAACCCATGATAAAAGACCACTCTGCCAAACCAAACGAGCCGTTCAAGCATAATTGTTCTAGCTTAGTCTATAAAATTTCAATCTAGCTAAACTAAAGTAAAAAACTATAAATTGCATATAAATTATTTGTCAAAAATCAATTTGACCAAGTCAGACCAAAATAGGCAAAAGAGTAATCTCTCAGTCTCGAGTATATTGTAGATTAATGAGCGTATAAAAACCTTTCTAATTCTACCCTTTTCTGAAAAAAATTAAGTAGAGAGACCATTGCGTTATCTTGGAAAATGTTAAACTTAATTAGGGGTTTAGCAGGGAAAAAATCAATTAATGATCATTGAATTCTGAAGCAGCTGAACACTTTGGACGTCCAAAGAAGGAAATGTAGCCAATATTAATAAGACATTTGAGGGAGTATTATTTATAGAGGAGTGTCCCATCATATATACTCTAGGCTATAGCAAAATGACATGCCTTAATGAGACCCAAAACCTCTGGCATTTTCTCTCAATTGTGGTTATATGTATTTTTTTCTTCTTTTAACAATTATTTTGTTGGTAGATTTTTGTGCTTTTTTATTTGATAATTCTTTTATATTTCTTCAGAACTGGAGTTCTCTTTCCTTCTTTTTGAAAATAATTTCAGTGCTCTGATGCTCTCCCGAAATGAAGTTTATTTCGATGTACGTTCCAGTTTTCTCTTTCTTTCATTGTTTTTAACTTTTTTTTTGTTTTGTTTTTTTCTGATATCTGCGCACCTGTTGGTAGTACAATTATTCATGCATGAATATCAAAAAGAATAAAATAAAAGCACGATACTGATAAAAAGTTTAACATCATAATAATCACATAATTCTGCCCCTATCTCTGCTGGAGTCAAACAAATGCAACCTAGAGGTATTGCATCCATCTTTTGCTTTAATTACAAGTACGAAAAACTGTTTCTAGAGGTACTTTTTATCCAATTACTGTTCTTTCAAGTTACTTGTATGTACCAAAATGAACATGTACAAAGGAAAAAAAATCTTATTGGTCGACACATTATTTCTAAATCTCTTAAATTGAACAAAATGAGATTTATGGTAGATAGCATTCGAGGCAACTTTGGTAAGAGTTTATGGCTGAAAATTTAGTTACCTTTTGTAACACGCAAGAAAAGCATCATGTATTTTGCACAGAGCATTTCTGGAAATGGATGTAATAAGTGCTTGATTTCAAAATACAATTGGTTTCAGACTTGTTTAAATTGTATTTGTAATCTACTGCTGCTAATTATTGAAATATATAAACGGTATATCCATCCATAGTTAAATTTATAAGGAAAGACTTGAGCCCTAAAGGGCTATGTTTTTTTATGTGCGAATCACAACTCTCCCAAATAATTGGCCAATAGACGGCATAGACCGTACGAGGCTTTATCACGGATGTTTGCATTATGTGCATGAGGAGTAGCGAGAATCACATTCATCTGTTTTACCATTGCCGGGGCTTGGCATTTATGTTGCTCCTTGTTTCGGTGCAATGACAAGCTTGGATCTCTCCCCGTATGATACAAGACCTGTGCAGTATGTTTTGGTGGTGCTATGGATGCGAAGATTTAGTGGGTTACATTGTGTTTAGTTTGCTTTGGGGTATGTGGATCGAGTGGAACAGGAAGGATTTTCAGACGGCATGTGGTGCACTCTTCTATTCTTTGGGGTAGGGTCTTACTTCAGGCTTCACTTTGGGCTTGGAACTTTGGGATCTTACAGAGATTGTCACAATCTAGCACATGTGATCATGGATTTCGCTGCCATTTTTTATATTGTTGATATTTCTCCTTATTCCTATAGTTTGCTCTTGGCGTATCCCTGGTTCACTTTTTTGTACCTTTCCTCTCTATCTAATATGGTTATTCTTTTATTAAAACAAAAAGGAAATTAACAAAACCATTGGGCAACTGAAGATCTTAATTAAAAAAAGCACAAAATGGTTGTGGAAGATTGAGAAGGTCTATTGATGATACAAAAGTTGTTGAAGAGGACATGCTATGTAGCAATCTTCTAGACGAAGTTGAAGCAAAGATGAATAACAAAGAAGAAAAATACATCGAATGACAAGATTGAGGAGCAAGCAACATAAAAGCAAACTTTCAAGTTATTACAATTTTCATATATTTCTACTTAATATCAACAAAAACCATGACCAATTTAGTTATAGCCTACATTATTGTCTCTTAGCATGTTAACTCTATGCTGCAGCCATCAATTTTATTCGATGATTTACCTCTGGGAGAGACTTTGAAACTATCGATCGTCGATGATATTCTTTTCTTGTTTTCATCAATGGAGCTATGATATTTTCTTATTTTATATGCATAGATTATTTACTCCCTCCGTCCCAAAATTAGTGTCCTCTTGAGAAGAAAAAGAACTTCATATTTCCTAAGAGAAAAGTCAACTTAAGACGAAATCAAATTATCATTTGACACTTAATTATAATATATTAGATGCTAAAATTTTGATCACAGTAAAAATATAGTTAGTAAACAATCATTAATAGCTTTCATGAATTCGGAAAGAATAAAGTAAACTTGTGTACATATAAAATTTGAATGAGTTGACCAAAAATAGTCAAATGGAAAGATTCTTTTGAGATGGAGGGGGTGTGCTAATTGGCAAGAATTATCGCTATGAACAAAAACAAGGGACTGAGAGAGAGAGAGAGAGAGAGAGAGAGAGAGAGAGAGAGAGAACCTTGCAGAAGTGTTTGAATCGAGATTGAATGGTGGAGCCATTCTCGGAGCAAGAATCCGGAGACGGAGTTGAAGGTGGTTGCAGTTCTTCCATTCTTCGAACAAATTCCACCTGAAAACTACAACCACCAAATCAATAAAAAGAAAAAACTGAATGTTCTATAAAAACGGAGAACTAAAATTGGGGAGTAAATCAGACCTGTAATCAACGGCAAAGAATTCCTAGTGAAAGCTTGCAAAAGAGCTAAATTGGTGGTCGACAAATTAGGGGTTTTTTTTTTTCCCCCAAAGACAGAAGAGCTAAAAGCTTTAGAAGCTAAAACCCATCTTTCCAATTCCCTCTTCTCTCATAGTAGCATGGGTCGCGCGGGAAAAAACAACAGAACCTGACATGTCGGAATCTTTACCCGCCAAAATTATCCCCTCCTGGCTCCTGCATTTTCCATTACAATTTGAGATTCTAAAAAAATAAAGCAAAATTCATAACTCCCTCCAAAAAGGGCAAAAAGAGGTGTACATAATAATAATTATATGATTAATAGGAAAATTAGAGATCTATAGTCGCTCAAATGAGAACCTAAATATCGTAGAAACTATAGGAATCAAAGACACAATAACCAAAGTATTTATTGTGTTGGGAGATTCAAATACACAGTAATAAAAATATTTACTGTGTTGGGAGATTCAAATACACAGTACTGAAAATATTTACTGTGTTGGGAGATTCAAATACACAGTACTGAAAATATATTTACTGTGTCTTTGAATCTCCTAACACAGTAAATTTTTTTGTTACTGTGTCTTTAGTTCCTATAGTTCCTATTTTAATTGGTTCCTATTGGAGCGCGCCTGTAACGCCCGAAAGTGCCGTGTGACGTAAGCCTAGGGTGTGCGTGAGTATGCATGCATTTTATTTGAAGCATATGGCATGATTATATGTGTGAATACTTATTCTGCATTATATGAATTAACGGAAATGAAAATTGTTGGAAACTTGGCAAAATGAAATAGTGAAAGGTAAGTTTTAATAAGGGAAAATACA
>JAOWAN010000001.1:15831353-15842977 GCA_028566635.1 Lobelia cardinalis
CTTGGTTTATCACCAAGTGGGATTTCAAGTTGTTTACATAGAAATAAAGGAGATGAAGAACTTTTACAAGAATGAAAGAAAAAGAGGAAAACTCACCTACTTTCAAGGTTTTTGAACAATGGTGGAAGAGGAGGATGGACACCTTTTGATAAGGGAAGACTTTTATTTGCCTTTTGTCTTCTATTTTATGACAAAAGGAGTTTGGATCTCGAGAAATCTCTTAAAGAAATGAAGATAAAAGAAGGGAAGTAGGAAGTTCAAGATGTTATGAACTATATTACCCAACTTCTAACTCTTACACTCTTTGGATTTTTGAAGATCAAGAGTATGTGTTTAGTGTTTAATGTTTATTTAGAGAGGGTGAATGAGATGATGAAATGAGTTTCATGCCTAAAGAAGAGATGAATAAGGAGTGTTTAGGTTAAAGAAGAAATGAATCAAGGGTGATTTTATGGTAGAAATGATGGAGTATTTATAGGTGGAGAGGGAGTGTTCATCATTCCTAAACTTTTCAAAATATCCAAAATACCCTTGAGAGTTATATAGAGATTTACCCTTTTTCCTTAGCAAAGGGCAAAAATTAATCTGGACAGCTCAACTATACCGGTACAGTTGGAACTGTTTCAGGTTTTTACCTTTAATCAAGGCAAAAAGTGATACAAGCTATTATTCAACTTTAATCCTTATTTGTACATTACTTGAACATTTTTTTTACTCTTCCTCTCATTTTTGGCATGGCTTGTCTCCTACTTAAAAGCTTGATAAAATGATCACTTTTTTTGAGAGAAAGTCTTCTCTTTTTGTCTTTTCTTCATTCATCCTACAAAATAAATTATTACATCACATTAGTCATGTATTAGTGCAATATTTGAACATGATTATTTAATTTGCCTAATGACATAATTATTAATGTCACTTTAGGTTAATTTTATTTATTAAAAATTTTTAATAAAATATTTTATTTACTAAATGAGGTGCCTACAATGGGGGAACCGACAAATTTGCACATTGTCAAACCTAGCGCAAGGAAAATGTACAAATCTATTTTACAAAATACAAATCGGCATTCGACTGACATTTTTTCCTCCGTTGACCCAAGCTTATATAACTTAAACTACTACGAAATATAGCTTACAACAACAAATTAAACAAAAAATTTGTTGGCAAGTGCTAAATTGATGACATTTTACTATAATGCTTACTACGTACCCAATTATATTATACTATTTTTACCTTTGGATATTGCTAGTTAGTTAAATATTAGTATTTTTACTGTTTCTTCCTTCTGTCTGTAAAATAATAATTTTAAAATTCTTGTACTTTTCAGTATATCACATTTAACTTATTGTATAATGAATGCTACTTTAAAGAAATTAGTGTGACATCTCTCTTATTTCTTAACGTCTCTCTCAAATCAATTTTCATTGTATAGCGTGATTCCTTCCTTGTTCTGTTGATTGGTTCGGAAGCAAGTTTGAACGCTTATAAAAAAAAAACGTCGAATTGTTCAGATTGGCTTTATATTAGAAGTCAACTTATAACTTGAACCTTGTCAGTAAAGGAAGGGCAATCGCATTCATTCTACACTTATTTTTACAACTTTGAATTCACAAAAAGTAGTAAAATAAAAATAAAAAAGACAAAATTGAGATATAGAGGAGACCTTTTCTATTTTTCCTTTTTGATGCTACACAGTGTGATCTACATACACTTTCCTAGATATTTGACACCACATCATAGTGGGAGAAAACGAAAAAATAGGCAGGAATTACAAAAGATCCAAGAAAGAATATGAAATTGGAAATTCAAAAAATACAAACAGATGCCTCCCACTTCCCAGGCATCTGCAAATCCCCAGCACATCGGCAGCTCTCGTTGCAACTGTGGCACGATGATTTCCCTCAAAATTGTTGGAAACACTAGCTTCATGAGCTAGGCCCCGACGAGAGCTTCACAGTTTAAGTCCTATTATTTGGCACCATCTATATGTCATGTATAACTTCCAGTGAACTTTGGGTTTTTTGTTTCATCGTATTCCTGTAAGATCAGGTTATAAGAAAGTAAAGGTCAATCAACATGGATAGTAAATTGCAACTGAAATCCTGAAGCTTGAATCACATGATGATGACCCCTTTGTATTTTGCATAAGCATGTGTGCTGGTTGGATTTTCCAAAATGGCTATAGTTAAGGAGCAACTACAAGCAGACACTGTATAACTATAAAGCGACTGCAGAAAGTAGTACTTTTTTTTTTCTAGTGTCCACGTGGAGTTGGGGGGGGGGGGGGAGCGATTTGCATGTGCATTGTAGATTTTCAGAATTCGGACAAAGTAATTCGGCAGTAGCATAGAAGGGCTTACCAGTTAATGAGGAATCTGAACGACGATGAATGCAATAAAATATAGACAAGCAGATATTGCAGCTCCAGCAAGAAAGTTATGAAGCAGTTGCCTGTTGTCTCTTGTGGGTATAAACACCGACTTCAGTGTGTTGGTTAGTTCAAAAAGTCGACAAGATATCTACAAAGGCAAAGAAACAACATAAAAGATTAATACACATTCAGGTCTTTTAACTTAGAAGTATTAATGTCTTAATTTTCTCACCAGAACATAAACAGCAGTAGTAAGCATGAAATTGAGCATAGGATACTCTGGGATCAGGGAAAGGAGCCACTTAGGCTGTCCATTTGGAACATCCGATCTGCATGTTCAAGATGGAAAACATTTAGGCACCTACTCAAAATACAACAATAACCTCAAATGTTAAGTGTACCACCAAGGTCGCAATCACCAACTAGAACACCGAATCATTTTGTTAACATAAAAAGCAGTGAAGCGCTGGGAGGTGAAAAATTATAGAGTAATGCTACACTCACAACTATAAATATCCCGAAATCTTATAACTTTCAAATCAGTCAATCAGAGATTGACAAGTTAGATACATTGAGTAGGTCCACTCATTGAAACAATTATTTGATTGACACATCGGTTGATACAAATGCTGGGATATTCAGCGTTGCTCTAAATTATAACACCTATGAAATGCTCTGTGATATTTGAAAAGGTTCTCTCTTGTCAAGGACACATTCAAAGCTAGCCTTGAGACAAAGAAAAGTACAAAAATGTTTGGAAGTGCAAGAAATAGATTAGAAGAAAAAAAGAACCTGGAACAATCAAGCCCCACAATCTCTACAGGTAACTATGTAACAAACACATAACAACTACTACTTCCGTTTCAATTTAATTGTCCACTACCCATTTGTACAATATTTAAGAAAAGTAAATTTTGAGGCCATAATTAAATTAAAAGTGGGTTCAAATGGAATTTGTGGACATAAATCACTTGTCCTATTCTCAAAAAGAAAAGTGGACAATTAATTTGAAACTTCCCAAAATAGAATAGTGGACAACTAAAATCAAACGGAGGGAGTACTACACTGGAATCAAACTTGAAATGATAAATAATCTCAAAATAACGAGTTCACAGACCTTAGCCAGATATGGAACTGGGAAATGTACGTCTCCAAAGTGATCTTACCAAGCCAACTGTTAGCACAGAAAAGTATGCACATTACAGACAATTTAGTAAAATAACTAGTATTGGCAATATCTATATCGGGGGTTTTAATACACCATGCAGTAAAAGAGGCTTACGCAAATAGAGTCAATGAGAAACTTCGCAAATGCTGAGAGAAATTCCGCAAGCATATATAGACACTGTAAGGAATTAGTTAATATCATCGATATGTGTAAAATAAGTCAAATTATTAACAGACCAAGTACAAATCATAGTAACAGAAATAACCAAAATATGGATAGTAAGTACACACGTTATAGGAATCCATGAAGTGTATGGGTGATATTTGTTGTAAGTGACCTTGTCCAACTTGTATATATACTCGTACCACAAATATCCAACCTAAATAAACGATTGCAGTCAAATAAGTGATGAATCAATAATAAAAGAAACTATCCAAATAAACGGGGATAATGCCACTCACTGAAACTGATACTGCAACGATGCACGCTTTAACTGCACGTCTCCGCTTATTTTCAGATTCCTCAAGCTTCTCCATCCACCTCTCAACCTAAGATAACATAGAACATGTTAAATTTCAGTTGTTGGCATGCATGAAATCGTAGCCAATAATTACGATATTTTTAAGCCGTTACATTGGGATGAAAATAGGCATATATCATTCCAATGATCCATATGTAGCGATCAAGTCCAGATCTGAATTGCCACTCATGCAATCGAGGGAGATCAGGTTTTGCTGGATCAGTGTATCCTGCGATTCAAAATGAATTAACATTCAGGTGCTTAATTTAGAAATAAATATCTTTACAAAATTTGTCAAGTTTAAATTCTGCTGGCAACAATTTTTGGATCAACTGATTTTTAAGAGGTCAAACACCATATGAAGGAAACTTTGACAGTGCAGGTAAGAGTTTATGTCAATTTGCTCCAAATCTTAGACAAATGGCTGAACTATTTGGCCAGTGAACCGAACCCATTTGTTGATGGTAGCACAAAAAGAAAAGAAAAGTAAAAGTTGTTACTAACCCAAAAGGAATGCCAAAGGACTCCAGACAAACTCAAAAACTCCAGGAACTTCCCATATCAAGATAACCACGAGAAAGCATGTAAGGATTTTCATAATCATCACTGATCTCATCTCATTGTAATTGCTGCCAATGCCAAGGGCTCCATATACCATGAGAGTGAAAAGGGTGTGCATCGGACAGATGTAGTACAGCATATAATCATTGTTCAGAGTTATACAGCAAAATGCCACAAAAAAGTTTAGCCTCCACATCATCTGCAGAGGAGATGTTTAGGTGTATCAGCAAAAGATCCTGTACATATAGCACTTAATGTAGTTGAAGAAAAGCATGATAAAGGGAAAAAAAATGTCACCTGAGCAAACCGCGCAATACTAAAATCCTTTCGGATGTAGTAATAAGAAAAGTTGCCAAAACCCGTCATCCACACATATGCAGCAATGAAAACACGAATTGCATTGTATATCTCCGTAGCCGCAAAGTAATGATACATTAAAAAGAGGACCTGTTGATTATCAAGGTTAAATTGTAACTCTCGCCAAATAAATACAGCCATTTACACTTCCAAGACCAGAGATTTCATCCTGTGCAGATACTATCTGCTAGATACTCAAACTCAAAAGTCTAAAAGTGACGTATGGGCTCTAGTACAAGTAATCACAACAATGAATAACAGCGGATTCACATCTATGACTAAAAACTCAATCTGATTAGAGAAAATAATGTAAATACTTGGAGGAAACTTGCCTGCATCCATCCCTTCCACTCCTCTGTCTGATGCCTGTTGAGGTAAAGCATGGACTTCCCAGAAAATGACGACTTGTCGTTATGTTTCTTCAGAGAAGTCATTGCTGAAACAATGATAAGGAGAACATAGAGGAAGACGAAAAGATCCCTATTGTAACTCTGTCCAAAGAAACTTATCATGTCAAATCCAGGTCAATACTACCAAAGAACACACACTATCACATTTATTGATATGTGATTAAACACATGCATTCACACAACCTATAACAATCATACAACTTCTAGGAAAATAGGTACATAAATATAACTGAAGCTTTATCCTAAGAGTTTTGTGTAAATCATGGTCAATATCAAATATATTTCGACTGCACATCAAAAGTTCAAACAACCTTACCTGAGGGTTGGCCACCTACTAGAGTAGCATAATTAATCTCAGACAAAACTAATCCAATCAATGAATCTAGTAACCAATTTGAAGCACACACAAAAGGATGGCCTAAAGTAGGTCAAAAGCCCTAGAAGCTTACAAGATAAATACCAAGACTACAAACATCATTTTTGCATGTGATAAGAATGGGTGAGATATCATTCTTCTCTTTCAAAAGTGCATGAAACATGCTTGTATCTTGAGTTGCAATAATGCGTACTTAAGCACAATACAAGATGTTATATTATCACGGGATGCTTCACGTCAATCAGATCCAGTAAATCAATACACACTTAAGCTAGTAGTTGAACTGTGGAACTTAACTAAAGATGAGGATAACTAAAGGTATTGGAAGTGACACATGAACACAAGAATTTGAAAACTAAATTTAAGAACATAAAAAAGACAGAAAACTTTTAAAGCAAAGCACCTTGGTTGATTCTGCAATTATATTTGTCCGATCACAAATGTAGAAGTAGAATAAAATACCCCCGAATTCTGACCTACAGGAAATTGCAACATCACATTTAAATAGGAAAGAAGAAGACAAATAAATGTATCACCATAGTAATATGACATACATTGCTCTCAAAGTTGCTCGATTTTCGAGCAGAAACGAATCCTCCATTGTCATGAACCTAAAGTTCAGAAAAGAAAGAAGGTAAGAAAAAAAAGTCAATACCTATGATAAAAAATATTGAAAACAAAATTTATAAAAAGAAACCTTCACCAAATGTTACATAATGGAGAAAAAATTGACCTAATTAAATTTGCTTTGATGGATGAATTGGGCAACTTCGTGGATGCTGATTTTGAGAGGCCTCCTTCCAGCAAAACAGCTCGATCATCTTCCTTTATCGTCTCATTTTCCAATTCAACCAAATTATTGTCCGAGTGACTGATTCGCCAGGAAAAGTAAAGTAGTTAGTATTAGAGATAAAAAGAGTGAAAACAAATTCCAGTTACTTCAAAGTACTACACGTCTAGTAATATCAATACTCCTCGCTTGACAAATATAAAGCGAAACAAACTTACTCAACCAGAGCATATATTAGTAAACTTTACCAATGTGTTTAAAGCACTTAATAATATTGTTAATGGCGTTTTTAATGGAGCACTTAATAACAGTGTTTAACAAGAAAATGGTTCTTAACAATGAATGGCTCTGTTGATTCACAGATTTTGAGGGTGCCGCGTTGGACAGACCTTAGCTCGACAAAACCTAGCATTTTGTAGGTTTGGGCAGTTTGGCATCTTCCACCTTAACACATACTGCCTCAATCACAGCTGACAACGTACCATTCCGTTTTATCATCTACAAAATGAGGAGGTAGATCTCCTTTTCATGAAACTTTTCTACAGCCTAAGGACTGTAATACACTTGAATGTGTAGATAAAAACAATACTATCATGTCAAGTTAACTAACTTCAAATAAAGCCATAGAATAAAAAGGGTGGTTTAGAAAGTTACTTGCATTTTCAACACTCATTTTAATTTGCATCAAAAGGTACCCTTCACTTTAGACAGAGGGAATAATTCACATTGCCTTCCTCCCTCCTCTTTTTTCCACACACACACACACATCAACATAGAAGAGATCTGAAACTGAATACATGTTGAAGGAACTTACACTTTGGAAAGAGATGAACACTTCTTATATTCCAACCACTCGGAATATATCCATGAAACAAGAACAGGGATAAATCCAAGCAAAAATGACACCTGAAATAAGCAAAACTTCAATATATAGCTCAAGAAATTCACCAAATAAAACAACTACAAAAACAAAAACTAGAATGATATAACATTCTTCAATCATTAGTACAGGCATAAAGCTTAGAAGACAGCAGGAAGAAAATGCAACTGCACTTAAATTCGTTAAAAGGACCAAAAACATGGAATTTCTTAAATAACCTACAGACTTCAACAATGATTTATTACTAATGGTTTGCCTATCGTGTATAAATCATCAGCACTTGAATGCAGTAAACTGTCTTAAAGGTCATCATAGAAGTCAATACAGGAACAGTCGTGCACCTAACTCGAGTTCAGCAGGCTTAATAATCAAAGAAACTCTCAGGAAATGGATAATACTGTAGTTCCTCCGAGACCATGGAACATGCATAAGGTTGCAGGAATAGTATCATCAACTTGAGCTAAGCACATACTTTCATAATCTATCCAATTATTTTATGTATTAAATTCATGTAACTATGCACTTGCGCAGCCGCTCAGAATTTTAAGAAAAGTAGTCACTGGCTGTCCCAAAATTCTGACGCATTTTTTTCTTCAATTCCTCATCACCATAACTTGACTGTTGACCAAGAAGACCATCGATATGGACACTCGAATGTCATCTATGTTCCTTGTAAATGAGCAAAAACCAAGTTGAACATTTTCTTAAATAATGAAATAAAATTTCAAGAGAAGAAAACATCTTGTCAAAAACAAATAATAAGAAACCAATGGAATATCAAGACAATGCCATTTTCCAACTAACAAATGATGGCACTTGAATCGAGGGGCTCAAATAGGTTAAAAATGAGAAGAGTATTGAAGGTTGGAATGATATTTGTGTTTGGTTAATCCAATTGATAGTCAATATGGTGCGTCCTTAACGGAATCGAGCACAAGCCATGCTTCAGTGTTTGACAAATATTAGTTAAGCTCAAGTACTTTGTAAGTTTGCATATTCCTGTTGCATTTACGAACATCCTGCTAAAAAAGAAGAGGAAAAGGGAATGGCAAAAGAAATAAACCACTTAGAATTGCTCCATGGTGTGCTGGAAATGTCCCTTTCAATGAGCGGCAATGCCCAAGTGAAATCCTGAAGCCAGCCTCGTCGCTGAATGGGGTTATGCTATTGACCGCCTACTAATCCAGTGATAACCCATATGCCACATTGTGTGGAAGTGGGAAATTAGTGTGGTTTATTAGTGGTTCCCTACTACCATCAAAGATCAACTTATCCGTAAATTATGAGTTGGCTTGTGGTGGCCTAGTGGACCCTGGTGCTCGATGGGCTAGTGGATGGACGACTATAACGGACCATATTTGCGGACTCGGGTATGTGGGGGAAAGTGCTAAGGATTTAAGTAGGAGAGGTTGTGATAACTCATATCCCACATTTAGTAAGAGTGAGGATTGTGATAACCCCTATCCCACATTGGGTGGGAGTGAGAAATTAGTGTGGTTTATAAGTGTTGTCCATGGACTTTTGGGTGGGCGTGTAGTGGGCTAGTGGAACCTTGGTGCTCGATGGGCTAGTGAGCGGATACGGTAATAGACTGAGTTTTTGAGTTTTCGGACTCGGGTTGTTACAAATCCCTTGTACTCTGGACACCGGACTACCCTTTACTGAGTAAAACCGTTTTCATTTTCCAACAAATCGAGCTATCTAATGTGACTAGGATTCAGTTCGCACTTCATCATTCAAAAGCTTGCTACTAAACCTTGTTCCCACTTTCCTCTTTATCATAAGATATGTGTCCTAAACAGAATTTCTCATCAGTCAATTAATAATCCATCAATATCTATATGGTTCATCAGTATGCACACACAAATACTTTTTATAGAATTTATGAATACTCAATCAAAAACATACATATTCGTACACACATTCAAGAGAAATAAATCAATTTCCAGATCATTTACAAAGCGGACAAAAAACTAGTACTACAAAGCTTTGTATCAGTCACAAAACTGCCGCAGAGTGTTTGGATACAAAATCCACGTACAATTGCTGACCGGTAATAAAAAATAGTTTTATCGGTTGATGACAAGACTTAAACACTATGCAACTGATCAACAAATGTCAACACGTACCACAGTCTTGTAATACATTTTTGTCATTTTAGCTCTACTCCGACGCAAAATCCAAACACAACCCAATGAAATGAGATCCAAAACCAGTACATAGAAGAATCTAAATTAGTAAATTAGAACAGTGACTTAATGTACCTGTCCAGGCGTCAAGGGTCCAGAAACCACCATTCTTGCTGGTGAAACCGATCCCGGAATCGCCCAAATGCGGACCAGAAACCGATCAAAATAGTACCAAAACAGATCCACGATTCGAAATCGCGAATGGGAGGGTGTGGAGGAGAAGTTTAGAGTGTCATATATACCAAAATGCGGTTGGGGGGAGGGGGGGAGCGAATTGAAATCCTAACTAAAATGGGAAAGGGGAGATCTGAAGCAAGTCGGTCGTTTGCTTCAAGAAATGAACTTGTTCCTTCTGGAGGGAGGGAGGGAGGGAGGGATGTCTCTGTCTTGGTTTATCAAATCAAACCTAACCGTTAATGGTGGTTGCGAGTTTTTTCGATTTTTAGTTGATCTGCTGACTGTTGCTTTCTTCCCTATTTGTTTTTATATTTGGATTGTTAATTTTTGAAAAAATGCTTTATAATCATAAATCATAATCATAATGTACAAACACTTTAACGTATTTTATTGATTTTAGTGTTTATAATCTATTACAAGATTATGATTATGAGACATTAACTAATTAAATCATTTAATAACCTTTCATAATTAATTAGTATTTAGTATTGTGGGTATAAAAGCTGACTGTACTAGCTTTAAATTCGTACTATGTACGAAATGATTTAATAGAAGATATTAATTTTAAAATTTTAAGTTGTATCATTCATATTTAAAAATATATATGTATTTAATATCAAAGAAACAATATAAGATTAATTTGTGAATCTCTTTCAAAATTTTATAATTTCTTAGTATAATTAAAATTGGATGAAAGGACAATAAGGGGAGGGGTGCTTTGTTATCATTTCATACAAACAAATAATTTGGGTATTTATATCATCAATTGGGAGAAATAATTATTCATTTCTTATATTGCTTATATGTGTATTCAAATGATAAACTTTTTTTGGTTATAAAAAGAAAATCATAAAATTTCTTTTCAATAAGCTGTTTGTGTTACCAAGATTTGGCAAACATCAAATAAGTCTCTTAAAATTAGCTATGAAAACGTTCAAATAGCAGCTGCTCCTTATAAACATAAAACTTCTGATGGTTTTGGTCATAAAGATGTTCAAAATATTTATGAACAAAACAATTATACAAATCGATACTTACAAACTATTGGAGAACATCTCCTAAATAAAACTTTAACTAATGTCGCACCCAATCTACCCTCTTCACCACAAGCCTCTTCTTTTCCAAATAAGTCAATGTTCATGCCACACGAAATTTCGTCTAAACTTACTAAAGAGTTAGCTTCATCCTCAACCTTCAGCGTCAAAGATCTTCAAAAAAGGATCATGTTAATTGAAGAATCGATCCGCCAAACTTTTATTCCAGAGACTCCTCAAAAAGCCTCTGCCTCAATCCAAACTCTTGGTCGTACTGATGACCAATCAGACTCTTCACAGCCTTCCTCTCCCAGAAAACCTGCAGAACTTTTAAGGCTAAATCACAAAGGTCCAACCAATTGGAAAACCCCTCAAAAATTATATTACTCTCGCGCAACACATCCTGACATTCTTCTCGAAGAAAGAAATCAGCCAGGAGTAGTGCAAAACTCTTACAATGCTAATAACATCTATGAATGGAGCCTAGATGGTTTATCTGAATATAATATAATGATGAAGCTCCAACAAATGACTATGGTAGCAACTGCGTACCGAACAACCCACAATTGTTCTGATGAGTTTGCTGCCCATGTCCTCATCTCGGGGTTCACAGGTCAACTCAAAGGTTGGTGGGATGAACATCTCACTGAGTCTGAAAAGAAAAATATTTTAACCACAATTAAGACTGATCCTGATGGAGAACCTATCCTTACAGATGATGGTAAAACTCTTCCTGATGCAGTCTCAACTCTTATTTTTACAATTGCTAAAACATTTATTGGAGATCCAAG
>JAOWAN010000001.1:15862963-15885884 GCA_028566635.1 Lobelia cardinalis
AATATATTTAAATTATTTTAATTTTGAGTTTAATAATTTATTTAATATTTGCTTAAACTATTACTAAAAAGTTATATTTTAAATAACTTGAATAATCGGTTCATTTAAAGTTATTTTTTGAATAACAGCCTCATTTGTTCAAACTATTAACTACAGTATCATAACTGAATGTTGAGCCCAAATCCCGGCCCATTTTATCAACATACTACAATTACTTAACTTTAAATATCTAGGAAACCCTCCATCTCTTCTGTTCTCCTTCACCTCAACGCCTCGGCCCACCCCCGCCACGATAACCAACACCGCCAAGCCCCGCCTCCTCTCTTCCACTATCATCGGCTCACACCTCCACCCCCATCTCTATTTTCGCCTCCCACCTCCGCTGTCGTAATCATCGTCGCCTCCACCAGATCTGTTTCTTATTTTTCTCTTTCTCTAGTGAGAAACTACTTTTCTTTCTGAGATCTTGCAGATCTTCTCTGAAAAAAAAATACTTTTCATAACCATTTTTGGAGGAAGAAACCTTCGGTTCTTCAAAAACTACTATTTTTAAATTTTTTGTTTTAAAAACTTTTAGAGAAAAAAATTCAAAATTTTTGGGTGATAAAAGCTCTCGCTAATTTTGGGGCTAAAATTAGCGACTTCTCTCACCCATATAACCACGTCATTTTTTCTTTTGACAGAGAGTGTGAGAGTAGTAGAAAGTTGAGGCTGTCAAAGTAAATACAGATGGGGAATGATTTTGAAATTTGTATTTTTTTACTGTTGGAGTTGTCCCTTTCAATAAATAGGAGACCGCTTGTTTATATACTATAGATGCGTAATGTGTGTGTATCAAGTGTGTGTTATTTTAGAATTTATATTTTTGTTTTAAAATTTATATATGTCACTGTTCAAAAGGTCATGTTCATTGAATAAGAAATACTTGATTCTTATATTATAGATGAATCCAAATTTTCTTTATTAAATAGTGTTTCATCTCATGTATGGTACATAATTTTTTAAAACAATTCATATCCTATTAATTATATAGAATTTAAGATTTGAAGTTTAGGATCAAGGTTTAAAAGGTTATTATAAATATTAGAAAGATTATTAGGACTCATTTGATATATGATTATGTTTATGTTTTATATGTATCAATTAAAATTATTTTTTATTTTAATACTTTGTTTTTCTAATTTTATTTTTTAATTCTAGACTTTGTTCTTATATATTTTTTTAATTTTAATTTTTATTCTTATAATTTTCTTTTAAAATTAGATATGAATAAAAAAAGTGCCAATAAAATAATATAAGAGGTGCCTCATTTACTAATAAATTCGATTAAATTGAGGATGAATGTTGTGCAGAACTAAGTAACTATAAAGAATTAATTAAATAAATAGGGATAAGAAATTTAATATACATTTATTTGCCTAAACATTTTGTTCAGAATATTGAGAGTATATTCACGTCACTATTGAGCACTTACCAATAATACTCAGAAGGTTAAATGGACAAAAAAAATTATTCAGATAATTTATTCAGTTCATTAATCAAATAATTTTATTAATTCAATTTTCAGATTTTAGCTTCCTAAATCTTTAAAAACAGTCAAATTCAACATCTTAAAAAAAATAAACAACACCTAGAATATGCCCGTATCCTTGCTCGAACTAACGATGTTCAAAGGAAAAAAATTTATTTAATAAAATGTATATTGTAATTAATATAAATTCATAATGATTGAGTTTTATAATTGCTCCAAAACTCTAATACATATTTTTCAAATTTTAATTTATTTATTTAAAAAAATTAGGCATCATTTTTTGATTAATCATATTTTAATTTACTTAATAAAAGAAATAAATTATTTATATTTTATGACACAAATCACTCCATAATTTATTCCTTAAAATTTTTAAAAGCTATCATATTCATTTCGAATTTGCCATGATTCATCTAATAAGGAAACACAGTCTACTCAATTAATATTAAACTTAACTATTTCGGTGGCTACATCTTTTACAATAATAATTTATTTATTACAAAATTATTGGAGATTATGTATCATTCGATGCGAAAAAGATAAATATGAATGACATTGATCTAATGATAGAAGGGCAAAAAATATCGAACACCTCTTAAAAAATTTTATTGTTCTTTTTTCTCACATCTTACCACCATACAAAATACATAAATTAATGCAAAATACAAGATATTGTGTTTAGTTATGTCTTATTTAGAAAATATTAGAAGTGCTTACAATGGATCGTGTGTGCCGTGTGTGCATCTCACGACTTGATGCATCTCACTATGGTCTTAAGTCGTTCTTGATCGTAAGTTATATGATGCATCTCTCTTTCTCCCTCTCTCTCCAATCAAGCTCTAAAATGTATTTTAGTATCTCAACCATCTTCAATTAAAATCGAATTTCTACTTTCATTGACTGTTTTTTTATGTATCCTTCCTACCCCTTTTTTGAAGATTATAGCATCTCACAACTTAATTTTATCTTAGTAGTAATATGGGACATGTTGTGATATTAGTTAATTTTTTAAGACGTAAGTTTCAGCGGAGATAAAAATTACAACCGCGCCAATCTCCACCACTTTCATAAGCATATGTCAATCACGAATCTAACATCAAATGAGTGAACTTGATTAAATCTTAATCGTTACCATCTTCATATGCTATCCAACCCTAATTTAGTGACGAATTTGGCTTATAAACGAATTGTCACAACTCCTACATTGTATCACGCATAGATAACTACTCCTTAAGTCTTGTTTGGGCAAAGCAATAATTTCCAACTTCTAAAACAAATGAAAAAGAGAAAGAATGAAAAGAGTTGACTCATTTGTTAGAGATCTCATCGAACGGTCAAATGCATTCCAAACTTCAGCAAGTAGGCAAAGCTTGGCCACATATGATTACTACCATGATTCGGATAGTAAGAATTAGATACACAAAACCGTATATATATACATCACTGATGATCACTCACTCACTCTGTCTGTCACCTGAAAAATAGTGTCCGAAAAAGAGACAAGAACAAAATAAAGAAAAGGAAAAGGGAAAGTGAGTGTTCCCCATAAAGAGCAATAATCAAATTGATTTCCAAAATGGGGTTCACAATGGGTCTAAATTTGCTGCTCCTAGTAGCCATGGTAGCCACCAACATCCTCTCCCTCTACCACCTCTCCTCCACCCTCCAAGCCAAGCCCCCAACCCCTCCTCCTGTCCCCGACCACCTCCTCCACCAGCTCCACACCATACGCGCCACCATCAACCACCTCACGCGCCTCCAACCCTCTCAATCCCCTCCCTCCTCCTCCAAACCTCCTTCCACCTCCATCCCATCTGACCTCCTCCTCTACACACACATCTCCCCTATCGCATCATCATGCCAACACCACCCAGACCTCCTCCACCAGTACATGAACTACACACCCTTCTCCACCTGCCCCCCGGGCTCCTCCGCCGTCGCCGAGTCGCTCATCCTACGCGGTTGCCACCCTCTCCCCCGTCGCCGCTGCTTCTCCACAACCCCTTCTAAGTCACTCTCCACTTCCCTCCCCACTAACCCATTCTCCCCACTTCCCCAAAACGCCATTTTGTGGAGCAACTACAAATGCAAATCCTTTTCTTGCCTAAACCCTGATTCGGGTTTCGACATGAAAGCCGAAAAGTCCAGATTCTTGACCTTCAAGTCCGATCTAGATCTCCCGATATCCCAACTGACCCAGATCGCGAAATCGTCCAAAATCCCTCTCAGGCTAGCTCTCGACATCGGTGGCGGCACGGCCACCTTCGCTGCACAAATGAAGCAAGAAAATGTCACCGTAGTGACCACCACCATGAACCTTAATGCACCGTATAACGAAGCGGCTGCGCTCAGGGGATTGGTGGCGCTGCACGTGCCGTTGCAGCAGCGGTTGCCGGTATTTGATGGGGTGTTGGATCTGGTGCGGTGTGGGCACGCCGTGAACAGGTGGATACCCGTAGCGGCAATGGAGTTTATGTTTTATGATGTGGATAGAGTTTTGAGGAGTGGTGGGTATTTCTGGTTGGATCATTTCTTCAGTAAAGGAATGGATCTTGAAAAGATTTACGCGCCATTAATTGGGAAATTGGGTTACAAGAAGGTGAAGTGGGCTGTTGGGAAGAAGACTGATTCGAGTGGCATCAAGAATGGGGAGGTTTATCTGACGGCTCTTTTGCAAAAGCCTTTTTCACGATGATGAATGTTCATAATTTTTTAGGTAAGTTCTGATTGATTTCCCTGTGAGTTTTTTTGTCAAAATCTTGCCTGTTCTTAAATCGTCTGCTGTTTTTGTATTGATTTGAAATTTCATTATTACATCTTAGAGCAAAGTAGGGTGATATAAGCATGCCATGTTTGTTGTGCCCTTCGATACTTTCTTCATTAATTTTGACCTTGTTTTTTTTTTTTTTAAGAAAATTGTACTTGATACGAATTTATAAAGGTTGGTATGGATTATTTGCTTAATATGTACTTGTTAAATTAGTTATTTAGGGTCAGATCTGGATTGCAATATCATGCGATATTTGATGACATGATAGTGAAAAAGTAGGAGAGAAATTGGGAGAAAATGACGGAACCCATAACAAAATCAAATATCAAAGATATTAACGTCTTTGATTGATTTTTCAAAATCGAAAGTGGACATCCGTTTTGGAGCAGGGTAACAAAAATTGGGATGATAATGGTTCGACGAACCAATTACAAATCACCGCGTAGGATTTGGTATTATATCATCAGACATTTTTTTGTTGCACAAACCTTATGGTGTCGGCGTGACTGAATTTACTTTGCTTTTTCCATAAGCATTGAGAAAGTGGGGTGCTAAACATAGTACCATTTCTCTCCTTCACCTCATATTTTTTTTCTCGTCTTTAAGGCTTCGTTTGTTTGTTGCACGGCGAATGACTTCCGGAAAACAATTTCTGCAAAATGTTTTCCAAAAATTGAGATGGTTTTTCTAGAAATGAATTTTAGTTGTTTGGTGAGTATTTTAAATGCAATGTAAATCATTTAAGTCTTTGATCATTCTTTTGAAAATGGATAGAAGACTATTTTTATTATATGATGGTTGTATATTTAGAATTATTAGATGTTAAAATTATTTTTTTACGATGTTTTGAATCAAGAAAACTATCTAATGTTAATCATTTAAATAGATAAATATTTTCAAATTGATTCATTTTAAAGAATTCTTTTTTCCAAAAATATTTTCTTGAACATGAGGTACCCTAAATGCTCGGCAGTTGAAAAACAATGGTGAACATGAGGTACCCTAAATGCTCGCTCTACATCTTTCCATACTCTTTCTTGCCTTTCAGCGAACTCTTTAACCCTTGAGGAAGGGGGTTGACAAATGTTAGACCAATCAGCAATATAATACCCCTAACATATAATTTGTTTGATGACTTTATAATTCATATAAGGCAAGCACGTTGAAGATACCTAGGATGCTACGTTAAACGAATCTAAACAAAGGGAAAAAGACAAATGGAAAGAAATAAGGGGTCAGTGATAATTAAAAGAAGGGAACATCATGTGAAGTTGGATATGAAGTTGTTTACTTCAGTAAAGGCCCTTCTATATTTGAATGATGCATTCATTATTTTGTTCTTTGTGTATGATAAACAAAATGATGCATACATTAAATAAAATTTGAAAGAAAATTTAAGAGTTACTATTAGAAACAAAAATGAAATCAAAAATTCAATAAAAATTCTTTTATTGAATGTCATCCAATAAAGTTAAACTTCATTCTTTTGAGGGAGTAAGTACTAAAAATTTTAATTTAATTGCCTGTCAAATAGCCATACGTTAAGACAAAATGAAACAACTTCAAATCCAACTTGAGTGATTTTCCCTCCTATAATTATCAATGACCCATTTATCTCTTTCCATTGTCTCCTTCGCTTTGTTTTGATTCTCTCAATTTAGCATTGAGGTATCTTTAACGTACTTGCCCGATCACAATTATTCGACAAGGTGTATAAAGGGCAAGTTTCTGAAGTGGCTTATAAAGCCAACCAAGCAAATTATACATTAGGGTACCTCAACCTGAGCCTGATGTAAACAATAGGATCGCTTATGGTAGACTCGTTGAGAATGATTTTGATCTAGTCCATGGCCTATCAGAAATAGAATGCCATTCGCATATGGAAACCGCAATTATCACTGTATGATCGTAGAGGATGCATGAGATACATATTCATATAACTTTGATGTAGAAAACACATTCGATCAAGCACAATGACATAGAGCCAGCGAAGCGAAATTGAAGCATATTTGGTTGCATGACGCACATGAAGCGTATCTGATTGAACACTTCTGGATATCTAGTTGAACTCTTGTTGTCAAAATCCAGTAGGACTTAATCGTCAATAAGTTTTATTTCCTCGTTGGCATGTTTAGCACCCCCATTGTGCGTTCTCTTAAGAATCAATATTTTTTTCATGCTAGGAAATTGTATTTTGGGGTTACCGCATAAATCCATGTTTTTCTTCTCCTTTTCTTTTTTTTTTTTTTTTTTGGTGGGGGGAGGGGGAGGGGGAGGGGGAAGAGGGATGCTGAATTTAAGCAAAGTTGTCAAGTTCTCCCCTGTAATGAAATTTGCAGTTTTATTTGGTGTTGATTTTTCCTCTTTTTTTTTTTTTGGAATGTAAAGACATGATTTACCAATTTTCTCCTCGGATATTATTTCATGGTTCACTTGTAATGTTACTACATTGTTGAAACATATTGGTTAGACGCGGGTCAAGAGTTTTGGTTAATTTTGAAGAAGTTATTCAGGATCTCCATCTTTCAACATCCACCACATACAAATATCAATATGTAAGAGCATCGTTCTTTCAAGTTTTTCCTCATCATGAATAAGCATGTGAGATATTAGACTGGGTGTTAGTTTAAGACAGTTTCTATTTTAAGTTTGCGCGAATTCTTTGCGGTAAGGTTGTAGGTTATTAATCTTTTTTATTTATGTTCCGAGTTCTGACCTTCAAACGCAATTAACCATACCCAATCTCAATAGAGTTCTAAATACGTCGATCTTTGGCTTGCTAAGCTCTACTTGCTCTTGTGAACAAGCTAGAGTGTATCAACATCCTAAGCAGCTGGTGTTAATTGAACCTCTATTAATCCAATCTGAAGCCCAGTTGGTTTGGTTTCTTGTTGACGCGAGCTTTGGTTGACTATTTAACACATTGTTCGTATTCTCGTGAAACAGTTAAACAGGCTCAGTAACAAGCTTTTATGAAATGTTGAGCATGAAAGTCGGTTCAAGTTCATAGCTCAGAAGTCCGAAGTCAAGCACAGGCCTCATGTAACTTAACTTTTACTTCATCACCCTTGATTGCCCCATAGTTGATGTGAAGTCAATTAATATGTTTGTCAAAATGCCAAGTTTTGTAGTAAATGGAGGAAACAGTAGGCAAGTTGTATACTACCAATTTTCAAGAAAATGACGGCAGTTTTTGTTTTAGGCATCTAGGGCGTCAGCACCAATTACACCATTTGACGAGTACTACTCGTCGGCCAGTAAAAGTTGGGGTGTGTGATCCCTTGGTAGATAAATAATGTTTCGCTGTTTATCCAGCTTGTGCCTCAGTTTGATCATCATGATATTTGTGTATAGGTAGTTTGATTTGAGATTTCACTGACTTGCACTGGTACGATCTTTTGTTCGTTGAGATTTTCTACAGTATTTGCGGTGTATCCAACAGATTATATCACAAGAACACGAATCATTTCTCCAAATCTAACTAACAGTACCTGCCCATTTTTCTACAGGTGTAAAGTTCAGATTCAACAGATTGGATTGGGTCATAAGAACACGAATCATTTCTCCTTCCTGGGTGCAGTTCAATCAACATGTATACAGTCTATACCTTGGCTCCTATGCTCTCTTCACTGCTTAGAAGTACATCAAAACGATGGGAGCATCAGACGATGAACATACGGTATCTATACCACGAAGAATCTTGGGAAAGTTATATTCATGAGTGACCATCAGGGGAAGGGTTTCTATTCATATTTCTTCTAGTGTTTTTTAGATTATGGAAATGCAGTTTACGCACCAGAAATAGGATTTTGTGAATTTGATGTGGTTGGAAAACTTGAGCTGGTGTTAGGAATCATTGTAGGAGAAATTTGTTCAATATATAGCTCATGCAAATAGACAACTGAAGTTCATCATAAACATTTCCATTAAAATTTGTCCAAACGGTCCAGTTATTTTATTCCTCATTCTTCCCAAAATGATCTACGGATGTTCTCCTTGCAGGTCATTTTTCTGAAAATATTGGCTATTTTCCATAAGAGCTGTCGCAATTCTGCACCTAAGCTCAGGGTATCATGAACTAGGGCTTACAATTGATTTGGTATAGCCTTTGGAGTTGATCTTTTGCCACCACAACATCGTGTATGTTATCTTTAGTTCTGTAACTCCGATTGTTCTAGTGTTATTTCTGTTATTGTTTCTTTCGAGTGCTTAGCCTATCCTGGAATGTCTGTTTCTGGACAAGTGCAAAACAAGCAGGGGCAGATCGATCGCATAGTTTGGGTTGAGCCAGCGTCTGACAGAATTTCCGGTCTTGACTTGAACCATATGCCAGATGCTTTCTCAAGATGGAGAAGTGAAACAACACCCTTACGCCCTTTTCGTGTCAGATAATTTACCTCTAACCAGTTTGGGACAAAGTTTATCTCCCTTATCGGGCAAGCTCTTCTACTCTGAAACTTGCATCTGCAGGGAAATATCTCGTGATCCTGTCTGTGTAAGGGATCGAGAAGGAGACATCACCATTTGCTTTTGTCCCAACCCCAGTGGTCCGGAATCCGGATGGCTGATCAAACCTCAAGCCTGGGTAATAATGGGGTTGACTACATGAATGTTGTAAGTACACAAGCAATGGGTGCAGGAGCTGAATCCTCCAGCATTAGTTACCCAATGAATATTGGAGTATATGGTACCACATGGGGGGTGCCTTCTTTGATGGGTCTATCTGGGACGTGTTTTGCTTATGAAATCATCGCAATGACTGCCTACTTTGTTGGGCCTATTTGGGATAGGATTGTTTTGTTAATTCAAGTCTAAATAGTAAAGCATATCCACATCATCACAATGGAGGCTTTTCACTGGCCAGAGCACCACCTGAGCATGATCCACCACCACTATATTTCGAAAGACGACCACACAGATTACCACAGAAGACAACATTTCTTGAGCGTTTACTCGAGAAAGGGGAGTGACAAATTTGACAGACTTGAGTACTTTAGACATAGTGTACTACTAGTTTATAACCCTAAATTCAAGGTTGGAATTCGATTGTGAAAGCAAATACATATATATATATATATATATATATATACATATATATTCACTGCAACACTGTTCCCAAATAAAAGGAAAAAGGAAGTTGATTTTATGCTTAATCAACAACCTCTTAGCAATCAGCTTTCTTACTGTTTCCAAGTAGAACTTTCTTACAGTATCCAAGTAGAACTAGAAAAGTCTATTTCTTAAAAGTAAGCAAGACGCAATCTGCACATGGCATGAGTGAATGTTACGATCATTGCCAGACAAGTTAAACTCTGAGGTCAAAATAACTGGAAAGTTGACCCAACCTTTATATAAAACATGCAGCTGCCTGCTGCAGCTCCATACCACTCCATGCAGACACGGTCTCACATAACATTTACAACACCCAACCATTCTATCTTCAATGATTAATCATTGAACAGCCTTTCTACTCAGAAGGGGCTTCAGGTCAAGCATATCGATTTTGGCAGCAAGTATGAAATCATTCTCCGTTAGTCCCCCTGCATGAAGCGCAATTTTTTATTAGATAACATCATCACACAGAGCTACTTCATAAATAGAACTTTTAAACAATGTAAGACTTCCCCCCCCCCCCCCAAAAAAAACACACACACACACACACACGGGAAAATAAATTGTCCCTAGTGTCACTTCATTAGAAGGATATAGCTGGTCGCTTAGAAACTTAAGGAAAACAGATGACAATGTGAAGCAAGCATGCCCAGAAGCAATGCACCAGAATGGTTTACGCCTCCATAGGGCTGACAAGGTGTTTCAACTACACAATCATGAACAAGTCATGCTACTACCATAGGTTAACCAGGCTACTACCATTACTACAATTATATGAGATATGCAGCAAAGAACACGAGTAAATTTTCTGACTAATACCCTAATGACCATATATTTTGCATCAAAAGCCAAACTTACTGAAGTAACACCAAAAAGTTGATTTTGGAAGCCTGTCATGTTTGTTCAAGAAATAACGATACTCATCTACTGTAGTTGGCAATCATGACTCTGGCACCCTTTTGGATGGATTTTACAGGCAATAAAAGGTAGTATTAACCTTAAACGCAGTGGCCTCTGGTTATATCAAGAGTGAAGAAAATTGAAAATGCAAGGAATTGTTTGGATTACAGGCAATCCTTACCAACAGCATGCGTCCATATGTCGAGTTTCACATTGTTCCATCCAACAAGATGAAGATCCGGATGATGGCCTGCACTCCAATATGTGAATCTGTCAAGCTATAATGTAAGAGGAAACATTTTTTAACAAGCATGCTTGTGTAATCTAGAGACATGATAAGATCCTTTGGTGGCATAATTCAAATAAGACACATTCTTAGTCACTATTACAAAACTCGACAACTCTAGGAGTAGAACACAGATCCATTCAAAAGCTTTCAGTTGTAGCATTAATAATCTAGATGAACAAACTCAACGACGATAGTAACATCATGATTCATGAAATCAAAGCCATCCACCATCTTACCTATCTGATTTAATGAGAAGTGAAAATATCACTTTCTAAAGTTTGGCTCTTATTTTTTTCCTGACAATCCTCAAAGAAAATCTTGAATTGGATCCCATATAAAACGGGTGGAGTAATCACCGTGGAAGAACAGAATCAATTATGATTCATTAAAGAAATCAGTTTCCAAACTATTCAATAGTTATTCAATACCGAAATAGAACTTCTGGGAATAAACCATATATGATCAATCCCTGAAACCATACCAATGAGAAGCTCTCGAAAATTAATTGATTTAACCGCAAGAAACACTCAATTCTGATTTAAAACGAATCTTTTTCAGACTATCGAAGTTTAGTTAATATTTAAAGACTACACGGGGATCAATCAGAAATTCATGAAAGTATAAGGACTAATTTTGACCAAATCAAGATCAGGTCATCTTCTTCCTAAAACAACCCAGCAAACTCCATTGTTCTTGAAAAACAGCGTACTAAAATTGTTCTCCAAACTTTTAGCAATCTAAAATATATATTTTCATACTTTAAAACCCAACCATACAGAACTCGAAGGCTTTTACCCTTGTCCAACAAAAAGGGGTGAAACACGACATTACACGTCCTCCGCAGGTTACTTTTTCTACGATATCAGATTAGTGTCAAATTTGGCCTACCAACAAGCCCCCCAATTTCTTTTGTCGAGTGTCAATTGTTTCCAAATAATGATTAGAGCAAAAACATAATTATTTCCAATACTAATCAATATTTCGTTCCACAATGATATAACTATCAGATTTACTTTGAATATAATTTTATATTGTGATTTAACATTGTTAAATAAACTTAATTATTTATTCACTTAATCCTATCGTACTCAAATAATAAATTTATTAATCCCAAAATAAACCAATTAAGTTATTATTCATGTTATTACAATCTTCCCTCCTTACATAGAAATCGTCCTCGAATTAGAAATCATTTCCTCAAAAATGTGTGTGCACGTAGAAACCAAAATCAAATTGCCTTCAAGGAAACTGTTTCTATTTTATAGTTTAATTTATAGTCACCGAATAAAGCAACGATAGATAATAGGTTCATGATATGCATAGGAAAACTGCTTTCCAAAAGTCAATGTTGAACATCATATTCGGACTGCGATTCACTTTCATATGTGGGTCCCTCACCTAACAAGGAATCCAACATACTTTAATTCATAACCTAATTTCAATGTCATCAATTCGGAAAGCATAGCAGTTACTCAAAAGAATTTACCAACCTTAGTCTTAGCAAAAAGCTCATAACACACGATTCAAAGACCCTCTAATTAACAAATTCCAAAAGCTTTCAATAACACATTACCCAAGTCTATAGTAGAGAATTGAGTTTTTTTTTTCCTATTTTTTTAAAGTTTCATTCGCAAACACCACGATCGTGTACAATACACAACAAGTACAAAATATTCGATTCAATGAATAAGCAACATGCCACTACTTTGACTACTTTAGAACTCAAGTAAATCAGACACATGACAACGACAATATTTGACTCCAGACATAGTCACAATATCAAGTAGTTTAACCACCAAAAAACTTGAAGGCTATCGAACATAGCAATTTGGGTGCGCAGCCAAAACAAGAATCTACACCACCATACTAAGTTATATTATCCTAGTATCAAGCTACACTTCCAAATAACAAAAATTAATACTATAAAACTAGCTCTTATATTCCTTAATATTAGCGAATCTACGTCATAATTCCTCTAAATTCTTTCAATTACCGAACCACACTATATGCACCATTTGATTCACATATATGGCAGGAAGTAGCCACAAATCATAAAAATTTAACTCCATTGTCATTATTACTTCAACCAATATACACAATTACACACTTATAAGCACTTTCTCGACTATCACAATTACGGCTCACTTGCATATATTTGTACGAGGATAAAAAAAATTTTGACCAGGCATCCACTTCACAACTTTTAACAGAATATTTCACTGAAACTTGTCAAACAAAAGTCACCATACCGTTGGTCCAGCTAATTTATGCCAACCTAGTTCAGTTGGTCGGTCCAAATATATTCTCACAACCTAGTTCGTAATCGAACACCATTGTCAGTTAATTCAGGGACCCTTTTGAATTAACTTCAACATCAATTACACAAGAACACTCGTGTCAATAGTCAATATTAGGATTGTTTTTCTAACATATGAACACTCGTGTCAGTAGTCAATATTAGGATTGTTTTTTAAGATATGTTCTTCACCAATACAATGACCAAAGAGTGTATCATGATTCATGAATACAAGGAAACAACTTCATTAAGTAAGCACGAGACTCAGAGAGAAAACAATCGCAACAAAAAACTCTATATATGAAGAAAATGAAGCAATCATACATACAATCTAACATTTCTACTCCCAAAGATTAGAGCTTATTTGTCTCATGTTAAGATAACCCAGGGCACATATTTTCAGCCTACTCAAAGTTAACCTTTTGAATTTTCCGACCCTCTTCAAAACTAATCTCTAAATTGATGACAATCATGTTAATAGTCAAAAACTTTTGAAATGTCTTAGGCCTTCACAGTAAGGAAGAACCAAGTGACCATAATAAATAAAATAAGGTATTCATAGTAGAGACCAAGTCTAGTAAGATATGTCCGTCAATAAGTACGCATGTACCGGTTCACACCTTGTGCACCTAAAAGGCTAAAACACTTCAAGGGTCGCAAAGAAAGATTTAAAGTGCGTCCCGCTTAAAAACAGACTTAATTCAACTCATTATTAATCCCTAACAATTCCAAAGGTTTCCATGATAGGTACCTACGATATCACAAGTTAACTCTATGTCTCACTAATGGTGCAATTTGGCATAACTAGTACGAGAGCAAGCAAGCACAAGTAGAAACACTTATACACCAAAAATATATTATATACATTACTTTCTAAAGGTTGCATCCTTTCACTCAACTATATTAGTTACACCCATTACGCAAAATTTCCTCCACATGTAGTGTACCATACGTGTCCCTACTCTTACACACCCTAACTAGCTCCACTATTTACATTTTGTACAACCCATATACTTCCCCAAAAACCATCTAGTCAACATCCTCGGATGGTGTCAAAAATCTCCCTACCGCCACGAGCTGCGTTGCAGGTTGCAAGTCTCGAAAAGCGGTGTGTTTTTGTTCTGGATCGTAAGGGGACGTGAACTAAGTCGCTTAAATTAGGGTTTCAAAATGGCAGATTAGGGTTCCATAATGACATGTTAAAAAAAGCGACGGAGTAAATATATGGTGGCTCGTCGAATCAGTTTAGGTTTGAGTTAGTGAAAGAGATTTGGGGAGGGGGAAGAAAAAGATAAATCACTTTCACCTTTTTGTAAACTACCGGAGATGGAACTCCAGTGACATGGTTGTCGGAGATGGAAGTGATGAAGCTAGGTCTCTATGCGTTTGTGTTGGTGTGTATGAGATGGGAGTAGTTGTTAGGTTTAAACAAACTAAATAGGGCTTGGGCTTGAGCCAAGGATTTTAAAGCACAGTGGACCGAAGTACGAAAAGGTCAGATTCAACGAATGTGGACACCTAGTTATTAAATGTCCAAACTCACCCATTTCACTATTATACTTTAACACATGGACTCTTGTAAATTGCATGGTATATTT
Organism: Lobelia cardinalis; assembly: GCA_028566635.1. Classification (NCBI taxonomy): domain Eukaryota; kingdom Viridiplantae; phylum Streptophyta; class Magnoliopsida; order Asterales; family Campanulaceae; genus Lobelia; species Lobelia cardinalis. Next base: position 15,877,460 of record JAOWAN010000001.1, read on the forward strand.
GAAGGAAAAAAACATGAAACCATCACAGTTAATGAAGCATAAAAATTAGGAACAAACCATCATATCTTAAAAATAATATATACATATATATATTACTTAAAATTCATTAGCGACCCAAATAATTTTTTAAAGCGTATTGTGTTCCCAACTAACGTTCCAACTAATCCTACCCCCACCATACATAAAATTTATTGACAAGTATTCCTCAGTCCCGTCCCACGACCCGAAACGCACCACGTTACCAGTAAAGATGGATCACTCTCACCCGTGGACGGCTCCTCCTTGAGTTCCCTCCGACTCCATGACACTCTTGCCTGATACTTGTTTCTTACTTCCACAAAGACACTCTTTACTTTCTTGCTCACCTACCAGGTTGTTCCGAGCATAGGTGTATCTAGTGTCTCATTCCCTTATCTATGCTCGCATTTATACTATCATCTCTCAAAGTCGGTCACCCTCGGCATTAAGTTCTACTATCTTACCCCAAGTAACATAGTAGTGTACTTCTGCCTCGTCATACATGGCTCTCAACCAGTAACATCACGAGCTAACTCATTCCTTGATACCTAAGGGTTGCTAAACTCTCCCTCGCACACCAGTTAGTCCTAATTTGTCTTGATCTTAACGCATAAGTTCTCCACCTCTGACTAGCTGGCTGACAATAATAAGTCCTAAAAAGATATATATTACATATGGTTAGCCTTAATTACAAAATTTTGATTCAAATATTTGATGATTTAATGCTCTTTTTGTGCTTTAGTGTTTACTATTTTTAAGCGGTAATTTGGTGTTAATTTGAAGTTATAATTCCGTGTATCTTTGTATGTGCTAGGCAGTTATATGAGAAAATTATGAGAATTTTCTGGCATTAGTATATGGTTTAAATGAATAGAGTCATGTTCGTGCATATGAATAGTTTTCTGGCATTAGTGTATGGTTTAAATGAATAGACTCATGTTCGTGCATATGAATAGTTTAGCCAATCATTGGTCACGCATTGCATGATGCTTGTTGCCATGCATCATATTTACTTTCATTTGTTGGCATTTTGTTAACCATCAACTCTATGTCTGATATGGACAACCCGATTAGTGACACGATTGTGAGATTAAGGAAACCAGCTGAAATCAATTGGGACAATTTCTAATGATCATTAAATGTATTTATTATAAGATATAAAATTGAACCTCAATCTTTTGATATTGTACATGTATCTGTAGCTATAATAGTTATTAGATTAACATAGCTATCATGATTAAATGATAATTTTGTGTACAAATATTTTGAGTGAACCCTATGGTTGGTCCCACTTCTTTTTAGTATCTTAAGGGTGTCGGTTGCTAGTAACTGTTTGATTGGACCTATAAAGAGATGAATTCACATTAATGTCGTCGGTCTAGAAACCAGAAATTGCAAAGCTATAGCTATCACTATCCAATATAGGGTCCTTGGCATTCTTTAATCATTAAATGTTTTCAGGATTTTGGATCATACTTTTAGTAATTAAGGATAACCATACTTAATATATCATTTTTAGGACTTATGGTCAGCCGGGGATCGCAGCAGAATACTAGTCAGAGGCGGAGCACTTATGCCAGATCAAGGCAGACTGCCCTGTTCCTTGCAAGGAATAACAGGCACCCGAGAGAGAGTTTAGCAACTCTTAGGACATCAAGGGGTGAGTTAGCTCGCCAGGTGTGACGAGAAAGCACACTACTATGTTTCTTGAATAAGATAGTAAAACTTGATGCGAAAGCGACCGACTTAGTGAGATGATGGTACAAATGCCAACAGAGATAAGAAAACACGACACTAGATACATCTACGGTTGGAACAACCTTTTACGTGAGCAAGAAAATAGGAGGTGGGTCTTCATGAAACCAAGAAATAGGTTTCAGGCATGAGCGTCGTGGAGTCGAAGGGAACTCGAGGAGGAACCGTCCACAGATGAAAGTGAGCCATCCAAGGATGTTGACTAGATGGTTTCTGAAAAAGTGAGGGTTGTACATAATGTAAATAGTAGACTAGTTTCAGTGTCTCATGATTAGGGACACGTATGGTTACAATACCTGCACATGATATTTTGCATAATGTGTAAACAACATAGTTAGAGTAAAAAGTATGCAACCTTTAGAAAGTAAAGTATGTAATATATTTTTGGTGTACACGTATTTCTACTAGTGCTTGCTCGCTTTCATACTAGTTTATGCGAATAGCACCATTAGTGGAACATATAGTTGACTCGTGAGATCATGGCTTTCTAACATGGCAAACTGTGGAACCATTAGTGATTAGTAATGGGTTTGAATTATGTTAAGAGCCGAACTCACTTGAATTTGTCTTCGCGACCCTTTAAGTGTTAGAATTCCGTACACGCGTACTTATTGGTGGGCATATCTTAGTCTATGTAGAGATGCCATCTTTTAGAGTTCACCGTGTCACTGGTGAGTATGCTAATTTCTATGGCTTTGTATGCGCCATCCTTGAGTATTGTATATGACAAAGATCTAAATTTTGTCTCTCCACAAGCATTTGGAAATACCCCATTTTATTTATTATGGTTATTTAGTTCTTCCTTATCGTGATGGCCGAAGAAATTTCAAAATTTTTGACTTTTAACTATTGACATGATTGTCATGAATACATAGATTAATTTTGAAGAGAGTTCTTATAACTTTGAAAATACAAAAGGTTAACTTTGAGTAGGCTGAAAATGTGCACCACGGGTTATCATAACATGAGACTATGCTATGATCTTGGGAGTATAAATGATAGAATGTATTTGTGATTGTTTCATTTTCTCCATATATAGAGAAATTTTATTTACGATCATTATCTCTACGAGTCTTGTACCTAGTTAATGAAGTTGTTCCCTATTCATGTTTCATACTAGTTTTATAGTCATGAATTATGATACACTTCTTGGTCATTGGTTTTTGGTGAAGAACATATCTTTAAAAAAAAACATAATATTGACTATTGTCACGAGTATTCTCATGTAATCGAAAAGACCCCTGAATTAATTGTCAATGGCGTCACAGTACGTAAATTACAGGGCCACAGCAGTAGGTGAACATTATTGTTTTCTTCTATTCCCTGTCCATTTTAGGACTAAGAAGTAGGTCTATTATAAAAGTATAAAGTGAAATTACTACATATAATACCTTCTGCTTCTGCGACAGCAGCAACTGCTTTCAGAAACTCCATTCCTTTAGTGAATGTCTTGACTTTCCATGATTGATGCAGCTTCAATACACCTCCTTCATTAAGCAATTCCCATTCAGGCACCTACATTAGAAGATAGCAGACCGATTATGCGAGTTTTTGTGAACAAACAGAACAGATATAACAAAAGCACAATACATTATAACCTTTTTAATCAGGTGATGCGCTGCCTCCTCAGTCATGGGCCTCAATTCTTTCAAGTCACATGGCACACACTTCTTAATCCTCAAATCTGGCATTGAAGCAACAGTTAATAAAAGTGGATCTAACCATATCCATGAACCAAGTTATCACGATCATTTGGCCACACCATTTAGATTTTTCAAAATTGGTCTGTATTCTTACTCAACTATTCAAGTTTTATTAAAGCTGAGAAGCAAAACTGAAAACAGTTTTGAGAACACCGAATGAACATGCCTTGAATGTGTATGTCTATGTTCTGAGAGCTGCACTGTTCAACAGTGTTTAAGTACCGAGAAATAGCCCAAGTAACCGAGGGCCAAGGATTCTAAATGAAGCGCTTTGTAAGTCCTGGTTAAGTAACCTACTAGTATTAGGTAACAAGCTAGTAGGTGAAGTTAAGTAACCTACCAGTACAATGCGACAAGCTAATAGGTGAAGCCCAAGACTACATGTGTAATCCTCCATTCAAATATAAAACAGGAAAACAACACACTAGATTTAGAAACACGCCCTTAAATCTGGTGAATTACAATCACAACCCTAAACAACCATTAGTGACTAGACCTAGCAACTAATCAGTAAATAACTTCGTCAGTGTAGATTCAAATCAAGACAAACAACTTGCTTTTCCTTTCCTTCCAACTTTCTGATTCCTGAAGCTTTCATGGGCTGCCTGAGTCATGAAATGGGTAAAGCACCTGCCTTTCAAAAATTGGACAGTAAGGTCTCCTTAGTGAAGAAACGGGGCTTCTAATCATCAAGCCTTAATCCTGCTGTCACACCTATCAATGGCACGATCCCTCTATCAACAAAAGAACATAATAATACTGATAATTGATGCCATGCTTCACTTGGATTTTTTTTTCTCAAGAAGCTGAACACCAACAACCTTTTGCAGTTCCCACGATTGGTATCATGTGTTATGGTGGCCTCGAGTCAAACCATCATTTATTTCTTCATTGTGTCTTTTGACATAAATAAACAAATAAAAGCTAAAACAGAGAAAGCTACTGAATCCAAGGAATACAGAGAAAGCTGTTGAATCTCAAGAATTTATGAAATGGGCATCCATTTGAAATACTCCCACATAGGAAGCCCAATGAGCTGCCATACAAACTACTCTCTAGAGAAGATTCCAAGAAAATGATTTCTCCCTGAAAATTCTGGAGTTCTCTTCGTCCTTAAACCACCTATGAACCGAAGCACAGCACATTGCATAATACATTAGCATCCTTCCCTGGCCAAAACTTCAACCTTATATTTGCAGGTAGATCAAAAAAGACCCTGGAACAAAAGCTCCCCCTAACACCACACTTTGTACTTGGGAAGCCAGGCTGATTTCTATGTTCCTAAGAGCTATTCTTGTGAAAGTAAATTGATTATCCAGCAACATGTATGAAGGGATATGGAAGTTCTAATCTGCTTCTTTAGACAACCTAAAAGATGTATGAATACCACCTTCCACTACATTTATCGACTACTTATGATCTAGAAAGAACAAACATTAATTAAGTCCAACGTTTAGTACAGGACTCAGATAAGGCGCTGTGGATGTTCTCCATTTTTCTCTATATTGTGGGTCACAAACTAATACATAACAAATTAATTGGTTCCAAGCGAAGGTCCAAATCTAACAACCAAGCTTGTTCGTGCATACAAAGTACTTTAAACTCCTCGAGGTAATAGAGATATAAAATGAGATTCGCTGACCGTTGTACAATCTTTCTCCAGTTTTGGGTAATGACTGGTCAATGACTAGGGATTTATGAAATGAATTCTTCCAAGAAAAGGTCAACTCTTATAACCAATCTTATTATGCTTCAACAGAGTTGTTGTCTCTTACACTTCTTAGTCGCAAGATTATTGATTTATTACCCCTCCAGAAAAAAAATGCCAGGCATGTAACAGAGTGGCTGGGTGTAGTGTCCCACCCCCCCCCCCCCTTTTTTTTTTCCTTATAGCACATGTACTCTCCAAAGGGCAATTTCCATGTACAAACTTAAGACTGTAAATGGCTTATCAGCATTCCTTAAGAGTCATTCCATTTGCAAAGTGGGCCGTACTTGGGGAAGGAGTAGGTAACCATCTAATGTTGAATGTAATCCACTTGGACATGGGTTACAGTTTTGTGGTCCGATGAAACAATCAGACAAGTTAACTCTCTGACAAAGGGCAACAATCAATAACGTTTGAACATTCAGATATCTGCACGCACCTTTGCTGGTACAAAATGTCCTAAACCCATTAAGTATGTTGCTATAAGGTGACACATCCGTAGAGTCCTGAAGTAACTCAGCTACACGAATAGTTGAGCTGTACGTAAATGCAAAAAATATATTCACACAAAACTAGTCTCCAAAAGATGGATAAAAAAAGCTATAACCATTAAGAAAAGAACTATAAAAAAACTCAGATCACATCTTAACTAGGTAGGTTTGAGAACCTCATTTACAGACTAAACAGGTTAGAGGCTATAGGCAAGAATAGCATAATTTGACACAGTGCATGCGCAAGACAAATTTTGTAACTTTCATCAACTTTCTATATGAGCTTAGACCTCCACGTATATGGTACACTAGGATAGCATTGCCATAAAACAGAAAAAAAATATACAAATTCTATCAATTGGATGTTACATCTCAGCATATGCATGCCAAGAAAACCCCAACTACAGTAAGCTCACGGAAAGTACTTTCAGATAGATACTGCAAGCAAAATTTGTTAATGACCTTGCTTAAACGGTTAAACCACGTCACTAGAGAAGTTCTTGAAAATTGAATGTCTACCGGACACTTATTTTATAGCTCACCATGAATTGACTTCGAGTATGTACAAGGTATGATTTTAATGGCGTTCACAAGCTAAGATGCAGATACATCAAGATTTTTACACAAAATGCACCAGGGCACTAACATATCTTTTTGCTTCTATTTTTCCTTCTTTTTTGGGGGGAATAACCAGGATCTGTTACAGGGTGAGAATATGAACATACATAGGAAGTTTTGTAAGTACTTATATTTATTCGTGGTCCGATTTAAGATGAAGAATAAAAACTAAAACCCACGGTTCATCGACGCATCATTCATTCAAGTTGAAGTATCTAATCCTTGAGTTTTTTTTCTCTTTTTTATGTTTAATTTGAACCCTAGCGGTACCCGTCGATGTTTCAGCCCACATTTTTGTATAACACCTTAGAAACATCTTATGTGGCGATGAAACCCAATACAAGGAATTAAAGAGCGCTGGTGCTTCTGCTTCATAGTTCACAGCCATAAAATGAACCATTCACACGGTTGAGAATAACTGAATAAGCTAACCACAAAACTAAACAATATTCATATGCACGTACTTCTCAATCATGAATTCAAAAAAACAAACTATCTTAAAGAAAACAATACTAAAGATGTTCTTCAGCAGGCATTGTACAGGCAGTCAAGTTTGCGAGGGAGATTATATTCTACCTACAAGACATAACAGCAAGCAAGTCTTATGTTCATAGAAGACCCTTCCTTTACACCAACAACATAAACAAACACACCCATGCAGCAGCACCACCACAATTAAACATATATTTTCAAAAAAAAAAAAATCTCATCAAATAGCCCATTTCCATTTCCATTTTCAAGGTTGAATGTGGTATATATTACCGAATCAATATTCAACAGATTTTTGTTGTTCTTAGATTATACATCTTATCAAAAACTGCATAAGAGAGTTCTACTCAAGATCAATGTAAATTTCATACCAAACAGTGGATACAAGAATAAAGCACTCCCAATCATTTCCAAACAATACTAACAGAGAAATTATGTGATTGTCTGCTTTTGCCATGGCTATGCATCTATGTCAGTTGTACATGGTAAAGGATTACCCAAAAAAAGAACGATAAACAAAAACACCCATTTGACCATCATCCACAAAAATCTCCATCTCACACATAAATAATCTTGACAAAAATTTACAATAATATTCAAAAAAATAAATAAATAAAAGTGACTAACTAAACAACATGGAGTAGGAGGTGTTGCAGAAAATGTACCGTCCATGACCACAATGCAAGCTTTGTGGAAATGACTTCAATGGAATCTGCAAACACACAAAAACCCATTCACGCACAATAACTGAAATACACCGAAATTAGAGGGAGAGAGAGAGAGAGAGAGAGAGAGAGAGAGAGAGAGGATACGTGAGAGACGGGAAGGAGACGGGTGTAAAGCATTCGGCTCATTTCTGACATCTGTCACTCGGAAGCGTCGCCAGAGACGGAATTTACGCACACTCTAAATGGGCCGATATGGGCTTCGTTGGGGGAAAGGGCTTGTATCTTTATTTCTGGAGGTGCTAAATAGTAAATACCACCCTTATATTTCTCCCTATCGTCCACTTTATACCAAAAATACCCTTTATTCATAAAACATTCGCAAATATATTATATCCTCTTCTTTCGGTTTAGTTACCCATTATGCCACTGACATTTGATCCAGGTGTCAATCTTGTCACTGACCTTTAATTTGCTTTAACCTGACTCTGAACTATTTTAATTTTTCCAATTATACTATTACACTCAATTTGATGTGCTAACTGGATAAAAACAAGATGATATGGTATTATTGGGAGGGTAAAATGCGTAATTCATCTCTAGATAGTGCTGACTGGTTAAAGAACCCAAATAAAGTCACGTGATCGTCTCCTTCCATCCCCTCTTTTCAAAAGACTGCATTTCTTTCTTCCTCCCCTTGCGTTGTAGCCATGGAAGTCAAAATTCGTCACTGAATCCTTGAAATTTTTTGGGGAAATACTATAGCAAACCAGGTATGTACATCATTGCTTGTTTTATATTATGAGAAAATGGATAATTTCATTTGATTGAAGCTGAACCCTAAACCCTAATTTTCGTCTTTCTTATGTTGGGAAACCCTAATTTCAGTTATCTTTCTTAACAGGGGGCTGTGAGAATGGCGTCGTCCTCTTCATCTCGTAGTGGCTATCGATTGAATGGGCAGATCATAAAGTTTAG
>JAOWAN010000001.1:15886717-15899787 GCA_028566635.1 Lobelia cardinalis
AGAGAGAGATAAACTGATGTGACTTCAAATATCAAATATCAAATATCAAGAAAATCGGATTCATGATCCAAGCGTAAACAAGAAATGAGACGTATCATATCAAACTTTTCCCAGACTAGCAATACGAATACATGGTAGCAAATGGTGAAAATAACAAATTTGCGATTAAAAAAAACATGTTATTGCTATAGAACACCCATATCGATAAACTGATTGAAACTACTTCGCCATGCTCATGAAGCAAGAGCAATATCAGCTAGGAATGGCAACATAGTACTTTTATTAGTTTATATCCAAGTGAAACATTCCTGATAGGCCTGAACCCCATATGAAACCAACCAATTTTCGAGCCACTCCAATACAATGAACGCTTCATTATTTCACACTTTCCTTTTTCGTCAGTTCACTTGAAGGTTAGATTTCGTTTTTGGGTCATCCCACTTAACTACATTACCCAACTTTTTGCAAAAGTTAAATATGGGCAACTTAGGCGGCTTTTATGGAAACGATCCCTTTTTAACTAATTTATAAATTTCCGCACCGAGTCGAAGTGTAACCCTTCCACCGGGACGAAGGGGGTACTATTTTTTTGGCGCTTTAGCTAGAAAGAAAAAGATGGTTTAGTGCAGAAGGCTCCCGCAAGAAAGCAAGCTTGAACTCATGATTGTCCCAATTACAGTTGAACAACATTCGCCTTTTTCAAACACGACGTTCCCACTTCCATTGTCACCACATACTGTGCTGGCCTTGGGGGTTTGAGGACTGTGTGCATTGTGGTGCAATGGTAAGCAGAGGAGAATGATGAGTAGAGTAGCAAGAGGAATAATATTGATTTGAGCCTATTCAAGGAATTTGAGGCTGGCCGGAACGAAGCCGAATTACAGGGGATATGCTCGAGAATTGTTCAAAATTTTCCGTTAATTTTGAACACGAACCCAACAGAGGCAGGCTTGTTGAACAATTGATGTGTTTAATATCATACGAAAACACAACGAAGGGTTTTTTGAACCCTTAGCATAGTCCGATGGGTTAAAATGTAATTAGGCCTTTCGTATAATTTATAACAAACACAAAAGAGTAAAAGCACAAAATTAAAAAGTTTTAACTTTCAAACATGGACTCTCTGCCGAGAATGGAGGGAGTAGTGTTCAAAAGATTGAAATTTAGAATCCAAAATATAATAAATGAATGCTTAACAGTAGTTTGAGATTGTCTTAGGTTGACTTTTGAAAAAGAAAAAAAAAATAGGAGGGAGGGACGAACAAATTTTCTAAAAATAACTAACTAAAAACTTACCAAGAGAATAGAAGTAACACACGTATATATATGACAGCTCAGAATAGACTTTTTCTAAATGATGTGCGGTGGCAGTTTCTTAATTAATTGAAACTTAAGGTTAACAGAGAATACATAAATACTCCAAAAAGAACTTCCTCTCTCATCCGTTTCTCTTTCCTACCTTGCTTCCCCATTCTCCTCTTCGCAAAACTCCATTCTCCTCTCCGATTACATTATACAATTCTGTTTTCGTAACACAACACTAATCCATTAACTTAATTATAACTTTGATCCATCAAATTTACTAAGTGCAGTAAGAGGAAAAATACAAGTAGTTTAGCCACTCACACAACCAGTATAAACAACTTTGATACATCAAAATAAAACACCATATTGATCCATAAAAAAGAATGCGTACTTTATATAGCCAATGCACAAGAATAAACAACTTTGATCCATCAAATCTTAAACATTGATCCATCAAAAAGAATTATTGTAAATATAGCCAATGCACTCGAATAAACAGAAGTGATCGAACAAATGATAACTTAAATCCATAAAATTGAATATGTGCAACTAGGTACAAAAACACAACAAGCATACACATATATAAACAACTTTGATCCATGGTATTCTCTCAAACTTCAGGCTCTCCAAAGCATAAGCAAACCAATTATAGTCTCCCAAACTATCGATGTTTCCGGCAAATCGGAGAAACGATATGCTTGCACAATTATTCTTGATCATCTATATCAAAAAGTTGTTGAATACAACCATAAACAAGAAACTTCCTGACCACCCATCACTCCTTTGGCACACAAATAGTCAACCCCACCCTAGAAGTATAGCTCACATTTGGAAATTCCTTACGAAATAGATTTTCACGAGCCGTAAAATCGCGCTTCCACGAATACGACATCATTTTCTCCACACGGCCCTAATATATGTTGCACATCTTCCTTGGTGATAGAAATCGTCCTGCAGGGAAGGACAAGTTCACTAATCACAACATTCAACTTCGTGAGCAGCAATTGTCCGAGGGTGTGATCCAAATGTTTGATTTGAAAATGCAGCACGCCCCCAAGTTCGGTGGATTCAACCCATTCGCTTTGACCACCACTTAACCTCCTCAAGACATTGCTCAGCCAAAATATCGGATGACTGGATAATTTTTTGCTCTTATTGTACTTTCCCTTTACACGAACGACATCCAATTGACTTTGGTCCGTAATTATTAGCTTCTCATGCCTCGGCATTTAAAACTTAGGGATAATTGTTTCATCCTCAAGTTCACTATCTTTTGAACATACTTTAGTCACAGCTTGATGGGTTTAAGTTGCGCAATCGGGATATCATCATCATCCGACTCCCTTACAATGTGTTATCCCACTATTTCCCGATGAATAAAAAGAGAAAAAATGCAAGTTAACAATCATAACTACCAACCATTAAATATCATAACAACATACTTGAACATATAAATGCAACCTTCATTTTCAACACACTGGCTCCTGAGGTCTACAAATTCAGGAATGATCTCAACGCTCGAAGCTCATCTTCAATTTCTTATACCTTTTCTCAAACTTTGTATCCTTTGCGATAATCTACCACGTGGTTTTACAACTGAATAAAAATATAACAGCCAGTTACGTTAAAAAATTGTTGAATCTATTAGTTAATGGTGGATTCTATTCAACACTAATCCATCAAAATCAAAACGTAACAGTAAAAGGGAAACGCAACATGGATCAATCAAAATCGTAACACTTATCCATCAAATTTTAGAGTAAAAGACACAATCAATATATTGATCCATCAAAATCATAATATTGATCAATAGATTGATTAAGCTTTTTACTCTAAAAATTTAATTTTATAGATCAGTGTTATAATTTTGAATGATCAATGTTGTGTTTCCCTTTTATTGTTACATTTTGATTTAGATAGATCATTGTTATCATTTGATGAATCAGTGTGTTAATAGAATCCACAATTAACTAACAGATTCAACAATACTTTAATGTAACTATGTGTTATATTTTAAGTCGCTAGTAAAAGTACGTGGAAGATAATCGTAAAGGATACGAACAAAGTTTGAGAATAGGTATAAAGAAATCGAAGAACTAAAAGGTTCAGGCGTTGAGATCATTCCTGAGCTGTAGACCTCACGAACCAGTATGTTGAAAATGAAGGTTGCATTTATGTGTCAGACCTCACGAACCAGTATGTTGAAAATGAAGGTTGCATTTATGTGTTCAAGTATGTTATTATGGGATTTAATGGTTGGTAGTTATGATTGTTAACTTGCACTTATTCTCTTGTTATTCAGTAGAGCAACAGGAAATAGGGGGACAACACATTGTAAGAGAGTTGGATGATGATGATATCCCGATTGGAACAACTTAAACCAATCAAGCTGTGACTGAAATCTGTTCAAAAGAAGGATAAGATGAGAAAAGATAGTGACCTTGAGGATGAAACAACTATCTCTAACTTAAAAAAGTCAAGGCATGAGAAGCTGGTATCTACGGACCAAACTCAACAAGATGTCGTTCGTGTAAAGGCAAAGGAAAAGGGAAAGTACTATTAGAGCAAAAAATTATCTAGGCCTCCGATGTTTTGGCTGAGCAATGTCTTGAGGGGTTGAGCGGTGGTCAACGCAAATGGGTGAATCCACAGGACTTGGGGCCTGCTGCATTTTCAATCAAACATTTGGATCACACCCATGGACGGTTGCTGCTCTTGAAGTTGAATGTTGCGATCAGTGTGCTTGTCCTGCCCCGCGGGACGATTTCTATCGTGGCGGAAGACGCACAACAGAACTTGGGGCTGCCGCGTAGAGAAAATGATGTATTTGTGGAAGCGCAAGCAATTGCAGCTCATGAAAGTCTTATTACGTAAGGAATTTCCAAATGCGAGTTATACGTCCAGGGTGGGGAGGCTGACTCTGACTGATTTGCCAGAGAGTGATGGGTATTCAAGAAGTTTATCTTGTTTTCAAGGTCTTGTTCATGGTTGTATTGAACAAGCTTTGGATAAAGAAGACGAAAAATAATTGTGCAAACACATCGTTTATAGTTTGGACCATGGGCTGAGGATCCCGTTAAGGATGCCTTCAACGGTCCTTTTGCATTTGAAGTGCGAGTAAAAACTGCTCCGGAAAGCTATTTATTATTAAGCCCTATATTATTTTCTTTAAATTTGATGGATCACATTTATTATTTGATGTATCAATGCAGTGTTTTGATGAATCAAAGTTGTTTATCCCTGTGTGCGTGTCTATTTTTTTTTTTAACTTTTTTTACATATCGAATTTCATGAATCGGTGTTATTATTTGATGATATACTGTTGCAAATATTTTTTTTGTTAGTCTTTTCAGTAGTTGATCAATGTCGTGTTTTGATGGATAAAAGTTATTTATTCATGTGCGTATGTCTATTTTTTTGTACATTATGAATTTGATGGATCACTGTTAAGATATTGACGGATCAGTGTTATGCTTTTGATGGATCAATGTTATTATATTGATGGACCACTGTGGAGATTTGATGGATCAACATTTTTTATATATGTGTTATGTTTTTGTATGTTTGTGTTTTCCCAACTAGTTTCACATATTCAATTCGATGGATTTAAGTTATCATTTGATCGATCACTGTTTTATTATTCTTGTGCATCGACTATATTTACAGTAATTCATTTTGATGGATCAAAGTTGTTTATTCATGTGTGCGTGTCTATTTTTTGTTTGTTATTGAATTTGATGAATCAATGTTATTATTTGATGGATTATTGTGGAGATTTGATGAATCAGTGTTAAGATATTGATGGATCAAAGTGGTGTTTGTGTATTTTTAATTTTTTCTTTACATATTGAATTTGATGGATGAGTGTTATTTTTTGATGAATCACTGTTAGCATTTGATGTATTTGTGTTAATATTTATTGGATTAGTGTCATAATATTGATTGATCAAAGTTGTTTATTCACGTGCATTGACTATATTTACAGGATGCATTTTTTTGATGGACCAATATGGTGTTCTAATTTGATGTATCAAAGTTGACTATATTGTTTGTGTGAGTGGCTAAAGTTGTATTTGTCCTTTTACTGCACATAGTAAATTTGATGGATCAAAGTTATAAATTGATGGTTCAGTGTTGCTTCGTAACACAATTGCATATGATTGCATAATTTCACAATCTATAATGCAATTGTAATTCAACAAATCCGAATGTTTTTTTTCACCGAGAATGAGAATAGAGAGACAAATTTACAGTCAAGGAAGCTAATTGAAAACAAATTTACAGTTGAAGGAGAAGAAAAATAGAAGGAATATTTAAGATCTCGCACGAACCCGAAGTTTCAGCCATGGTGATCGCTGGAAAAAGTTAGCGTAAAGGAGAAGAGAGAGAAGAACGGAGGTCTAACATAACACTAATCCATCAACTTAATTGTCTCGTAATCGCCGGAGAATGGTGCATCAGAGAGGAGAACGAAGTTTTGTGACGAAGGGGAGAATGGCACAACAAGGTAGGAGAGAGAAATAGAGAGAGTTCGTTTTGGATTATGTATTATCTGTTAAGCTACATGGTTGACCTTAAGTTCTCAATTAATTAAGAAATTGCCATCGTGCATTATTAAGAAAAAGTCTATTCTGAGTTGTCCAATTATAAAGATTTAATGGATGGAGGAGACTCTTAGGTTCCTAGATTTATGCGGATCTCAGGGGAATAGGTCCCTATATATATATATATATATATATATGTCTTATTCCGCTACAAACCACAAATATCGTACAAACGTGCGATCATGCGAACCAGTTGTATCTTAGTATATTTTTGTTGTATCGTATAAAATAACTAAGATACGAAGATACAAAAAATGTAATAAGATACAACACGATCTTACTAAGATACAACAAAAATGTACTAAGATACAACAGATTCACACGTTTGTACGATATTTGTGGTTTGTAGCTGATCATTTTCCTATATGTATTACCCCACAACTCACACAAATATAGGATAAGATATTCCAGCAAATAGATCCTCATCAAGAGACAGGCTTTACACAATTAGAAGTGAATCATAAAACTGCAGAAAGTGCTAGCGAAGGGCATCAAAGTTCTTTGAGTAATGCTAGGGAGCACAAAAAAGTTACAAAATGAGATGTCAAACAATAGTTGGCGATGTGATTTGAAAAAGTGTGAACCATCATTAAATGCTTGACTTTTTAAATAACAGCCAATGATTGGTTAACATTTCATTTTGTAACTCAAAAATTTGCAACTTTTTCGTGATCCCTAGCATTACGCTCAAGTTCTTTCAGTAAACTAACAGGACAAGTTCGGCGTCAATGAAAGGGCTTAACAATTCCTACGACATCCATTTTTGGAAAGCCTTTACACAGGGAACCCTCACCAATACATGGGTGAACATTCCCAACACATATGGGAGGTTAAAAATCTCGCCAATGTACTTAACAAGTCCTGAGCAGCACTTACTACCATTTTCTTGACTTACCATGTCCACCGACTCCTTCCTTCTGATGGCCACCCAATGTTTGATAGAGAACAAATAATTGAAATTATAAAGCAATTAATATAGCAACATATGTTAATTTTAAGCAAACCTGCAACCATGCCCGCCTAGTACTTTGCATAACGTCTTGGATGGTAAATAAACGGCCTCGAACTGCTTCTTGCTCTTCAATCATTTCTCTTGTACTCTTTCTTATTCCTTCAAGCAAACTTCTGGTTGCATTTCCCC
This sequence comes from Lobelia cardinalis, assembly GCA_028566635.1. Lineage (NCBI taxonomy): Eukaryota > Viridiplantae > Streptophyta > Magnoliopsida > Asterales > Campanulaceae > Lobelia > Lobelia cardinalis. Next base: position 15,893,768 of record JAOWAN010000001.1, read on the forward strand.
TTAAATGTTGGAGAAGCTCAAAAACAATCTCCTCTCTTGCGTGCAGTGACCATTTGACTCTAATAACCTGCATTTATAAATGTAAAAGGAAAATCTTGGCCTGATATACATATAAACACGATAAATCGAGTAGGCTTATTGAGCTTTGCTCTATTTGAAAAAAGATCATTTCTAGCCTTACAAAATACTCTATGATTTGTGAACACATACATGGAGATGAGTATCGACATATCACATTACACATATTGATACCCATGTCCCTCAAAAGTAGATTGTGGATACCGTTAAAGAAACTTTGACAGCAATTATTTCTGCATACAAGCCTGCTTCAGCACTATACGTGCATCAAGGAAAAGTAGTGGTGCATAGAAGACATGCATCACTTCAGCCCCAAGGATGAGGTATGTGGTGGTGCTTGAAAAGTAAGCAGACATCAACAGAGAGAAAACTGCTATCAGTTATTTCAAGTTTATTCAGTACTGTGTTAGTATGAACCTGCAACCATAGTACATTAAGTAGGAAGTTGTTGGTTATCTCCAGCTTCAGAGAATTGTTTTCTCACACTTAGCAGGGAAAGAGAAGTAAAAGACAAAGAGAGAAAACATCGATGATCATTATCCCAATAATAACTAAAAATGCACTTAAAACATCAATCCTGCAGTCAATTTCAAAACATAAGAACAACCTCACAAAAATGACATCTATGCACCAACCAGCAAAGACATTTTATACACATAGATACAGGTCATACATGTTTCCTTTTTATTTTATTTTATTTGTTGTTCTTTTAATAGTAAAATTTATAAGTAGCAGTAAAGTTGGGGTCGTTATTAAAAATCATGAATATTTCAAGAGAGCAGGACAAACAATCCACTTATCCACCATGAAAGACCAGAAAGAAGGCTGAACAAAAAGGTGGAATAAATCAGAGATCCAGAAAATGTTTACTTTTCAATATTTGCACTAATCTAAAATAGCAAGTCCCTGGAAACAGCACATCAGAGAAACAGCAAAAGATGACTCTCTCATACCAAGAAAACGTATGTACAATGTGTCAATCCCTATGTATCCAATAGCAAAATATCAACAATGCAGTAGTTGATAGTTATAGAATGAACACAATTTTTGCAGCAAAGCAAACCTGTATTGATAATCTTCTAATTTCTTGGTTCAGGATTGCACCGAAAAGATTCAAATCTTCTTCGTTCCTCCTAATAATAGGCAATGAGTATTTGTTATATATAGCATGGGAAGTGCTAACAAGTGCTCTAAGGGCACTTATTAAGCATCAAAAAGTGGAAAGTGGGTGTATTGGAAATCATCAAAATTGCAATAATAACCTTTTCTGGATTTCTAACAAGTGCCCTTAGCTTGACCCATATAACATATTTAATCCATCATACCAAATGACTATACGGGAGCAAATTACCTGTTTATAAACTTCAACTCCACTTCATCAGCTGTCCCAAATACAGACTTCCGGAATAATCTTAGCAGACGATAAATACAAATAGAGCTTAGTCAATAATCACAAAAATAGACCTTTACAGCTAATTAAAATATGAAATGACTAGAAGTAGGAGATAAAAAATTCCTTGCTTCGCCAGCTACTGAATGTTCCAAATCCTTATATCTCCTTCATACTTTCTACTCTTATCCCTGCCTCTCTATATCCAATCAAATAGGCCAAACTTATGGTAAACCTATCATATGAACAAAGAAACTCAATTACGTGGACATTAATAGTTATCTTATCGTAAAGCAAGCAAAAACTTGTCATGTCCTCTGTCAAACGCATGTCTACACTCCTAAACCATAAAAAAATTTCATCAGCCCCCACAAAGACTCGCTCAATATTGGAATGACTTTCAGAGATTCTTACTTGCAGCTATGAGCTAAGTATACCAACTGAACTGAGCAATCTATCCCCAGAAACACTTATTCTCGTTGATCAGTTACGAAATTGTTGATCTCACCTGTCATCCCATCGGGCAAGGCGACAAGCTAAAAGTGCTACAACTTCATGAACAGTCTTGGGTGTATTATTACCACCGGCAAAAAGAAGTTCCTGGATCCAAGTAGCACTTCATAGATTTGTCAACAAAGAATATGAAGAAATTAAGGAAAACCATGCCTGATAAATGTACCATGCAGCTGACTGAGGGATGATAGGTATTTAGTCGGCTATGAACAAACCTGAACTTCTGTAATCCCCAACACATTGACGCTTGATGCAGCTCCTTTGATGTGCAGTGCGGTTATTAAGAAGTTCTGTGCTTGCCACGAGCGAAGCACGACGGGGACGTCATCTTCCTCAACATATGGATCACCAGCTGACTGCCCTAGAAGTTCAAACAGTAGGCCCCCAGCAACCCTGACTGGGACCTGTACAAATCATGAAGGATGATGCATCACTATCTCCAGCAATATCCCATGGCATGGAGGTGATTTAGCGAAAAACAAGTATTCATAGCTTTTCTCTTTTCATTTGTTTGGCAATAACTGAAGGACTTGCCAAAGTATGCAATTTCTGATACATCACGGATCAGTCCACCATATAGTGGTGGTACAAAAACAACTAAAAGTTTCTGTATAACATACTCCTTATTCCCTTATTTTAAGGGGGAAGCACCCTAAATGATGAATGAGTAACCAAATCAATATAAGAAACTGTCTCTTAACAGATCTTACCACAGTTATCAGAATTATAGACTTTCGAGTTAATGTAATAGCATGTTTAACAGAGTAGCACTCATGAAGAAAAATTTCAAAGTGCATTGCTCCCCCAAACTAAAAAGTATAGAAAAAAATTAGGTCTTCCTATACATTGTTGGGCCTGTCTCAAAAAGCTTAAGCTTATAAACAAGCTGGTAAAATGCGGTATGATAGCACCATTTACGGAAGGTCTTGGGTTCAGCCCATTTCCCCCAATATTCTTACCCGTAAGAAATACGTAACAATTTTGTTTGGTTTGAGATGGATGCAATTATTCACGTTGGTTTGTCTTTTCGTCTACAAGCGGTATTTGCATGTGACCGGGGGTGTTAAGGCTTGACGGGCATAGTTTTCACCGTGGCAGCTTAAGGTTTGAGATGAATGGGTAACTTGAATGCAAGAATTTAAAGGGAAAAGCATGATTTCAAATCCATCATCTAATCCTGTAATATGAGCTGTTTGAAGAATTACCACATCACTGTGCAAACCATCTTAGGCAATTATCTCTCATCTTCTCTATTATAGAAGCGGATTTTATCGTTTTTCGTCTTTGTTCTTTACGAATTTCATCTTTTCAAGTTTTACACATCCATCTAAGCATTTTCATTTCTGCTACGCTCATCTTGTTCTCATGTTCTATCATAGCCCAATATTCAGTACCTTACAATAACGCATGACTAACAAATGTCCCATAAAAGAATTTCCCTTTAACTTTACTGGCATGCATCAATCACATAACACCCCGATTGCACTCTTCCATTTCGTCCAACCTGATTTTTTTTCTATGGTTAACGTCCTCTCCAGCCTCTTAATCTTGATTACGGAAAAGCTAAACAATATAGTCCAAAGAAAAAAATGGAATTACATAAGAATCTACACAAGGCATGTGCTATACATGCATAAATAAAAGGCATTGCTACAACCAGAAAATATAAATGCTTTCAGTTTCATGAATCATGAGAAAGAAGTCGATGTAGCAAGAAGATTCAGATGCAAAATAGGCAATTACCTCGTATAGAAGGTGTTTCATACGCTCGCTTATAAGCCGAGTTTCATCTCTCAAAGCAATGCTGATGGCAGGATGCAGCCACTGAGCATTGTTGAGCCATGAATCAATGAATTGATGCCCTGCAGCAACATGGCACCACCAAATGGGCCCAGCTGCCCGCTCCCAGTAGGGTGCGGCTAGATCTGCAATTGTGCGGTCATCTTCATCATCCAGGAAATCAAATTGCTGGGAAACCCACCCGGCATTCACTTGCACTGTTTGAACGAGTTCAAAAATTCTACTCCATCCAATCGGAACCCAATGATTGTCATCAACCCTTTCCAACGTATGAAGATAGCCTGGCTGAGACTTATTGCTATCGCTTAGAGAGCCAACTTGATCATTTCCAAACTCTGCAAGAGATGTTGATTCTAATGCATCTCTGCCAATGCTCTTTTGAGGAGAAGCCTCAATTCCAACATATGCAGGCACCTGCTTATCTATGTTCTGGCTTTCTAATTGATTAGCAGACTGGGTTTTAGAAGACATCTTTTGCCTGGCCGATTTCCTATGTCTTCTAACACATTCAAAGCCACATATAAGCCCATTAGTCCATATCTCGCTTCCTGGCATGGGATCCTTACTGCAATCATTTCTAATGTTCTCGGGCTTAGTCCTTACATTCTGTGAGGTAGACAGCTCCTCACCCATGTTACTAACCTTATTTTACAATACAAACAAGCAGAAACAGACCAATCTGCGGGAAAAAACTTAAATATCTCAACAAGAGCAAGTAACAAGGACGCAGCATAAGAATTGGCACACCACATACTAAAGGTACTTCTGAATATTAGCATGTTATTTCACATAGAAATTTAAGGTTGGAGCTCAAGAGTCAAAACACTGTTGTGGAGACACATGTACAAGTCAAATTTAGGGTGACTTCGTGTTAAATACGTTACTGTAAATTATTATTATATTTTTTGTGTATTAAATTCTAAAATTTAATTATTGTATGAAATTGGTCAATTTGTATTGCAACAAGTCAATTCTCATAAAAATTGATAAAATTTAATGAAGTTGACCCAAAAAAGAACTCAAAACAGGAAACTCATTTAGGAAAGGTGGGAGTAACAAATAAGCTATGGAATAAATTATTGTTTGAATATAGTTGATCTTTGACATAGAATCAATCACTTATACTACTGCATCAACTAGATTCTTTCATTTTCAACAACTGCATAAGTTAACTTACTAAAATAATTACTCCATCCGTCCCAAAATGCGCATCAACTTCTCTAATCGAAATATCAACTCAAAATTTTATCAAATTAATTTTTATAAAAATTTATCATGCTATAAACTCTACTAATATTTTATTCATTGTAAGAATAATAAATAATTTATCAAAATCATTTTCTATATATTCGTTACAATATATAATTATTTATAAATATTTGATCAATGGAGAATTAAGTTGACCAAAATAGTCAAAAATTGACACTTATCTTGGTACCAAGGGAGTACAATCTAGCAGTACGTACAAACACACACACACATTGAAGGGATTCCTTGCAATTTGAAGAGAAATTCAAGGTCTCAGTTCTTCTGTTGGGCCGAAATTGCGAAGAGAAAAATGAGCTAAGTTTGAACCCTGGGCAAATTGTCAAAAGAATGAAGATAAAATTAGTCACACTTACCGGTGACTGACTGTGTGAGTTCGTCGGAGAAGAGGGTCTGGTGGCCGGTGGGAGTGTGGATGAGTGTGGGATTACGCGCGCTTTCGGATCACGTTACGTGCCCGTAACTTTTGAGTCTAGAATAGAATATATTTGTTCAGTATTTTAAACTGTTGGAGAAAATTTATATTACTAAAAAAGATTCCTAAAAAAATTAGATTAAAGGGAATAAGCTATCAACTAATTTATTAATTATTTTAAAACTGTGATATATTATTTATTTTAAAATACTATTTATGTATATATTAATCTTGGTCCTTATAAGCAAATGATGATACCAGCTTCAAGACAATATCATAATTGCCACACAGAAATATTTAAGTTAATTTGACTAAATCATAAAAATATTGTGATAAAATATAAGTTAGTATAGAAAAGTAGTGAACTTGAATAATGTTGCAATATATAGAAAGGGGTTAAAGGGGGAAACCCCCTTGGTGTCTAATATCCCCATCCTCTAGAATTCTCCTTCCTCAATTTCACAAATCCTAAAACCCATACGATTAGAAATTATATGGAGCGCCTATGCGCTCCTAGCAAGGAGCACCTATGTGCTCTTATTCATTTTATTATGTTGT
>JAOWAN010000001.1:15899887-15924149 GCA_028566635.1 Lobelia cardinalis
GAATCTTTCTAGGTTAAATGTAGCTACAATCGAACAAATAATTCTCTAATTGTTATTTCAAAGAAGAACCCTAACGACGATGGTAAGTAACAGAAGCCCTAGTTTGGTCCAAGCTTGAAGACGCTTCTGAATTTGTGCTTTAAACTCTGGGTAAACGCAAACCAGTGGGTCAAGTTAACTAAATTGTTGTTGAGACACTTTTACCCCTGCAATTATACAGAAAAGACAAGGTCTTACCGAAAATACACAGAAATGTCTCACCGATTGGGCTTGGGGGGTCAATTGGGACAAGTTTTTTGTTTGGGGTGTCATATGGTGCAACTATTGGCCTGGGGGGTAAGGTGAAATCGGCTGGATACTTTGGGGGGCGGAAAATTTTTTTTCCAGAAATGTTCCACCAAAATAACGTCGTAGCAGTAGACAAGAACCTTCTCTCCAACACATGATGATGAGGATGAGGATGAGGATGAGGATGCAGACAAGTGGTGGTTTTGTTGCTGCTGCTGCTTCTGTAGGTCGGGTAATGTTTCTTCTTCTCCTTTTCCGCTCGGCAGTTTGTCTCCATTTCTTTCTTCTTTCTCTTCGGTCCACAACCATGCCCCCAAACCTAGAACTGGGTCGGAGTTAGGGTTAGGGTTCGCTAACCTTGAGGCTTGAACATGCCTTTAATTCTTTCAATCTGATCTGCCCTTTGCCTTCTATAGTGAAATTTACCCAACTCTTGAGCGCAATGGCTCGAAATAAGCATTACTCCGCTGCCCTTTCTTTGATTCAGCAGCTGGATCTCTTAGGTCCCCATCCTTTGGTTAAACCCGAAAATATCGCAATTAACTGTTCCTGCCGGTTGGGTTTTGGTTCCTCTCTTGAGTACAATTTTTAAACTCGGTTACGATCCAGATTGCACGACTTTTCGCCACTCTGATCAGGGGACTCTGTGCTTATGATGTTAAGCTTGTTCATGCCGTGGAGTTATTTCACAAAATGGTGGAGTACGGACTCCAACCAGATGCCATCAGTTGTAATACAGTGATTGTCGGGCTTTGTAAGATGGGCAATACTAGTGCTGCTCAAGGTGTCCTCGGCTTGATGGTTCAAAGAGGCCACGAGCCTGATATTGTGACTTATAGTGCACTTATGGATGGGTACTGTCTACGAGGCGAAGTTGAGGACGCTAATAAAGTATTTCAATTGATGACTAGCAAGGGTCATGCACCTGATGTTATCAGCTATAGCATCTTGATCAGTGGGTACTGTAAGAGAAACGAGATAGGCAAGGCTATGAGTCTTTTCAAAGAGAGTCCAGGACTGGTTCTGATGTTGTGACTTTTAGCACTCCCATTACTGGATTGTGTCAGATAAGTAAAATTGGAGATGCGCTTATTCTCTTTGATGAAATGCAAAAAAATTGTGGCATAGCTACTAATATATTTAGGTTCAACATTCTGATAGATTCCTTCAGCAAAAAAAAAAAGGGGGGGGGGGGGCTTAATGAGGCTTGAGCAATGTTGAGAACTATGGAAGCCACCCGGATTGTTCTTGATATTGTGACTTGCAATAGCCTCATTGATGGGATGTTCACAGCCTGGAAACCTGAAGCTGCAAAGAAGCTCTTTTGTAAACTCTCTAACAGGGGCTTCACAGCCTGGAAACCTGAAGCTGCAAAGAAGCTCTTTTGTAAACTCTCTAACAGGGGCTTAAAGCCAGATCTTCATACCTTTAACGTGATGATCAATGGATTCTGTAAGATGGGTAAGCTATGTGAAGCGCAAGAGTTTCTCCATAAAATGAAAAATGCTGGCTGCTCACCGGATCGTTTGACCTATAACATACTTGTGCAAGGATATCTCCGACAAAAAGACACATCAAGGGCAGCTGAGCTTCTTAAAATTATGTTTGACATAGGGTTACCGCTAATGCATGTACTACTACCTTGGTGTTGAAATTGCTATCGGATGATAGTTTAGGTAGTACATCTAAGGAAGTCCTTAGAAAGTTTATGGGAATTAGTGGACATAATAAAATATGAGATGATGAAATTTCTGCGGGATGCCGCTTGGTGTTTTATTCATCCACATTTCAAGTATTATTTCCACATTGGACGCTATTTGAATACAGTTTTATGCATGCAAGAAGAGGACTTGCACCAAGGCAAAGAAAACCAAACACAAGCGCAGGCATGTGAAGCTCACAGTTCTCCAGTTTTACAATACAGACGATTCTTGGAAAGTGCAGAGGCTGAGGAAGGAGCGTCCTAATGCAGAGCGTGGGGTTGCTGGGTCGGGACTTTCGTAGCCAATCAGTTTGACAAGCAAGACTTCAGTAAATGCGGGTTGACTTACGTCGACAAGAAGACCACTGTGATTTGATTTTTCTTTACTTTTTTTGATACTTGATACTTGAGACGTTGTAGACTTTTGTCTCCGATATCTAGATAATAATGTTTTTTCGTCTTATGTTGAGGTGTTTTTGAGTATTGTCATTTTGATATTTGAGGTTAAATTCTTTGTTCATTAGAGCTTTAGATCGTTATATTAGCTACGAGTGTTTCATGATTTGTGAATGTTCCGAATAATTAATGAGTTTGTTGGTCAATGATGAGTGTTTCTTAATTTACTTAAGTTGTAAATGGGTGTTCTGATATTTTTTGGTTAATTTCATGCTATTCAATGTGTTTACATTCCTAACATACGTTGCAATCGGTTCCCTAGCCATTTATGCTGATACAGGTTTCACATTATGCTTCTCTTTGCTGGAGTGGTTTCACATTATGCTTCTCTTTGCTGGAGTGTTTGCACAATTTGACATGTTCCCAAGTCTCGTAATGAACTTTCTGAACCATATCTGTGATACGTGGTTAACCGTAAACTATACAAACATAACCGCATGAGGAAAAGTTCATCAAGCGAGAGCATCAGCAGCCACTCTTGTATGATTGCTAAGATTAGGTCCGACTTCATCTATCATGGGTTTGTAGGTTCCATGTCTTAATGCCAGCCATATTGTTTGAAATAGTTTTAAGCCATTTTTGTTAACTGATTGGAGTATCTTGTGCTTTTATTTCTCGCACTTTTCTGATTCAAACAAGAAGGGACACTCGGAGAATGATTTAAAATAACATCACTCCACCCTGTATATCTTATTTGTCAATCACTGATCGATTAATTATAAAATTTTCGAGATATTTATGGTCATTTGTAATACTATTTCCTTGGAAATTAGCAAAGAGGTGTAGTAGGAATGTAGAAGATTGCTCTCAATCCTTAAACCATATATGCAACATTGTAGAAATAAATCTTACCAACAACATTGTAGGACCTCTTCTCGGTCCACTTTAACAGCAAGAGTTCCCTCACAAAATGAAGAAGCTGATCATGTATTTGCATCCTAATGGAGCGCGCGTCTCTCTATGATAAAAAAGTTTTCTACGCTAAACTGTACACAGATAATCGTAACAGAGTATACTGCATTTTGCCACCCACTGTGTGTTTGTAGTTTCAATCTTTCCTGCATTGGTTCGATACATTGGCTGATGCGACCAATCCTGCGCTCCAAGAAGCTCGTGTCCACTCTGTGCAAGAATGTGTTCCGCCACAGTGCTGATAGCAAAATATGTTACATTACATTTCACATGGTTCATTGAGCCGGTGTCACACTGGCCATATGAAATGTAATGTATGTCATACGTAAGTATTTGAAGTCTTAACCATCTGCAAGTATACTTGTTTCACGCATTCACCCCTTCTTATGCTTGGATCACGAATGCCATATGGTGTCATACGGCCATACGATCCATATGACCGTCTGTTCTCGTCTGCGATCACGAAGACTATATCATACTCACATATCATCCTACAATAATATTACTTTCCATCTATTACCCCTACATCTATTTTCTTATATTATATCACATCACACTTTTCATTTACTTTTTCATAATTAAATATTATAAATATCACATCATCTTTCACAACTATCAAAGGGCAAAATTGACTTTTTACAAGAAAACGCATATATCTCATCTACTTCATCTGATGAACAGTACCGTCTGTCACGATCTGATCCAATCTATCATAAGTGATCCAAGCCTTAGTAATTGGAGGGACGAGAGTATGAACTTCTTAAGCATTGTTCACTCATTCTTCTCTCTTTTTTTTTTTTTTTTGGGAAATAAGTGAGATGGCAGGTTAGGCCGATACTGAAGTGAAGGATTGATAATTCTGCTTTTGAATAATGTATATATTTTGCTTTTGTTGTAATCTCTGGAGTTATAGAGAGCTCTTATGGATGTAAGAACTACATTTTCGAATGGCAAATTAGATTAAAAATATCTATATAGAGCAACCCGAAGGGTTTATTGCTTCTGGACAAGAAAAGAAAGTCTATCGACTTGTCAAAATAATGATGTCGGATGGATTCAAGATAAATGAGTGACAAATGAATCCATTATAAAAACGCTCATAATGGCAACGTAGCAATTCGCCTGCACAAAGACAGAAGTCTCGGTGACAACTAGGCCGATAGACGGCGGCAATCACCAACTGTGAAACACTATGACCACCTGACAAGGAACACTCGTACCAACTTTCACACTACTAGCCCCTGCCAAAATGAGTTACTAAAACAACCCCACCATAAGAAAAGATGCTTCAAAGCTCAAAGCTAATCCAGTTTGATCATAAGCTTATGAGCAAATACTGGTCACTAGATCAGGTTAACCACTAAGATGCTTCAGGGTTCATAGCAAATACAGTTTAATCATAAGCCAGAGCAATACTAGTCACAAGATCAAGCCAACCATTTTAAGAAATCCAGGAATCCAACCAAGAGGGTAGAGGGTTGGAACAAATAGATAATAAGAATTCTTGGACTTCCTTGGGGATTCTTGATTGGGGCTGAGCTAACTATAGTGCAAAGTCGTATCTCTTTAGTTAATAAGATCCAAAAGATTTATCAATCCCAGGGCGTGCAGATACATAATAGGCATATTGAAATTATAGTCCGTCAAATAACCTCCGAAGTGTTGGAAGGAATCCGATTTATGTCATCTCTTTAATGAAGTAAAAGATCAACTACTCGTTATCAGCCATGGCAACAAAATGGAAAGCTTTCAACTATACAAAAGCTCCAGAAGAGCAGAATCGGAAATCGTACAACTAATAGAAAGTCAAGCTTATGATTACTTTGGTTAACTAGCAGGATGAAAACCGGTTAAGCACTCACAAACATCAAAACTACAAATGACCAGAAGAAATGGAGAATAAAAACGACGAATGTTTCACTAACTCAAAATTAGCACGCGTGTACCTACGTTACATTAACTGGCGATAAATGTGTAGAATACATCCTCTAGAGGCACAGGGCAGCAGCCAAGTCAAGTCCTTTCTCAAACCTTGTGATTTAAAATTATTTTGATGCAGGAATTCTTGTTTGGCCACTTTCAAACTCATTACAAGACCCTGAAAAACCCGGAGGTGATAGGATTAGTAACCGTTTTGCCATATCTGTTGAGATTGCTTTGGTTGGCCTTGTGATCCACCAAGCGACCCATCCCTAGGGTTTTGCTGCTGCTGATGGTCCAGTGAAATCCCAGACTGATGGTAAAAATTTGGGTATCCAAGAGCCCCAAAATTCTGTGAAGGCTGCTGGCCTTGCCGAAATCCACCTGGCTGCTGATTCTGCCCCTGGAAACTGTAATATGTACTGGCTGGAACCGCAGACATTGTTCGGGAACCAGCCCCGTGAAGCCACATTGCTGAATTTTCAGACTAACAACAAACAAGGAAAACAGAGTGAAAATGTCAGAAACCATACAACCCTGAGAAAGGAAGTCTCCCTTAAACATATGTACTAGAAGTCTAGAACTGGTAACAGGTACTTTCTCATTTCGCATGACACAGAGAATGCATCTTCCTCAAAAGGTAAACTCAAGTAACAAGTTATCTATAATCTAGAAATGCATTATATGATAGCTATTCTGAAAGGGTCAATGATAAAAGGTTCATTTTATGACAGAATGGAATTGACGAAAGAACGGGCCAAGTAGTGCTTTTTAAACTAGACTCCAGCAGTGGGAAAATGGTACCTGCTGAAGAGAGAGCAAATGATTGTTATCCTTGTATTGGGAGCTTAAAGCATCATCATAACCTATGCTCGAGCCACCTGATGCTGAAGGTTGATTCATTGGGTAGTTTCCAGGAATCGTTGCTGAACTCCCAAATGCACCATAACCTGAAGGTACTGCAGCAGATTGAGGTAGACTGCTGACGGAAACACTATTCTTATATTGTGGCAGAACTGCTGCTGCCAGAGACTGATGGTACGTGCTATTACCAGCAAACGCTTGCTGAAACCCAGAAGGCATGTATGTGTAACTCTGCGGTAAGAAGGGGTAACCAATCATGTTGGCAAAAGGTCCCAAGGGTAGAGTTGGCTGGGAGTACGGATGCACAGCAAGGTGTTGAGGAAGAGCAGGACCAGTAGCTATGGTGTTCCCAGGAGGAGTCTGCTGTGTTGGTTGAGCTGATGGATAACCAACCGTTTTCAAAGCCTGAAACGTACAATAATAATCAGAAAAAGTATACTGGATTCAAATTTAAAAACCCATCATAGGACGTCAACACTTATCGCCTTACAAAACCAACATGTCCCGAATTGCCACTAAAGAAACTACAACCAGTTACCTTCATACAACTCTTTACGGTTTTGACATGCATGCATTAGTCTCCAGCCTATGTACTTCATTATTGATGATCCAAGTCGAGAAAAATAACAAGAGATAGTATATTCACAGGTTGAGCTACTTGAGCATATAACAGTCACAAGTCCCAACAGCTAGAGAGTTTATACACAATACAGTGCCAGCCTAGATGTACAGCATACGATCCTTGATGCCCTAAATGCAATCAGATAATTATCACAATTAAGGGAAATTCTTAGCTACAACCTTGAGTTCCAACATAAACTTGATTGAACTTGATGATCCTTCCGGCAGAAAGGACAGGGATTTTCCGTAAAAATAGCAGTGCTAACTTTCATCTATTATGACAAATCTATAGATCATATGTTTGCAGACTCTAACAGTTAGGTAAGAAGCTAAAATATGAAAGCAGGATGGATGGGCATAGAAATATTTTGGCAGGAGAACATTTGCAGGTCACACAACTGTTTTCCTCGTACCAGATGAATTACTAACTAACCAAAGAAGCCATAGTTAGGAAATGGCGTAATTCATGTATAGTATCTGGCAACAAATGCCCACATGAAGCAGAAGAGCAGGGGTGACTGATAGAGTACGTAAAAGGGTCGTGGAAAAGTAAATACAAGAGCACATCACGCTTCCACACTTCTTCGAGTTTAAAAGTGAAGCCTATTCAAAATAACTTATTATTTTTTCTGCTGCTATTGTGTATTTCAAGTGTAGGGGTATTCCAGTTCTCGAACAAATTAGTAAGCTCGAACAAATTAGTAAGCTCCCTCTGCACTTGAATTTACTTTTCGTCGCGCTCTTACATACTTCATCAGTGAAATGCCTACCCTTGGAAAGGATCAGCCTGACTACTATAGTAACCCAAGGTACCGCAATGAGAAAACTAATTACCATGCACAACTAACAAGTCCCAATTTTGCTTACTTTATAATGGATTGCAACAAACTTAATCTTTAGTCGATACTGAAAATAATGTCACACTGAGTCCACTCTGATTCAGTTAGCCATATTTTCAAAAGATAAATATATATATGATGATAAAAATAAAAACAATAGTAATTTCAATGCCCATATGCTTGCATCAAGCATTTTTATTCATATTGATGGCCGCTGACCACGTGTATAACCACAATCCCACTTCAAAGTGTAAATCTGCAACAAAGGGAAGTTACCAACTAATAGTCAAGCACAGGAACCACTCATGGACTGCATTCTCAGCCAGGCCCTTTACATAGGGGACACACTTCTACAAGCAAAGAGTGCACAAATTGAGTATCTAAAGGTTCTATATCATACTCAAGCCCAATGTCAGAATCGTGTGATTCATTGAATGTTTGAGTTTCTCCCCAAAAGAAATGGAAGAAAGGGGACACCAAGCAATGGCATCCTCTCAAGGCCGAACATATTGTTCCACCTAATAACGGGTGAAAAGAGGAAAGAGTGCTTGCAGCTGCATATATGACTATAACTCCAACAAGGTAGAACGATAAAATCAGTAGACAGTTTCCACAACTATAATAGCAAACCAACTTTTCCTCACCAAACAAAATACGTTTTCAGTTTTACCAAAATAATTCAAGGGGTGGAGGATATTACTCCCAAGGAGAACTTTTCCCCTTAAGATCTAACCAATCAACCCACTCCCCCCTCCCCCCACACCACGTCGTAAAAGATGAAGCATTACTGAAACGTCCACCCATCACTCATCAGTTAACCATGATGTACAGATGCTCTCACTGCAGATGAGTTTAGTCATCAAGTTTGTAGAAGCAAACAGATTAACTCTTTTACACATTCACACATGGTCGTGGCTCAATCTTGCATCAGAGGATTTCGCTAAAATCAGACATGCACAGAAAATGTGCAGGGCTAAAGCAAAGAGGTTCAATTCTCGAAGGAACGTGGCATGGGGCTCTCCTTATGTACAGCATATGTGTACTCATGGAGCGTCTTAAATAGTACATCTTAATCATTTCAGTTGTGACAAAATTTCAGGTGATGAAGCAGCGGTGAGGACAAAGTTTCCACAAACAATGTGGATAGTTTTCTATACCATGTCTGATATCAAGACAAAAATGACATACCACATCAGCTCTCACTTAAGAACGCATAACATAGGCAGCGCCTGAGGAAGCCATTAAACTACAATAACATTGTAGAAACCACCAGCTCATCACCTTTACTAGCCTGCTGTCAGGACAATATACATGGTTCAAATGTTAAACCTTCACAAACTGCAGTCGACGGTAGTAAATGGAATCTATCACAGGAATCTTTAAACCTATGATCAGCAGTAGCTCTTACACTTGCCTCATAACAAGTCAGAAGAACTATTGAACTCCAAATTCAGTTATACAGAAGAGTCCTGTATAATCAGAGCATATTTCCTAATGCTACTCTGTACCAAAAGCTTGGACCATCTGACAGAAAATACTACTACTGTATGCACAGTATGTAGAGAGGATATATTAAATCAAATTCATTTGGAATCTTAACTATAACGTCTTTCCACTTAGGTCAGAACCTTTTTCACTAAAATAAATGGCACGCACCAAAATCAGCCGCTCGAACAAAAAGCTACTTCGGGATTTCGGGTTCCAGATGATGTTATTGTAAATGCCCGACAGAGACATGGTATTAAAGAAATGAATGATGTGCTTACCTAGCATTGGACCAAATAGCAAAAAAAACGGTTCATACAGCTCTAGGAGAAGGCAATGTTGAAGTATACTTATGCACCACTAAGTGTGAGTTATGTGCATAGTCAGCTGTCCAAGAAGCATGTAACTGTAAATCACTAATAATTTGAACTCATATCAACCTCAAATTGTCAGAATGATGAAAATCAGGTGTTAATACTGAAACCAAAGTGCAAACACTGATAGACCCCTTTCCATTATGATAAAGGTTCTACTTTTCTTGATATGAACTGCTTGTTCTTATGAAACAGTCACTTAAACCCCAAACTCACTCAGACATTTATGAAGGAAAGTCGCTACTTCTATAAATGTTGAATGGAAGAAACAATATGGGATTCAAATACATCAGTCAAAAAATAATACGAAGTATATAATTTAGGTTAACAATCAAAAAGATGGTGCAAGTGTATTACCTCTGATATTGAAATGGTTGAACTATTGATGGATGAAACAGCATTGTTGTACTTAGCCGGTATCGATTGCGCGCTAGGGAAAGGTGAGTATGAAAGGTCAGACTCTCTAACAGCATTGCCATTTGCTCCTAATAGAGAACTTGGAAGGGAATTTGTATACGCTTGCTGCTAAAAATGAACAAGAAACAAAACAAAAATCAAAAACACAATCAAAGCTCCCCCATAACAAAAATATCAATAACTTCGGGCAAAATTATACACCCTTTGTCATTTTGATTGTTTAATAGTATATTCATAATTTTTTTAGTAAAAAGAGAATAGTAGGAGAAGGAAGGGGGTTTACAAAGAGGAGGACAAGCTGGCCTCCAAACTAAACAATGAGAAAAGAGCACGAACAAAACAAAAAACAGCACAAAATATTGCAAGATTCAGCAATAGACAGTCTTTCACTTATGAAGCACTACTGTCCAATCTCTTAACAAATACTCAATATTATCATAGGGAAACGATTTCCAAAATCATATAAATATCATCAAATCAACAAGAAGTTACTCCTCATTACATAGTTTAGGGTTACTTTGGGTGTGCTTGAGGGAGGTTTTTGTTTGTAAGGTTTTTGTAATGATTTAAATAAAATGTAAGAGAGAGAGAAATGTGTGGGACCAATGAGAGAAATACCCAAAAACCAAAAACTGGAGCCAAAACCTCTCATCCAAAAAGAGCCTTTATTGTCACAAGACACACATAGTTGCAAGGCTTTCTTGTCTCTCCTTGGTCTATGTGCAAAGACCCACAAACCGTGAATGTGAAAGCATGAAGAAAGGTGGCAGGATAAGCTAAAATGATTTACATCAAAGGCACCCCACCGAAGTATAAAACAATACGGAATCAAAACACATTAAAATAAATCAAAAATTAAAGAAAAGCTTTGGGAAACATGAAGACACTGCGATATAGGACAAGTATGAATAAAAACGAATGCATACCCAAATGACAACGCGTTATCTTGAAGGAACACCCAAAAACTATATCATATAGAATGCTTTTACAAACACACATCTATAGGCCAAATGCATTGTCAAGAGAGCAAGTTTAAACATTAGAGCAACTTAAGACAAGCATAATAATCGATCGAGTCAGGCAGAGAATTGAAAATTCACCCAAACCAAATCGAAAATTAGCTTTTTGCCAAGTAGAAGTTTCCTAGCTTTCTAAAAACTCTACTCCATCCCCGTCCCAAAAAAAATCATCCCTTTGTATATTTTGCATATAATAAGGATGTAGATTTACACACTTGTACCATTTTAAAATTACATCGCAACATTTGAGTTTTTTAGAAATGGTAGGATTATTTGGGACACAGAAAAGAGGAATGTGGGAAGATTGTTCGGGGAAGAACGTTATAATTTTACAAAAGCACACCTTATCAGATCATTTCTAAACATTCACTGCAGTGAGGGGTCAGAACATCCGACGGGCGATTAAAAAACAAAAGCATGTTTATCCATCATGTCAAAAGCATGTTTATCCATCATGTCTTTGACGTCAAATGCAATGAAAGATTTAAAAACCATTGGCTTTTCATACATGCAATTGAAGAATAGTCATGTTAATACCGTCACACTGGAGAAGGGAGCAAGGTTTTGTATATGTGAGCTGGCCTGCGAATGAGGGAAAGAAGTGTTCAACAGTTGAGCATTTTCAAAAGCATAAACAGGCGCGGACGACGGGAAAGTGTATTGATTCCCATGTGTCACTTCAGTGTTTTCTTGTTTTAGCACCTCTGTTTGTGAAACAGAGGGTGTATCATAGGCCCCTGCACCAGCATTTGAACCAGTTCTATGAACCAAATTGCCATCTGCCTGCGTTCTAAGAGACTCCTCACCATAATACTCTGGATTTCTGCAGGGGTTGTAGAGCATTAGAAGACAAGAAAATGCAATAGCATTACAAGGCATCTTGTTCCAAAACAAGGATGAACCTGGCAGATTCTGAATGCCCAACAGATGAAGCCTCTGCCTCTACAGCTGTCTCTTCCAAGTTGCCCCGCACTGCTCTGGATGCAAAGGACCCAAAACTTGCATTCAAGCCAGATCCAAAGCTACCAAAACTCAAGTGTGAGCAGTCGGCCGTTTGGACTTGTAGGTGATTCGGAATAACAACAGTAGGGCCATCATCTTCAGGTGCTGCCCTGTGATCTTCCTCCTGCATGCTAAGTTGTTGCATATTTGCATTCACTGATGATACAGAGGCATCAGCATCTTCAACTGAAAAGGAGCGCGTGGCACAAAGAGAAATAAAAGCCATCAATTCCATTATATTTAGGCCATAGAATACTCTCATTATATCAACAACGTAAATAGCAACAACTTGAGACACCTACTGCTACACACTACTCTTCCCCTGATCCCATGTAGGAAATGGATGTAAATTGAATTGGGAAGCGGGGGTGGGGAAAACATCATGAAACTCAAATTAGGAGTATTCACTGCTGGTTTACAACAATTTTCGCTACACAATGTCAATATCATTTGATTACCAAAAATGAAGATTACATTTCAGAAAACAACGTACATAACTTCATACGTTGAGGATCCTATGACATGAATCAAATAATACATGCATTATTTCACACTATGTTGGAGTGCAGGGTTTCTTCCATAAATTTATTATTTCCATAGGGATACCACAACTAAAGCCTAAACTAAAGTAATGTTTTAATTCCATATAGTGAATGAATATAAATTTAATTCGGAAGCGGGGAGGTCAAACTTCCTTATTCAAATCAAGATTCATACACCGTTGGTTTAAAACCTTATTTTTCTGCCTACACACGCTCAATACCATTTGATCAGTCCAGATGGATATTATATTTCAAAGAACAACCAATACAACTTCATACTTTGAGGGTAAAAGTACATCTAAATAAGGAACATGCAGGACATGAATCAACAAAGTATATGCATTACTTCAAATTTTACTGGAGCTCAAAGTTTATTACGTAATTTAAGGGCACGGAGCCAGAAATTAAATAATATATTATTTAAATTTTAAAATAAAAGAATTTTATACTTAAATATATAAAAGAATTTAAAATAAATTTTAGGTATCTATAGAGAGATTATAGGGGGGAAAAGAGAGAAAAAGAGAGAGTATTGGTATGTGCATGAGAGAGAGAGAGGGGGGAGTAGGGGGAAGGAGGTAGAGGCTGTGTTTCCTTGGGAATTGTGTGGTACTACTATTCATAAGGTCATTACCAATGAATAGTATACAACTGGTTCCTATACTACAGATAATCTCTGTAGATATATTCCAACCAAATCCTAAATTAGACTGGTTTTCCCATAAAAATTACAAGTGATTAGTGATAAGAATGAAATGTAATGTTCATATGAATAATTGATCATGGAAAATTATTCAAAAAAACAAAACAAGAAAAATGAAACTTAGTAAAAGGAAGAAAGCAATAATCACCTTCCTCGTGCTCGTAGGCATGATCATGGGTATGGAACGAACCAATGTTTTTATATATTTCATTATCAAAGAGGGCACTTCCAGAATTATCTTCCTGCATATTTCCCATCGAAACAGAAGCAGAACCTACATGATTTGCACTCTGATCTTCAAAAGCCTCATCATCTTCTTCCTGAACCTCGTCCGCCTGCGACCCCAGATACTGATTGCTTGTGTCGTATGTCAAGTTAGATGTACCTGAATGCAACTCAGAATCTGCATGAGGCTCCAATACTGAAGACAAGCTAGCAACTTGTGACGGCTCCATTAAGGGCCACTCATCATCGGGAGAAACATGCTGGTCCAGAGCAATTCCACGATCGGGATATTGTTCTGCAACCTTGGAAGCATAATCCTCAGAGGAACGGTTAGTCTGATGTGTTGCAGTAGATGATGATGCCATTGCAAGGTTGTGATTATTGTGGTAAGAAGAATTCGGTGTGCTGGAAACCTTGCTCTGTGGCCTACCCATCTTGACAATATCAGCCATTGATTTTTGACCAGGGGCACCTAACCAGGTAGACTGATATCCAGGAGGTTGTGGGGTTGAAATAACACCATCAACTCCACTTACCGTTGACATTTTGCTTTCAGTAATAAGAGAATCGCTGCAATAAAAAAAAAAAAAAAAAACTTGATTTAATACATAGACATTAATAAGTAGCCTCCCACAAGTGCACAATGAGCCAAATTTACATTTTCCAATAAAATGCACATGATGGTTGCAGAACAATATAATCACACAAATAGGTGATCCTAATCCAGTGTATGAAATATTTTCTTAGTAAGAAAGGTTCTACTCAAAAGCTTTTTCCTTGCACAATTACTTAGTTGTAATGGACCCAACTTGCTAGTTAGCCAACAGCTAGGGATAATGGAGAAGGGAGGAACACTTGGTCATAAGGTTAGTCCAAACTGTTCAGAAACCTGAGATTTGTCCAAATCATACTCTCTGGACGCATGTAACATTATTTTGTGGCTATCACAGGAGAACAAGACTTCAATAAACTTAATTTTTTTTTTTTGGTTTACAAGGTAGAGGAGGGGAGGGTTTATATTCATTTCAGTTCCAACTATGAAAAACATTTCATCTATAGCAACATAACCACACCTGGTTGCTCCCTTTTCTATTCTTCATTATCTATTTTTCTCACTCTAATAAGATACACAACATACTTAAGGTGCAAGGAACATATTCACTTCCATACTTTATTTCATGGAAGATAACCACACCATATGCAACTTTTTGTCCAGGAGAAAAGCCCACCAAAACTAAAAACACTAACCTGATGGCTGAAGGCCGCCGATTTGTACTTCCGGCCACTCCAGACACTGAGCCTGAAGAGCTTGTGTAAGGGCTTATCCCATTTTCCTTTCTGTACGAAGGTTTTCCTTGCAACCCTCCAAGCTCTAAAGAGAAAATGGATGAGAAATGGAAAAATGAAACAGAAAATTCTCACATAATTGAGGATAACAACCATATTGGAATTGGATGAATTAATATACCAGAAGAGCTGAACTGGGCTGCACCGCTGCGTCCAGCATAACGATCTGCAGCACTTCTGGCAGCACGATTTGACGTGCTTCCAGCACCACGAGGCCTGGATTCTGTTGGATCCTTGGTCTGAATAGCAAACAGAAGACCACCGCAACAGTAAATTAAACCTAAGCTTTAGGAAGTAGGAATATAACTGACAAAACTTATTTCTGTACATATTAATAAATAAAGAAGCAAGTTCACCATGCATGATTAGGGGATTACTATAACAGGAAATTGCAAATCATTTTCATAACGCTGTAAGATTTTGCACCTAGATATAGTGAATATGCATGTGATACTTAAGTGGTCGTGTTGGTTAGCTACGTTACAACAACCCAAAATAGAACGTCACAATAAATAAAGACGAACAAAAAACAAAAATCGACAACTGCATTCAAAAGTTCTTTGAGAGTAAACCACGGGCCAGAAGAGGAAAGGATTTCACTCTTTTCTTGAGGAGCATAAGAAGCCATAAAAGAGGCTATGAGAGTGGAGTTAGCCAAAAAAGAACAAATAGAAGTTTATGCAAACTGCAAAGCAACATCTACTCACCTCTTTTTTCTTTTCACGTTTGCTCTTCACCTCATGGAATGGATCTAAACAATCAATAAACTTCAGATCAGAATAATCGTAAATACTATATAAAAATATATATATTTATATAGCATGTCAACCTGAAATTCTTGCCACGTAAGCGAAGCTAGATTAAGCTACTAAAAGTGTACACCAATTAACAAAGAGTAAGCAGCAATAGGATGTACTAAACTTCAATACAACACCCTTAACCTAGCGTTCCTATAAACTTGCAACAAGTTCGAATCAGCTAAGTATGTAATGTTAAGGTAAATGTTGAAAACTGATGAAACTAAGCAAAGATTAGGTTGAAACAGTCGTGGAGTATCAGTCAGTAGGTTATAATACCCCAAGTCTAAAAAATTTTAATATTTGTAATTGGGTCTACATTAGGTTTAGGAACATAAGGTTTATGAACATAAGCTAACTCATTGTTAGGATTTAAGAGCTTGTTTAGCAGGTCTTAGCTAAATCAGACTCAATAATAACACTGGCAAATTCTCTAATATGCTTATGATACTATCTCTGATACCAGACAAAAAAAGATCAGCATACAACCAAATCCGTTGGACAATACCTTAGACACTCAAAACCAAATATAGACCAATAATTTAGCAACAACGTAGTGGAGGCAGTCAATCATTTCAAGCTGATCTGAAATGCGAGCTGAGGCATTTTTCACCAAAGAGAACCAAAACAATGATTAATACATAGAAATCGCAACAGAAGGCACAACAACTCTTTTTACACAAGTTCCTTCAAAACAGAGATCATCAATAGTCTACCAAGTGCAGTTGCAGATTTCCAATCTCTTTCCTAAAGAACTTGGTAAATTTCTGACGATTTGAAAAGAAAAATATCGAGAACAAGTAGGATCTATTAGTTATATCGAAATAATGCTGGTACATTGAAATGAATATAGTTCCTTCACACTGTTGGCAGATGCAGCATGCATAGGGCACCCTGTGATAGAAACACCTTCTTTAAAAATGACAATCCTATGTCCAAACAAAGCCATACAAAGATTTCGGGCAAAATTAAGGGTGACATCATATATTTATTTATTTTTGAAATTTTGAAATTTTGAGAGATCGAAACTTCGTCATGACTATATATCTAAAAGAAAATCTGCAACAACTTCGCACACGTCTGGCTTCCCTGTTACGTATTTGGCAACAAAAAAAATATCGCAGCTTTCTGCAATGAGTGAACTGCTTTCGCGTTTTTTAAAGCCAACACAATAAAGAAGCCCATCAACTACGACAAGCAATAATCAACCAATGCATGTATTTACAAGACATTCCCTTTCTTATGTGAAAATTTTGCACATTCAAAAAAAATACTCCTTAATAATGCATTAGTTAATATACTTGTTAGTTATAGAATCCTAACAAGGACTGTGTGTTTGGCTACACAAAAGAGAAATGCACGCAATGAGATATGAATACTTAACACTATCCCTTGAGCAATAAAAATTGCATCTACTACCAAGGACAGGGTTGTTCTAGCTTAACTAGGGGTCTCGAGTTCGAGCCATGTGAAAGGAGTTGTGTTAAAAGTAGGTAGGTAAAGCTTTGTCGCCCTTGTGTTTTGCCACTATTGTGGTCCTACCTGGACGGAATTTAGATTAGTCGGCCGCCAATGAGGTGACCGGATAATACATGGTTGAGACAAAAAAAGAAAAAATGCATCTTTCTAGCCCAGCTAACTGGGTTTGGGGAGGGAAACCATAGATTAACTCTTTTTTTTAAAGTTATCACCTAAGACTCTAAAAGGAATCAGAACAAACAATGAAAAGATCCGATCTTTCTAACAAGGCAAACCAAAACAAATTTCGCTTATGACTTATGAGTTCCCCAATGGAAGAAATTGAAAAAAAATAATGTTACCTTGCAAGAAGAAGAAAAAAGTTAAATATGTCCTACAAAACTATTATTCTTGGTAATTTAAACAACCCAAGTAGGAAAAAAAATCATCTGTTCACAGTTACAACCAAAACCCATATAACATACAAATATATATTTAAAAATAAAAATAAAACCCACAAAAATTTATTCTTTTTTTAGTTAGTTTTCGCAGTAATTTCAAGAACCCATGTAAGAAAAACAAATCATCGGTTCATAGTTATAACAAAAACCCAGAAAACATAATACGAACAGTAGAGTGATAATTTATTACTCCATATATTTTAATTTTCTAAAAAAAAAAAAGGAAAGAAAACCTTGGGAGAGAAGGCGATTGACGGCCTCGTTGGGGTCCATATTACAATCTTTGAGAACAGAATAGATCTCCGCTTCAGGGCAATTGACAATCTCCTTCAAGCTTTGAACCATCTTCCTCGACGCCGCCGGTATTCCCTGTACCCCTCCTCCTCCTCCTCTAGAACCCATAATACTCACTCTTTCTTCTCTCCCCTTCCTCTCAAGAAGAACAGATCTACGTCTCTCTGTGTGTGTTTAACTGAGTGTCAGTCGTGCGTGTGTTTTGGGGGCTGGGTGTAACAGGAATCGGCCGCGGACTGAGAAGATGTGTATACTCTCTCCTCTTCCTCTCGAAAACCCTCCCCACTCTCTTTCTCTCTCTCTAAATAGGAGAATTAACCTCTCCCTCTCCATTAATTTTTTCTTTTTCTTTTTTCCCTTAAATTACTCTTGAGTACTATTTTTCGTTTATATTTTTTCTTTTCAAATTACTTTTCCATGAAAAATTATTTACACGACAATCACGCCAAAGTCTTAAATTTAATCACGTAGAATATGATATTTGATTTTTCGAGAGTTTCGTCATTTTCTCTTTATATCACTTTTATTTTATTATTTTACATATCATATTATCATATATCATATGATATGGCTTTGCTAATCGAACTCTTAATTATATAATTTTTTTTTCACTATTTTATATAATTCAATGTCAATTTATCAAATAAAAGTAAAATGAAACTCCTAATACCGAAAAGAATATAATCTCAAATCTATTAAAAGTAAAAATATTTGAGAGTGAATTGTTCCAATAGTGTATCGTTTGGATCATATATTTTTAATATAATTTTTATATTTTTTAAGTATTATATTATGATTAAAATAAAAAATAATAAAAATTAATCGATTAATTATGAAATTAATGGAAAAAAATTAAAGAATCAAGAAATACATTAAAAATCAACCTAATTAATCAGGAAACTACATTAGTATTTACATAGTTTTTCTATTTCATATTAATACAATTTTTCTTCCATAATTACAAACTGTATTAATATTAAAAAGTTTCTTGGATAAGGGATGAGTCATACTTTGACCCCATGGACATTTGTAACACTAGTACATCAACATGGATGTTTATATATTTAGGACTCGTTTGGTAAGGGGTATGAAATTAGGGGTATAAGTAATATAATTAATGAGGCCACTAATAATACATTCTCTACCCAGGTATTAATAATAAAGGTAAATAGGGGTATTAGAGTCTAATCCGATTATACCCTTATTAATTAATAATTATAACAAATGACTATCAAACATTCATCAAAATTATTAATAATACTATCTTATATTAATAACCTCTGCCATGTACTTTTTGTGTTCAAACTAATTTTCACGCTTTTTCATCGTTTCCATTAATTTATGAATCAAATTTTATAGGAAGTGGATATTATTAGCCCCATTTATCATTCCATCTTTGGCATACTTATTTTACTATCATACTTATTTCATCTCATGGAATAGAGATGAAATAGTTTATATAATACTTATAAAAATCTAATAAATCCATTAATTAAATTTATCTTTCTTAATATATCATAATTATAATTAAAACTATTATTAATAATATTATTACTATCATAATTTTTTATATATTTTAAAATCGGAACAACAGCAAGTGTATTGTAATTAACCCAATTACTTTAATAATTTCTTCAAGATCGAGTATCAAATTCTCAACCATTATATTGAATAAATATGAGTCATTCATTTTTTCACATTTTTCAAATTTTTTATTGTTTGAATTAATATTTTACTGCATCGAATAAGACTTAAATGAAAATAAAATGCACCGCGTGCGCAAGAACACGAGCATACCTAGTATAATCATATACAACATCACACCCTCGTACCTAAACTTGTGCATTATCCCTGATGAACATGAAAATATATAACAAATTAAAATATAATGCAAGCAAGAAAACTTGATATAACACCACTCGGCCTATCGGGGAGGAGGGTGGAATCGCAAGTATACTGTCAACTGCTCTTGCTCCCTCTTAATAAGCTAGCGCATTTCAATTACTTTTTGGCGTGTGTGTGGAACTTAATGCTCCATGTTGCCCATCGAAGTATTTGTTGTTCAAAAGCAGAAAAAATGAGCGTCGAGTTGCTCAAACCCATATGGTTGACCATACCATAGTTGAGGTTGGTCTCCCATAAACATGTTATGCACCTCCCCTCCTCCTTCTTCTTCATCATCGGACTCTTCCATTACGGGGGCACCTTCCTGGACATTCCTAGGGTTGCCAAACTAATCCTTCTTCAAAAGTTGCATGTTAACGGCCACTTGACCATCAACTGTGTTCTGCCCTCAAGTATAGTCTAAATTGGTAGAAATAAGGTAAAAGTTAGCTAAATGTATAACTATAGCATATATAACTCCATTAGCCCTATAACACCAACATTTATATCTTGGACACTCTTACAAGTTCAAATAGGATAATGGTCAAATCGATCTTCTTCATATTACAAAAGTAGTATATTATTTCAAAATTCGTTACCTTAGAGTTACTTTGATTTCTCCTACAAATAGTATAAGTCAAGATACGGTAAAAATAACAGTAAAAATTTAAGAAAGCTCAGCAATATTAGAGTGGTGTAGATCATAATGCCCACCACGACCATTGATCGTGACCTCCCATAAATTATCCTCAATTATATGAGGCAAACCATCGGCATCCTTATTTGGCTAGTTGAAAATTAAGGAGAATTTGACTTTCAATTGAAACAATGTATAGAGGGAAATGTTTTAGGTTTAGGATTTGAGTGAATCGAGAAAAGTGAGAGAAAAGTTTGACCGCAATCACCATCGTGACTGTTTTAGTCACGGTCGTGTCCTTTTTAATTTTTAAATTATCCCATGAAGTGTTCCCGAGAATTAGAGTATTCCTTACTATGAGGGGTCACAGTCGTGACGACCACACTATAATTTTAAAAAAAATCCCAAAAGAGTCAATGTCGTGACTAAAATAAGTCACGAACGTGACGACCTTCCTATCTCATAGAACTTTGTTTTTGACTACTTCTTTAAAGCCCTCTTGGTGCTTCAAACTCTCTCCTTTTTTATGATGTATACTCCACACTTATATTCGCTATGCAAAAACACAAAAACGTACCTCGTGAACAAATATGGATGTGATAAATGTACAACTGCAATAACTACGTATAAATACAAAAATTATAAACATAATGATTGCCTCATATTTAGCACATTTGGTTAATATACTGTACCTGACATTGCTATTCTTTTTTAACCATATTATGATCGGAATACACTGTATTATTTAGTGTGTTTATCCATTAGAAATTCATCATTTAATCTTATATACTCTTTCCATTCATCTATTACAAAATTTTGATCTTTATTATTCAATTGAAATTTTGAAACTTCAATTTTTTAATTCTTTGTCTTACTAACAAAAGATCATTAGATTTTTAAGTTTTAACTTGTGGAATGATGGTATGGGTTTATTTTTCTTATCCTCCATAATCTCGTATGTTTGTTCTATAACGTTTAACTTCGACAATTTATCACTGAATTATTAATTGGTAGAAATTATATAGACAACTTCTTCTTTCACAATATCTTGCATATTTTCATAAATATTGAAGTCTCTAATATTAACACAAAATTCCACAGTTAAAGAGTATTACCTAACATCAATTTTAGTTCTTGATGTTCTTAGAAGAATGATATTCCTAGTAATATTGAAGTTGAATTTAACTCATGATCATTGTATATATCAAGTACATAGAAACGAACATGAAAAATTAATCCGTCCACTTGCACTAAAACATCTTCTATTACACCCAAGGGATAAGTATTAGATCTTTCCGGTAATTGAATAGTCACTTCGATTTATTTTAATACACCAATTTTAAAATCATCAAAAATCTTCTTAGACATGATATTTATGGATGCACCAAAATCTAGAATAACTTTCTTAAATCTAAAACCTCTTATGGTACATGGAATAGAGAACATTCTTACTTTGATGGTAACATCTTTTGAATTACTGCGAAAATCTTCTCTCCCATGCTTACGCTCACAATACCTTTTTACTTCTTCTTACATATGTAGTGTTCCTCGAAAAACTTTGCATATCTAGAAGTACTGGCACGCTGATTTCCACCTTTTTGAACATATGAAATAGTCATGGTTCTTCTCTTATATGCTTTTCATTAAGTACTAAGAAAAATATAAAGTAACATCAGATAAATCAATTTTTCTTTTTACCTTTTATAGTTTGAGTTTTCGAAGCCTTGGTGGTAATTGGCTTTTGTCATTTAGTGTTGCTTCTTCTCCAAATTTATCATAGTGTGATAGCACTTGCATTCTTCTCCAAATTCGACTAAGTCTACAACGACAATCTTTATAACATATATGCTATCAATTTTCCTATATCAAACGTTAATTGACTCAATTACGATTTGACACCTTCTTCGATAGTAATATACTTTATGAGGTGAAGGAATTCCCTCTTAATGAATATTATGGAAAAAAAAATGGGACCTCTTATTTCCTGAATCCATATACATTTTTAACTTGTTAACCCTTCATTTTGATGTCTTTTTCATAATTGGTCCCCAAACTTTGAAGTCTCGATGGATTTTGTTTCCTTCATTTCGTTATGCTCCAAAATGTATTGTTCTTCATGTATTGACTCTTAAGCCCCTAATATTTTCTGAAATATACAAAAATAACAATACCACACATAATTCCCAGTAAAATAAAGTAAAAACAATCATTAAACCAAGTAAATAATAACATAAATTAACACCTTTCAGCAACCATGGTGATCGCCATCACCCCATTTAAATGGATCTATCTAGTACTTCAATCGTAACACGACCAATGTAGTTGTTATCAAGATCAATGGAGTACTAATCGAGCTCGAGATCCTTCGCTACAAGGCCTTCGAGCCTATCTTTCTCTTAGGTCGTCATCGCTTTGTCAGAGTCAACATGCCTATCACGTCAAGGACGGAGATAAGATGTCTCATATATATGTCATTCGTTAGTCTTTCGCATAGGCTCTTGTTACGTTCTAGTTTCTACCAGATAAATGTGGATAAGGTGCAAAAAAAAAAACTCCTTGCGTCGAGACCCCAAATTTTGATGGTTGTTTTGGTTGAAGAAAATATACTTTACCGTATATCAACATTAAATAAAAGTTAAAAAAATAAATGGCTAACGAAAGAAAGGCCTAAATGAGTCAGGAAAAAAGAGGTGAGGGTTTTGCATTGGTAGTAGCACTGAGTGGTGGTAGGTGGAGACAGGGGGTTAGCGGTTTGGGCTTAAGCTTGGGGATTGAGGATGGAGGTTAAGCAATATATTTCCTAAGTTTGTGAAAATAGAGGGAAAAGGAGAGAAAATAGGGAGGAATAAAGGTGAATGAATGATTAATGGGAGGAATCAAAGTGGTGTAGAGCATAAGAATGTGAAAAAATTAGTATGATGAAACTTTAGAAACTATCATAAGACTAGTCAAGTAAACAAGGAAAAAAAAATCTACAATTTTTAGGTCTTAAAGCCGTCCATTTAAATAAGCCCGTTATGCATTTTGCATAACCAAACAATGATCGGTCAAACTAGATTTAAGAAGTAAAGAAGTTTCCACCTTAACGAGTAAAAGAAGTCACTCGTCCAATAGCCTGACTTCGGTTTATGAAAAAAGTAACATAGAAGATGAAGGATGTGTTCTTGTGGGTATTTTCTAAATTTTTGGTTTTCAAAAACTAATCATCAAATCAAAGGTTGTAACTCAATTGTAGGATGAATGAGAGAAAAGACAAAAGAAGAAGATTTTCTCTCACAAACTAATCATCAAATCAAAGGAGACAAATTCATGCCAAGAATGGAAGAAAGAGTAATCAATCTTGCTAAGCAATGTACACTTAAAGAAAGTCATCGTTAGCACCTTAGCACATTGGACAATAGGTTGTAACTCAATTTTGGCCAAGAAAAAGGCCAAATATCCATAACAGACGTGGGCCGATCCGGCCCAAAAAAGCTATTTTCTGAATTTTTGCCTTTTTCTAAAAGGGGCAAAAGGGTAAACTCACATTTACTCTCAGGGGTATTTTTGACATTTTGGGGACCTGAACATGGCTGAACACTCCTCTTCCTCCTATAAATACCACCCCATTTACTCCTTTCAAAGGGGTTACAAACTTGAGACTTTAAAAAGCCTTAGCAAGCTTCTATCTCTCATTAATTCTCATTAGCCTAAACACTCTCCATTTCCATTCTCTCTCTTGATCACTCTTGAAGTGCAAATTATTTTAAGCGCATAGGCGCTTCTAATATTAAACGCCTCCTTACATGTGTATCTCACTCTTCATAAAAAGCAAGTGACAGCCGAGAGTGAGATTTGGGGTTTTGTTAACCTAAAACCATCCATTAATTTTTGCCTTGATTTTCAGTGAGAGAATAAATTCCGTAATTAATGTGATTTAAAAGAGCACGGAATACAATAAAAAAACATACATATCACATTAATTACTGCATTAATTAGTTTGTTACCCAAATTAATTATAAAAAATAAACATATG